>OY282508.1:49348499-49948499 GCA_958295605.1 Ajuga chamaepitys | reverse complement strand
CACCAAGTTTTTCATGAAAGATCAAAGCATATAGATGTGAAGATGCACTTTGTAAGAGACATTGTTGAAGCTGGAACAGTGGTGGTGGAAAAGGTGCATACAAAGGAGAATGCTGCTGATTTCCTTACAAAATCAGTTCCTGGAGCGAAGTTTGTTCATTGCTCAAGCTTAGTCAAGCTTGAGCCATGTTTCTGAAGTAATACCTGGTGGAAATTGAGGATAGGATGCACACTTTGATTTATTGAGGTGGAGATTTGTGAATAATGGGTCAATTGCATCAATGTGTAACAAACTCTGTTGGAAATGCTGGAGTGATTCAGGAACCGGACTTATCAGTTGAAGAACCAGACCGGAGTAACAGGTTTTGGTAGAAAGCCGAAGTCATAACCACCGGTTCAGGGTGGTTATGAAGCAGTTGCAGAGAAACAGAATTAGACAACGGTTTTGAAACCGTTGTGAGGCAGTTGAGCTGATACCTTCTTCTCCTGGATGTTTTGAGCTAATTTTTCAATTCAGAGCAGTGTTATATGATGTATAAATACTCAATTTACAGTTTTCCCTCTAGCTTAATCAGTATCAAGAGAGAATTGTTAGAGAAGAGTTACGGTTATTCAGTTTAGGGTTCTAGACTGAGGAGTTGTGTAATTCTTGTGAGATTCTTGTATTCTTGTGAAATTGATAGTGGATTGAGGAACAATCGTTCGAACCACGTAAAATTCTTCTGTGTGATTGTGTTTCTTTCTTGTTCATATTTTATGTTTTCGGTTTCTGGTTCGTCTGGTTTTCTTCTCAGTTCTCGGCCATTGTTCTTCAATCTCTGGCGGAACGTGATTGTGAGATTTAGAGTGTTGAATCCTTACAAAATGCTTATTGAGGAAAAACAAGCAAATAATGATCAGGCTGAGAGTAGCTCAAGGCGACGGAACTCTGTAAAAGCATGGCGTACTCTTTGGGATCTCCAAATCACAAGCAAGGTGAAGTTCTTTATTTGGAAATGTTTGCACTTGGTTGTCCTGATAAGAAGGAAGATTTTGGTGGATTCATGTTGCCAATGTGTGGAGAATGGAGGAAAGTTTCGAACATTTATTCTTTTCTTGTAGACAGGCACAAATTGTGTGGAAATTGTCACTGATCACTTGGATTAATCCTAGACTGACCAGGAGTTCCCGCTTTGGTGGAGTGACATTTGCACAGGTAATTCTTCGAAGTCGATCATCGATCGAATTCAGCTTTCGTCTTATATGGTGGCTTTGGAAATCACACAACTTGTGGATTTTTTAGCAGAAGTGGTTGACAGAATCTGAAATTGTTAACAAAGCACAAATGGAATGGTTGGAATCTAAGGATATTGGACATACGTATGGGGAAGAATGCATTGTTATCTTCCTTCTCTGCCATAAGTTCTTCTTTGGGCAATGGTGGATGGAAAACTAAAGTAGGATGTATTGATTTATTCATTGGTACTTTGTTTATCGAGGACTCCAAAGTTGGTATATTTCTTGCACAAGATGAGAATTTGATTGTGAAAGGTGCTTGGGCTTTCTCTAGGAATTTGTCACCTAATTCAGTGAAATTGTCTCTCAAATGTATTCGCTTTGCTCAGCTTGTTGCTTTCAAATTTGGTTGGAAAAATTCACAAATGAGGATTGATGACAAGGATATTACAAGAAATTTTTCGTCGAAAAGATCTTTCGCTACCGAGAATGCTACAATAAGCGAAGACATCAACCTTCTTTGTAGTCTCTTTCATTTCTTTTCTGTTGATTTTGTTGATAGGGATGTTATGCTCTCCGTTGTTTCAATTGCTTCTCTTGTTATTTTGAGTCCCTCTTCCTTAGATTGGGACTCCCGCTTTCCATCTTGGATTTATCCCGTGATGAAGGAAACAATTGGTCAGTAGGCCACTCTTGTAATCATTTTGAGTATATATAAATTCTTCTATCATTTCTGAAAAAAGAAAAGTGTATATTCAATTTTATGGGGTGTACAAATTCAAGTTTCACGAGTACATGGATTACAAGTTACAAGTTTATGTTCAATTTATTGAACATACTTGTTCAAGTTGCAAGTTTACAAGTTACAAGTTATAATTGTTTATATGTTATCTCTTTGATTTTGTATATGATTGTTATAAATTATATCCTCCACGAGTTGAAGGAAGCTCACCGCAAGTCACTATTGAGCCTTTCAGGTTAACTTGAAACGAGTTGATGGAGTACGAGGCGGAGCCGAAAGCATATGATGAATACAGATTCAATTTTAATGCAAATTGGATAATTAATTGTTGATAATGATCTGTTGACTTTATTTGGCTAGGTAGTTTTTTAGTGTGTCATTGTTAGGTTTAAACTTAATATGAATTTATTTGAATTATTTCTTATGATACCAATTTAATTATTGTTAGGCTTGATTGACTGGTTTCATGGTTAATAGATGATTTAGACTCTAACAAAATTATGATAATTTAGATATTCATGTTGAACTGTGTGATATACTATTAAAAGTGTTTAGGTGTAATGAATTATATGTTAATCTATATATATATTAATTGATTTTTTGTAGCAATATTATATAGTCAATTTCTTAACTTATTAGCTATGAATATATTAAAAATTATAATTTATGTCTCATGTGATGATGTGTCATGCTAAGTGTCCCCTCCTACGTATGATTTATGATTTATATTTAAATTTATTAAGTTATATTTAATATGAGATTATGATATAAAATTAATTATGGTTATATGTTAATTTGTTAGTTACATCTTACATGTCTAAGACTTAAATAAGGTATTATTTTTTGCTGCTACATGTGATAGGGAGTTTAGTATTTTTCTGTTTATGTGGTCCCCTTAACAACCTGATTATGAATTATTTCTTATTTATATAAAAAATTGTCACTTTTTGATTTATTGCAATATAAATAGATTAAATTATTTTATGAAAATCGGGTAGTTACAAAATACGTTAATAAACATTGTTAATTTGGTGGATGTTACAAATTAATTCATGCATATATACAGTGACGAACCCATAAATTTAAGTGATGGGGTTCATTTATAGACGAATTTAGGAGTTTGCCTCATTGAATAATTCTTATAACTAGGTTTGCAAATTTTAACCAAATTTGTGACAGATTCTGAGTAGGCTATAAATCAAATTCTATTATATAATTAGACCATAAACTTAAAATATTGGATAAATTATATCAAAAAATAATATCTTAGAAAATTAAAGAGGACTACCGTTGTGCGCCCGTAAATATAATCAACAATATAAATAAAACTAGAAAAATTTTACAATTTAGATAAGATCAATAAATTGATTTAATCACAAAAGAAAAGAAATCAAGATATAATGTTTCTATTCGCTCAAAAAAAGATATAATGTTTCTGTATTTGTCTTTATTGCTTATACATAAAAATACATTCATCTCCTTCAAGTTAAACAATATAAGTATTTATTTTATTTAATTAATTTATATGAAAGCTGAATAAAATATATTGAAGTGGGCTTAAATATATATGTATAATAACACATTATGACAACGTCAAGGGGGACACACATATATAACAACATATTATGACGGGGCCAGGGGGTCTAGTGCCCCCCTTTGACTCCAATGTTGGTCCGTCACAGTGTGTGTATATATATAATATAAATATATATACATATGGGTCCTTCTACTATACAACCATTACATTAATACAACTCTAGAAAATAACCACTAGATCTCTTTCTTTTAATCTTGGCCCTTATTGAAGTTACCTACAACTTGCTAATGTGGTCACCAAACTCTAACTATTACACTTTCAACCTGATTATATATATATATACATATGTATGTCCCATTTTATTTTATTTTAATGTCTTTTTTCTTTTTTTTTTTCTTTTCCTTTTTCAAATTTCTTTCTAGCTGATGTGACGTATAGAGTCCTATTACTTATTCATGTTCCTTATTATCCTTTCCCTACTAATTTTTTTGAAGTTAATAATTGGTATAGTATGATATATATATATATATATATATATGTGTGTGTGTGTGTGCGCGCGCGCGCAGATATAAATGGTACACAAGATATTAGCATAAATCAAATTTGTTAAATTCAAAAGATCATTTTGAATTTTCCCTCTTTTCAGGAATTTAATTTCTTCTTATTTCCTGAAATTTTCCTTTCTTTGTATTTCTTGAAAAAAAAAAAAATTTGTTGAATTTTTTCTATCTTTCGGGAATTTTATTTTTTTCCAAAAATTTATATATAAGTTTTTTTTTTATTCTTGATTTGTTTTTGGCTTTTCGAAATCTTCATTTTCCTAGATTTTTTTTGTTTTCTCCAGTAATTCTTGGAATTCTTCTTTTAATTTTTTTTATTTCCTTTTTTATTTTCTGTATTTTCTGAAAATCTTCCTAAAATTTTATTTTCTTTTTTACTTTCCTTAATTTTATTTTGTTATTAGACAACTTAGAAAAAATTATCAGTCACATATAGGTTGGTTCAACTTGTGCTTGTGAACTAAATGAACAGATGTCATAATTCAAAGAATAAGTACGTTAATTTTAAATAAAAACGAATTTTGACATATTTTAAATGAGAATCATTTCTACTAATATAAATTTTAGAATTGCCAGTGCTTTTTTAAAAAGAATTGCCTCAACCAATAAAAGTGTGTCACTTATATTCCATAAATTTATATTTATACTTACTTCTAGGTATTTTGTATTATTATTTTTCAAAGGGACTATAAATAATTTTCTCTTATTATATAGGATTAATTGTCAAAAAAAATATGACTTTTAGTTCAATTTTCAATTACAACATGACTTTTAAAACTTATCAATGTTGGTCACCAACTATAAATGTTTTTCAATTACAACATCGACTAGATTTTTATACACCTGATTGTGTCGTCATCACCACCATTAGTTATGTCTAGATAAAGCCTTCATTTACCATCAATCAATTTTACAATCCGTCATTTTCATTGTCGTCAATAGGTGATTGAAGTTATTATGTCATTCCTTCGACTCCAAATTAACGACTGTGAAATTGATGAATTGTGAAATTGATCGAGGGTAAATAAAGGTCTTGTCCAAGCGCATTTAATGATGGTGATGACGATACAATCAGATTTCAAAAAAATTAGTCGATGTTGTAATTGAAAAAAATTATCGTTGGTGACCAACATTAATAAATTTTAAAACTCATGTTACAATTGAAAATTGGACTAAAGATCATGATTTTTTTTATAATCAATCCTATTATATATAGTTTTTTCATATTTTTACTATATTTTTAACCATACACATAATTATTCACTAAATAATTATACAAAGAATTTTAATTAGGATTAGTAATTTTACATTATTCTTTTCGTTATTAGTTTTTATCCCTCTAGGTCGGGTTGTTTACCATTCAAAAGAAAACAAGCTTAGGGGGGGTGACGTTGGAATCAAAATATAAAAAGAAAAGTTAGATGATTTTTTGGACCAAAGAATAGATAATCTAAAAAAGCATTAAGGAAAAGAAGAAATAAAATAAAGAAAGGTAAAAATTTGTCAGCCTACAAAGGGAGAGAGAGAGAAGGCATTAATGGGACCCACTTTACTAAATAAATAAATAAATATTACTTGTTTTAGATTCTATTGATAGAATGATTGTACTCTAGAATTACCCTATACATATATATATATATATTAGCTTTAGATTAAATTAGATACAGTTTATAGTTGTACATACATATATAATATGAAGATTATTAGAAGGATGCCAAACTATGTACTTTTTGGACTAAAACATACAAAAATTAATATTTACTAAGAGACCTCCAAAATATTGAAAAGTTGCACTTTGTGCAGCTGATCTATTTCCTGGTCAAATGACATCATGTGTCTTGCACATGCCTTTTATAATGGCAAATTTATCTTCCTTCACTTAAATTAACCTTAAACGTAAACAGTAATAGAAATTAAATAACAAACAAAAGTCTTCCCACGTGAGGTGTAGGTCATCATATTCCAAACATTAAAAAAAAAAAAAAAAAAAAAAAAAACAAGGCATAAGAGAGATTATGTTTTAATCTTTCAAATTAGGATAAATTGGATAAAAGAGAGATTACTTGATCAATGTTAGAACTAATAGTTTGAATAATCCAAAAAATTATCACCTAGGGATGACGAAGTTGGATAGCTCAAGTAGCAGAGCATTCACTACCTACATCTTTGGTATTGGATTCGAGTCACCTTGTGGAGAAGAGGAGAGTTTTTTCTTTGTTTTTAGATTAGGAGAAAAAACTTTAAAATTATCACCTAGGAAAAAAAACATTATGGCATGATAGGGGAGAGTTTTTTCTTTGTTCTTAAATTATGAGAAAAAACTTCAAAATTATCCCTAGGAAAAGAAAACACTATGACACGATATATATTATCTTTTAGGATTTAGATTTGTCCACGATGTCCTCTTCACAATGTTAGGATAATCAAATAATGTCCCACATCGTATATAGATGGGAAGATCATGGGATTTAACCGAAAAAAAAAATATCTCCAATTGGTATGAGGCCTTTTGGGAGTTAGCCCAAGAACAAAACCTTACGGGCTTGACCCAAAGCGGATAATATCATACCAATGTGGAGATGTGGGCCTAGTCAGGACCCAACAAGTGTATCAGAGCAATGGTTCCAGACTGAACCGATGTGATGGAGATACTCTGAGTGCCAAACAAAGTTGTAGAGACGACACGACAGGCTCTACAGACCAGGTGAACCATAGACGAGGCTACAGGCTCTACGGACCAGGTGGACTATGTGAGGTGCATCTGGGTAGAGCAGTCTTCTTATCAAAGACGAAGGTTCATCAAAATAGAGCAGGCTCCCTAGCAGAGACGATAGGTCCGGCTCTACGAACTAGGTGCTGAGACCAGACTAGGTGCACCTGGGTAAATGGTGACTCTCCATCGGCGGTAAACCATGGACTCTATGTAATGCATGCGCTCCAGATGCGGTGGAGATGGCTAGTCGACTGGATGAAGCAGACATGACTTGGTAGTTCGTTTGAAGGGAGGCTCAGAGGCTCGGTGGTTCGTCTGAGGAGAGGTTCGATGGTCCATTATTTGAAGGGGAGGATTGTTAGGATAATCAAACAATTTTCCACATCGGATATAAATGGGAAGATTATGGAATTTAATAGAAAGAAGTATCTCCAATTGGTATAAGACCTTTTGAGAGTTAACCCAAGAACAAAACCGTGCGATCTTGGCCCAAAACGGACAATATAGCCCAAGAACAAAACCGTGCGAGTTTGGCCCAAAATGAACAATATTATACCAATGAGGAGATATGGGTCCAATCAAGGCCCAACCCACAGTGTTAAGATCGATTTAAGCAAAGAGAGGCATATTTGCCTTTATAATAAAATGTGAACAAGGCATGTGATCTCATTTGGCCAGAACAACGGCCAAAATGCAACTTTTTCATAATATTAAGGTTGATATTTTATATGCTTAGGTCAAAAAGGATAATAGTTTGGTGACTTTTAGTGAATTTTCCTAGTTAATATCATGACATGTTATAATAGATACTTCATTTGCCTCCAAGAGAACTATGTCTGAAAACAATACAACCTTTATTTTTAATTAAATGAATGTAAGATCTTCTAAAAACTACGAATTTTCAATATACGACTTCGTGTATTTTTTTTATTTGCCTCATTCAACCATATTAACTTAATCGTGAAAGCAGTTATTTTTACTAGTAAAATGAGCTCTTGACTTCGAAACTATACTTCTTTTATGACAAAAAATATTTTTAAGACAAGATTGTTTATGAATAGAGGGAGCAGTATAATTACACCACCCACTATTACTTTGATAAAATAAACTTCATCTCGTGCATCGCATCTATGATCATCTAACAATAACTACACCATCACCATAAACAACGACAACAATAATAATATTCCCCAAATTCTACTTTGGTCTATCAAGTATAAAATAGTGACGAATTTTTTATTAGTAAAAGGTACTCCCTCCGTCTCACTCGAATTTGCACACTTTCCTTTTTGGTACGTCCCATCTAAATTTGCACACTTTTAAAAAGGAAACTTTTATCACTAATTTAGCCCTCACAAGTTACATATATTTACAAAAAATGCCATTACTTAATACTGTCCCCGTCCCGGTTAAATTTGCAAGGTTGACTGGGCACGGATGTTAAGAAAAAACAGATTTTATTTTTCCTTTGACTTTTTTAAAGGTGGAGATTGAGGGTTGAGATTTTGAGGGTGGAAATTGTGGGAATTAGTTTCCATTTATGGGGTGTGCAAAGTTAAGTGGGACGGACCGATAAGGCAAGTATGCAAATTTAACCAGGACGGAGGTAGTATTATTTTAAAAAACTTGAAATTAGTTTAATTACGGGGATTGATTTTATTAACTTAACCCTCCCCTTAATTATTACCTAATCTGACCCAACCCACACCCATTACCACAACTGATTCCCTCTCACACACTCATTCCCCACCCACTATGAATCCCAAATCTCTCTTCTCTCTACAACACTCACCTTTGTTCTAACTCTCTCTCAGATTTTCGATCTAAGATCGTAGATCTACATCCTTTCTTTCATGATCTATCTAATATCTCTTACTCTTTTTCAGATCTCAGATCTCTGTTCAAACTTTCTCTCAGATCTTCGATCTAAGATCGTAGATCTCCCTTCTCGCGATATTCGCAGTGTGTTTTAATGGAAGAAGAGTCCGCTTTGGAGCTAGTGGTTTTTGATTCGGAGGATTCCTTCGTTTCTAAAACCCAGCTTGATAATGAGGACTGTCTTCCTTTCGAGGATTTGGAGACGGATTGGGAGGGGGTTCCGGGCTCCGCCTTAGAAATTACAGCAGTTGATCTCTCCGAACATGTTCTTCTCCCACTGAAAAGCGAGTAGTTGGAATCCAAAGAGATGAGGAAACACTTTATGCAGTGCCTTGGTGTTTGGTGTCCGACCATTTTAAATGTTTAAGTTGTTGTCCCTTTTAGATCTATTGGTTTGTTTTACCCGATTCTATTGTTTGTTGGTTGATTTGATTTTTTGCTGGTTGATTTGAGTGCTAGCTGGTCGATTCAGTTTATGGGTTGATTGATTTGATTTTCTGCTGGTTGATTTTGTATCTGAGTTTATTGATTCATTATTTGTGTTGCTTGATTCGGTTGAGGTGCTAATTTATTGGGTTAATGTGCTGGTTGATTTGATTGAGATGTTGATTTGTTAGGTTAAATTATTCATATGTTGCTGGTTCAGTTTAGTATGATATCTGTGTGTTGTGTAGATTGAATGATTGTTATTTAAGGGCTTAAACAAGGTGATTTATTGAATACTGAGTGTTTAATGTTTTCAAACAAATTGATTGGGTTACGTATGATGGTAGCTAAAATTACATGCTTGAATGTTTGTTGTTTGGTGGCTTAAACAAGATGATGTATTGGATACTTGATTTTGTTAAATGTTGTCCAACAAATTGATTGGGTTATGTTTGATGGTAGCTTAAATTACATGATGCAATCTGCCTGATAATTTAATCTTACCCTTCACATAGCTTGTGTTTGTTGAAGTGTTGTGAGATGGTTGCTTAAACTAGTGGTGTTTTTTCTAGTTTAATGTTGCCCTCAACATGTGTTGTGCATGATGATCACTTGTGTATTGATTGAATCAATTTAATTGATGGAAAATCAGTTTGCAATGAAATGCTTGAACCCAATGATGAAATCTTTTTAAGGTTAGTAGATTAAAAAAAACACACAACAGGATTCTGGAAATAAACTTGATTCTTTCAATTGCAATGTTTACAGCTTAAGCAAAATGTACACATATATTGTGTTTATGTTGTAAACATAAGATTCTTTCTAAAAGTTGCATCAACTTAACTTAAACATAACCCAACTCAGTCATGAGTCCTCCAATGTCATAAGTTCTTCTAGCTTGTTCACGAGCAATCAAGTGCTCAATTCCTTGTCTGTAATCTCCCCATCCACTTCTAGTGCTGTTGGTAGTATGCCTTCTCTAGTTAGTGTTGATTTTCCAATGTGTGGTAGTTTGTAGTTGTTGTTACCCTTGAGCTTCATAACCTCAATCATACAATCATGTAGGCTCAAGAATACACTATTGAGCTTAGTGATTTCTAGGTATTCAAATCATTTGAGAACATTAGTCACTAAATCCTCCACATCGTATGATGCAGTCTCAACTTGTAGTGATTGAATTGCTAAAAAATATCCCAAATCTAGCACACTTGTGTCAGGTGAGTTTGGGGGTTGGCATATCAGTTCAATTTCAAATCCATCTGTTGATGCAGCCAATCTGTATCTGGGTCATAATTGTTGATGTGTGGCTTTGCATAATCTTGTTGAATGATTATGTGTTTACTTGCATGAACATGTCATTTTGCCTCAACGGCTGAAATAATATGTTTTAATGCATGATTAAACAGTGCACAGTCAAAATTAAGAGGTGTTAGTAATATCACCAATGTGTCCTATAATTAAGCTAAACTATTAGGACAACATTAGGAGACTTAGATGACCTTAAACTAGATGTTGAAATAAAATCTGACAGTTTAAGAACACACCTTGTCCAACAAATAGTCTTTAATGGCTTGCTTGATAATTGACTCAATTGGTTTGGTCACTGGTAACGGTTGTTTCTTACCACCAAATTAATTGTATATAGATATATATACTTAACCTTATCCTACAACTCTAACTAGTAGAGTGGCAAGTAAGGGTCGATCCCACGAGGAACGGTAGTCTAGTGTTATTTTGATAGATCAAGCGATTCTGAAATTTAAATAAAAGTAGGAACAAATAACGAAAGCAATAAAGGGGGGTTTTTTGATTATCCAAGTATAAACTACTAGTAATTACCAAGAACAACTATTAAACTATGATCAAATAAACTTAAGATTCAATTAACATAAAATGACAAGATAAGTAGATTGATTTTAGGTTTTTAAAATATGATTAAATGATTCAACCCTTGATCAAGTATTCCCTTGTTTCGTATAATCTATATAATTAATTTTATTATCCAATTGGTTAGCCTTAGAACTTCTACTCCAAGATTAATAACAAGCTCTATCAATCTTGTTGTCTCTTAAGTATGATTAATCAAAACAAGCTCTTCAATTAATCCTGATCAACTTATCAATTCCTAAAACAAGCTCTTTAAGAATCAATAGTCAAGTGCATTAAGAATCAAGACAACGGAGTAGATTCGACATAAAAGTCGTAAGTTCAGTTTTAGTGGTCGAACTCTATGTTATCCCCAATAAAATAAATCTATTGTTTGCTACATGGGAATCGGATTCATAACAATTACGGATTATAAGCCCAATTCTAGCAACACACTAACAAATATTCAAATGGGTGATCAAACCACAATTCAATTCATAAGTGTGAATCAACAATCCCAAATAACATAGAACATTCCAAAAACATAATCCAATTGGGTAACAACCGTAGAAATTGCATAAACATTCTCAATTCATGGTTCAACTAATGATCAAGGGCTGAAATAAGGGTGCTAGCCACCCATTACACCTAATACAATCAGCAAATAGAAAGAAATACAAGAAGCATGATAAATTTATAGAATAAACCAAGAACTTAGGTTGAGGAATGAAAGAAGTCTTCTTCCCAATGTTGTCCTTGAGGATGATGGAGGCTGGAAAATGTGTTATTGGATAGGTTAAATTCGAAATGGAACTTATATATATTGGGGAAGAGTTTTCATCTCGGTCGAGATTTTGATCTCTTAAAATTATGGATTTTCCCTGGAGAGTCATCTCGGCCGAGATCTTCAGCTCTTCAAAACTTCAAGTTTTCCCTGGAGGGTCATCTCGGCCGAGATTTGTAACATGTGCCGGTCGAGATCTTCCTTTAGCCCTGTCCTTTGTTGCCTCGATCAATCCACCGACTCCGCGATCTTTTGATGCTCTTTTTCGATCCATTTGCACCTGTTTTAACATAAAAATGAACCAAACGCATTATTTTGCCCAATGAGAATTAAATGCACAAAGTACACGTGAAATTGCACAAAAACAACACTAAATTGACACTTGAAGCGTCCTAAAGTGTGTGCACGAACACGTGTACCAGTCACCAAGGTGCCCCTTAATTCGTGTCTACTATTTCTGAGGGTTGGTTTCATGGTTGTAATTGGGAAAATTCCAATTTTCCTATCAAACAACAGTTCACCCTCTAAACTGTATTGAAGTCGTACTACTGCACACATGAACACGACCTTGAGTATGTATCTTTTGCTCTTACATGACTTGTAAAGGTCTTCTTCTTTCGCAAGTTCGTATGCCCTCTCGGTTGTTCTTTTCATGTAAAACCACTTTTCATCTACATGAATAACATTGTGCATTGTTTCGTACTTGATTTTGTTGAGCTGCATGTCAAAATGTAAGGAACTTAGGTTGTATTTGAGCCTTTGTAGCTTGTTTGCATCTGCTAGTTGAGGTTTGATAGCATTTGTGTGTGGCTTAATGATATCTGATTTAACTCATCTGTCAACTTTGCTCTTGCTAACCTTTAACTCATTGGCAAGCCTTCGAATGGTGCCCCTCTTTGAAAAAGGTATACTCTTCATTAAATCAGTATCTAGTGCTACACTTACCATTCCACCCTTCACTAATCTTTGCTGGAATGGAACTGGTGAACCATCTAAAATCTGCTTCTTTGCAGATTCCAAATGTACTAAATAATCCGCTTGTTCACTTCAAATGATGTTGCCTCTTCCTTGGCCTTGCCAAAATACACAGCCCCGTTTGTGTTGTTGGCTATGAGAAATTGGACGATTAGGTTTCTGTCTGATGGAGACACATTAGGACCCTTCCTAGTGTTAGACATTAATTTTATGTTTGTAATAAGTTTTTGAAAATTTTCTGTATTAGCATTGAATGTGGTTTGGAAAGTAGATTTGAGCATTTATAATGTGTAGGTAGCAAAAGTCCCAATATTTAGGAGGGAAAATTTGAATATAATTTCAGGCTTATTTGGATGTAAAACAAATTATTTGTAAGGATTGTTGATGGGAATTTTTTCCCAAATTTTTTGGAATGTGAAATTTGAATTTTCTATGTCAATTAAGTGGCGGATTTGTTGTTTTGTTTATTCTTGTTACAATTCATTGTTCAAACAGGTTTTAATTAGGGGAAGGGAAACACTAATACACTAATCCCTCCCTAAAATTTCAGCTTAAAATAATTTGAAAAGTCAAAGAAAAAGTAAATTCTTTTTTTTCTTAATATACGTGTTCGGTTAAACGTGCAAACTTCCACTGTTCCACGGGACGTAAGGAATATAAAATAATGACCAATAACATTGCCTTGTAATATCCATTTAACATCCAAGTTTGATTAGGAATCGCACCATCCTTAGGATATGTATTTATACGAAAAATAGAATTTGCTTGGTGTAAGTAATTATTAGTTTGGAGCAAAAGGTATTGCGGCTTCCCAACTCCGAAAACAACCCCTTGATAAATAAAAATGATGACCAACTAAAGAAACCTTTCACATAACCCCTTCAAGTCCGATCGATTGCTTCACATTTTTCGATCATGATTTTGCGGGCCTTTAAAATAATGTTCGAGTTGAATGAATTTGTAGGGTTAAAGTTCAATTTTAATTATAAATAATCCTATAATAGTGTACTAAAGTAATAATCTCGTTAATGCATTAAGTAATAAAAAATAAAAGATAAAATTTCTTAAGGTCCCAACAAAAATGTAAATTAATAATCATTGAATCCCAGAAAAATATATATATATATATATATATATTTATATAGCCAAAAATTTCAAATCAATCAACAATAGTTTACAATAATCATTTCTTTTGAAAATATAAGTCTATAGTTTATTATTTTTTCTTCCCACCAAAATTTTTATTATTAACTCGACTAATAAAATGAGATACTAATTTAAAATTGTATATTATAGAAGAAAAGTTTTAAAGGAAGTTAAACAACACATATAAGTTTGACTTGTATACATATTTAGATGATTGATGTTTGGTAAACCACTCCTAAGTCATTTATTGCAACACATCAATATTCATTCTATTATTAACTATTTAATGACGTTGAAATTAAAAGGTCTCTAAAAACATTGGCATTATTTGATCCTAATATTATTGTTGAAGGTATAAATAAAGGAGTTTGGATTGGAAAAATCCGAACGACATCAAATGTGCTAAGGAGATAACTACGATCCTTAACACATCAATGCCATTAAATGTGGGCACGGATCGTAGGCTCTTGGTTATTGCAGCCAATGTCACAAAGTTCAACATAACCACACTCTCCGAGTACTGAAAAGACGATATACCTCGGTTCACATTATTCGTCGGGCCAAAATGCTTACTCCAGAGCAGCAAGCACACCCCGCTACGGTGTTAAAGAGATTTTGTATTTTTGTTTGTAGGTGATTTTTTCTACATTAATATTTCCATCATAGGCACTTTTTTTCTCCGCTGAGTCAATTCTTTTGTATTAAAGTGGCATGTCTCAGATTCTAAGCCAATTTGTATTAATTAGTCAATTGTAAAATAATTCTTTATGATAATAAAATGAAAGGGAATTGCTAAGTATTATCTTGACCTGATGCAGGTCAGGCAAATGTTTTAAAGGGTTCAGTGCGAAAAGAAAAATGAGGCCCCTTAAAATATTGATTGGTAATATTGTATAGAAAAAAACTATAAAAGTAGTGGTAGAAAAGCCGGTGCGAAAAAGAAAATGAGGGCCCTTAAAATATTAATTGATAATATCAAACTCAAGAACTCATCTAAATGAAAGATTTTCCCCTATCAAGACTAACCAAATAAGCCACATCATTATTTATCTGTAATTGCTATATAACTTCTCTATACATATATATATATATATATATATATAAAACTAAAAAAAGTACCGACGGGAGGCTCAGCAGGGACGGAACCACAGCCCCTCCAAGGGTGGCCATGCCCTCCCCTCCCCCCCAGATTTGTTAAACTTTTTACCAATATACTATTAATCTTTGATTTCTTCATATATTTGTGTTGAAGTGTAAGGATTTGGCCCCCTTTAAAATATTTTCTATTACTTTCGTCTAATAAAAAAATATTCAGTCTAAATTTTTAAGTGTTTAAGGTTGTATTATATTTCACTTTAAAAAGAAAGGTTGTATTATATTTGGGATATAAATAAAAAGTATTAATATATTAATTTATAGAAAAAATAATATTTTTATTTTATATATATATAACATTTATTTATTATTTATGAATTATTTTTACTGTTTGGCTCCCTCGACTTTCAATCCTGATTTCGTCCCTGAGGCTCAGTGCGCGGCACTGCCTCGACCATCCCAGGACCGCCCCTAACCTGATGTTCCACGTTGAATTCATTAATAGATGGGTGAACTAAAGATTGGTTGAAGAAAGTTCGCCATATATAACTACGATTTTATTTTTTAATCAATTATAATATACAAAAATAATTGATTAATAGGTCTCAAAATTACATAGTATGCATGACATTCTCTTAGAAATTTCTAAATGATTTATATCTATGGCATTTTTAAATACACCTCAATACAATAATAAATAATTTAATGTGACAATTTTCCATATACATCTTAAAATAGTACTACCTCCGTCCCGGCTTATTTTGCACACTTTCCCTTTTCGATCGTCCCACCTTATTTTGCACACTCCAAAAAAGGAAACTTCTTCCACAATCTCCACCCTCAAAATTTCAACATTCAATCTCCACCTTTAAAAAAATTAAAGAAATAGTAAAAGCTGTTTTTTCTTAACATCCATGCCCGGTCACCTGTGCAAAATAAGCCGGGACGGAGGGAGTATATTATTTCTTGCATTATTCTGAATACGTCTTTTTACGACGTTATCTTAGATTTATCTCGGAATAATACCTTAAAAAGAAATGCCATATCGGTATTTAACATGTATATACCCCTAACTATTGTAAACTATTTCAACATATATTGGGCAAATATTATAGTATAATTTTAAAAAGTTCCAAACATAGATGATATTTTCAACAAGTGGCAAAATTGGCTAGATAATCTGATCAATTTTCCCAATATATGGATGTCAACTCCATCAAAATTAATCCCCAATATAAAATGAATGATATTTATTTCAAATCCATCATAAAATTAATCTATGTCCAGCAACAATAAGATTTGTGACTGAAGCATCAATGTTCTAGTTCTAGAATAACAATTGTGTAAGGCCGGTCTTTTATAAGATGCAAGCTAATTTTAATATAAAAAAAAAAAAAAAAAATTGTTACTTTATGAAAACCATTGCATTTGTATACATGTGAAATAACACATTTTACATCAAAAGTAATAATTTTTTATCGTCAAACTAAGTCCAATCTTACGGAATGTGATTCATAAGATTTATCTTACTTAAGTGTCAATCTATATCTTAAGGGAGTGTTTACTGAAATGAATGTTACATTTTGATGCTTGTAACTTTTAACTTCTATATTTAATTATAGTAGAAGCAATTTCATGAAAACAGTCAATTAATATTCAGTCAAAACAATTTTTTACTTAAATTAAGTAAAAACAAACAGTGCTAAAGACCATAACATAAATAGTAGATGATTTGCCAAATGATATGAATGATTAAATGAATCTCAATTCAAACAATTATTAATCTCAATACCTAAAATTATGTTGACCACAAAATCTCTCTTTTACTATAGAAGACAATATTCAATCTTCATTTATTATGAAATATTTGGTTTATTTTCTACCACTACAAATATCTCATCCACTCTTCTATATTCTACACATTCCACACTTGCAAAACAAATTCAAATTCTAGTTATGTCTATTTTGTGCCTCTTTTTTATGTTTTCTTGTTCAAATTCAAAATGGTGCATCGATGGACTATGCAGGTGCCTTAACTAAGTCCTTGTTGTTCTACGAAGCACAGAGATCAGGGAAGTTGCCCGATAACCAGAGGGTACAATGGCGAGGAGATTCTGCACTTGCTGATGGCATAACTGAAGGGGTAACCATCGTTATTTTTTATTCTTTTCTTGATGCTAGATTTGGTGAAGGCTACATTAAACTATTTAAATTAATTTTGGTCGTTTGAAATATAATATTAACTTTTTTATCCACTATAAATAAAATTCATATACTATTTTATCGTCATTTAAGTTAAGTTGACACGAAAACCCCTTATACATATCATAACCACTACACTTGCACATACACAACATATACGAAATATTAGTTATATTGGGTACATGACATCATGATTATGTATTAAACAACATATTTACAAAACCAAATCTAAAACAAAAAAAAAGGTAAGAAATATGAATAATAATTAATATAGTTTTGATGTTAATTTATAAGTCTAACCTACAAAGAAATTAAGTTTCTCAATAAATTTGTTGAATGGATGCATGAAATTTGTGTAATAGTTATTGATTCTATTTTGTTTCAATTGGACATTCCGTTCATGTATTCGGACCGTTCACAAGAAATTTTTTTTTTTTTTTTTTGTGTAATTTATTTATTTTTTCACACACATATGTTTTATTAAATAGAAAGGTACACAGTATTATAACTGACTACACATAATTAATCTTTTGGAAATTTGTTAACTTTCTTTCTTTTGAATTTTGTATAGTTTAAACTTCACTGACATAAATTTTCAAATCCAACAAATTAACATATTATCTGAAAATATTCATATGACATGTAATCAATGTATTAAGTTCTAATAATAGTTTAAAGGATGTTTAGATATATAATTATATATATATATATATAATTGGAAAAGGAATGTTAAATTACATCGTTACTCAAATATCTTATTTCGGTGACAAATCCAGGACGATAATTGGAAAGGTATTAATAACTTTGATTTGTATTAACACAGATTGATCTTGTGGGTGGATATTATGACCCCGGAGACAACGTTAAATTCGGATTTCCAATGGCCTTTACAGTGACGATGCTGGGCTGGAGCGTAGTACAATTTGGGCCTCAACTCCAGGCCCAAAATGAATTGGGCAACGCTCTTCGGTCCATCAAATGGGGAACAAATTACCTTATGAAGGCCCATCCAGAGCCCAATCTGCTTTACGGTGAAGTGGGCGATGGTGGGTCGGACCACGCTTGCTGGCAAAGGCCCGAAGATATGACCACGCCCCGGTCGTTTACAAGATTGACGTGGACCACCCTGGCGCTGACCTTGCTGGAGAAACCGCTGCTGCTTTTGCCGCTGCCGCAATTGCTTTTCGGCAGTCCGATCCCGACTATTCGGCACAGCTTCTCAACCATGCAAAACAGGTATCCTCAGATTATTATTATTATTACTACTATAGAAGTCCATTTTAGCTCTGGCTAGGCTTAGACGCGAGACTATCATCTATGCATGCATGGGCAAGGGTATATCCAAAATTTAGTGATGGGTTATGTTCAATCGTAAAAGCTCGATGCATTGAAAACACTAATATTAAAAGAAGTGGTGTCTTACTACACATGAAGACAAATATATTATTAATATTAAAATTTACAAAAAAAAAAAAAAAAAAAAAATTCTACCGAGAAATTACCATGACATTTATTTATTGAGAATGTGAACGGAAAAATTAAATAGGCTGAGCAATGTAAAAAATAATAGTTAAGACAATAAAAATTATAACACAAAAAATATGGTTATATAATTTTTTCAGCATAAGTTGTGAACAAGCTTTAGGACTGCCCAAAAATTAAACGAAGTCTTTGCAATTTTTTCCTATTATCTATGTTCACCGATACATACGATGTACACACCTTACTATGGGGCATGTGTCCCTATAATTTTTTTTTACAGTTTTGTTTTTTAATTATTTGATTAATATACTAATTAAGTTAAAAAGTAGTATTATGCCTTGTATTAAATTAATTTTTTTATATTATATATGTTAAATAAGTGTATTCCTTATATATTAATTATGCTTCCATCGCGGATTATTTTTTTCGATCCGTCATTGTGTACATGCGCGTATTCTAAAGTGGGTATACATTTAATGACAGTTATTCGAGTTGGTAGGCAACATACTGGTCTATACCAGAACAACATTCCAATTGTCGGACAGTTCTATTCAAGCAGTGGCTATGAGGTATGTACTACATGCTACTTGTAATTATAAAAAAACACACAAATGTTCATAGACGGATCTAGTTAACGTCAATATCGAGCTCCCGGCAAAAGTCATATATTATAATTTTTGTTGTTCATAGTTATTATTTTTTTTATTACATCCATCCTATTTGAATTTTTTTTTCCTTCACATTTTTGTGTCTACCCCAATAATTAATAAGTATCTCAAACAAAAAATTATGTCCATAATTTCGTTTAAAATTAATCTATCAATTATTTTAGTAGAAAAATAAATTTCTTATGATTTTGTTACTAATAATGTTTTTTGTCTTGATGTATAACTTATTTTAACATTAATTTTTTTAATGCATTCAAACTTTTACATCACAACCCAATCCATTACTAATTTCTGAATTCGTCCTGGTGATGCAGGATGAACTTTTATGGGCAGCGGCGTGGCTACAACGAGCCACTGATGACAATAAATACCTTGAATTCATCGAATCATCAAATTCTGGTGGGACCAGAACAACTTTCTCATGGGACGACAAATACGTTGGA
Organism: Ajuga chamaepitys; assembly: GCA_958295605.1. Taxonomy (NCBI): domain Eukaryota; kingdom Viridiplantae; phylum Streptophyta; class Magnoliopsida; order Lamiales; family Lamiaceae; genus Ajuga; species Ajuga chamaepitys. The sequence goes on along the minus strand of OY282508.1, from coordinate 49,928,768 downwards.
GCCCAACTTCTTATAGCCCTGGTATTTAAAAAAAACGGAAAAATTTTACTAGAAAGTTTGGATTTTAGATAATATCTTAATAGGTCTAAATTAAAGGAGTTCTTAATTCCTCCACTTGAATTTGGAGTTTTTTTTTTCCTCTCCTAATTAAGGACCTATATTTTACATTTTATTCACAATTCAGGATTAAGTCTTGAAAAATAAGATACGTTATCGATGTACGAAAAGTTCTGTATGATATATAAAAAATTCCAATGTTATCCAAATTGAAAATTTCAATGCACTCTGTACTAAATTCTTCGTACACCGGATAATGTTACTTATTTTTCAAGATGCAAACCCTGAATTGAGAATAAAATTTAAAATTTACGCTCCGAGTTGAGAAAAACTTAAATCCAGGTCCTCAATTAAGAACCTCCAAATTAAGCCCCTAATTAAGACATTTTCGAAAAATCAGGTCTTGTACCAAAATTCTAAATAAACGCATATACATATCTCAAAGGAGAGAAATGATAGAACTAAAACGTTAGGTTTCTTATGGAGTCTGGAACCAATTAATGCATGTGTTGCCACCTCATCCTTAAATTTTGTAAATTTAAATATCACGAATTTGAGATATACGTAATTACATAAGGGGTTTTTATCTTAAATTTGCCAAAATTAAGAGTGAGGCGGGAAGACGTGCCATCAATTTATGTCATCAACGATTCTATCGAACTGATCAACATTGTGTTCGTTACCATTGAAATTAAGTATCTCATTATATACATCTGATATAAAATTGTTCAGGGAATTATAGAGGATAGAATTTCTATAGACACAAAGTTTGATGACTTAGCGAACAACGCGGAGCAATATATGTGCAACTGCATCCAGAAAGGAATAAACAACGTTGAGAAAACAAAAGGGGGAATGCTTTGGTTCTTGCCATGTAGAAATCTCCAGTACGTCACGACTGCATCCTTCGTCATCACAGCCTTTGCCGACGCACTTTCCAAGAGTAACGCTAGTCTCCAATGCCCCACTGGTTCCGTTACACCACAAGATTTCATCGCTTTTGTCAAATCCCAGGTGGATTACATTCTGGGTTCAAACCCGAATGGGATGAGTTACATGGTAGGGTTTGGGTCCAAGTACCCGAAACGAGTGCACCATAGAGGTGCATCCATAGTGTCTATAAAGAAAAGCGCAAGACCCGTAGGGTGTCAGGAGGGTTTCAGTGTAGATATAATTTATTTTTTACACTTAATAATTTATCTTAATGTAAATTTATAAAATATTATATTTATAAAATGTAAGTTATATTAAATCCATAAATCACTTGGGAGAAATTGATATTTACATTATTTTTATTTTGGGTTTATATTATTTTGCAACATTAGTATGCGTGTTTTTCAGTTTCTTTTTTGTTTTTCAATCACAACCTGAACTACATGTTTTTTCACGCTTGCAACCTCTGCCAGCAATTTAAGTGCGAAAAATAAAAGAATATTATAAAATATTTAAATAAATTGTTAAAAAATCTAAAAAATATTTTTTAAATTCTAAACTTCATCTAAAATACCAGAAAATTAACTTAAACATGTTGAAAATATATTAAAATTTTGAGTTTTTTTATTTTTTATAAAAAAGTTCAAATCAAATAATTTTAAGCAAGAAAAATAAAAAGTTATTACTTTTTTTAAAAAAAAATCATAAAACTATCATAAATTTCTGAAAATTATCTTTTAAATTCTAAAAATTTATTTAATGTAACACCCCGTAAATTATTTAATTATTATTATATTTCAATATCTATTTTTGTCCAATGAGAAATATTTATTTTTCGTAAATTATGGAAATTATTTTAAGTTATGGATAAACGTATATTCCATGTTATTAGACTTTTAAATATTTAATTTGGATCCTAGCCCAATGCATTAGTCAAGCCCAAGTTAGCCCATGATTTTCACTTAGGGAACAAAAAATAGGAGTTCTAAACCCTAAAAATATAATCTATAAATAAGGGATTCATGTCATAAATCAAAACCATAATCCAACTCATCTATTTTTTCTTAATAATTTCGTGCATAAGCCCTAGATATCCTTCTGAGAGCCGCCAACCTCATTTTCCTCTTTCACTCTATTTTCAGGTAACTTCTTTGAAAAATTCGAAATTCATGCCAATACATATTATTTTTCGATGAATTTTTAGTATGTTATTCCATGACATGTTTTCAGATTCCAGTAAAACTTTTAACCCCATATGAGTTGCATTTTATTTTATATTAATTTTCTATCTTCGTCGATCCAGATTTTAAATATTCAGGTTCTTCAGTTAGAAAATTCGTAATATATAGTAAGAAGTTCTAACAACTTATGATTTTTGAATATGTTGTTCCCCACTATGTTATCTACTTTATATAAAAGTTTCAAATCCATCCAACTTATATTTTATTTTATATAATCTTTCTATTACGTCTACACATGATCTGAAATATTCTGCTTTCTGATTTAAGAAATTCGATAAACATATTTATACCTGTTGAAAAATTATAATTTTTGGATATGTACTACATATACATGTCTTCTATTATTCTGTAAACTTTCAAAGTGATCCCTTCAGTAATGTTCGAGTTATTAAGGTTTTTCCACCGCTATGCAGAATTTACAGTTTCGACTCATTCGGTTTCAAAAATTCAAAACCCATAGTTAAACTTCTTTTAAAATCATGAAATTTTAGTATGATACTTTCAATAAAGTTTATTTCCTTCTGTAAAATTTTCAAAGTTTTATCTCTTATCATTTATGAAAAATAAATTATTTATCTGCTGCTGCGCAGCAAATCCATTCTTAGAAGTTCTCTATTTCTTTCAAATCTATTTTCAAACTTTCCTAAATCATCAACCAAACCCTAAATTCCAAATCCCATATATTTAATTGGAGATCAAGATAGAGTCATGCATCCTTAAGTAGGAAGGAGACGAGACAAACAATAGAGTAATTGCATCTACATTCCGAGTTGCATCACAATTCAGGTGGGGGTTTACTATTTATTACAATTATATGCTTAATTAATTGTATGATTATTACTGTTATATTTACAAGTTTCAAGTGTATATTCAATTTATTTGGATATGCGAATTCCATGAGTACATGGTTTACAAGTTACAAGTTACAAGTTTATATTCAATTTATTGAATATAATATTCAAGTTACAAGTTACAAGTTATGACGGTTTATATTTTATACTCTTAATTTTGTATATGATTTGTATAAATTGTGATCCTCCACGAGCTAAAGGAAGGTCACCCCAACCCACTATTGAGCCTTTCAGGTTAGCTTGGAGCGAGCGGGTGGAGTACGAGGGGAGCCGAAGCATATGACAACATGACTACTTTGGTGCAATTTTATACAAGATGACTATTTAATTGATAATGTGTTATTACTTGTTTATGTTATTTGACTAGTTAATTGTTAAGGAGTGTTGTTGTTAAGTTATAAATCAAATGAAATCTTTGATATGGATTCGAAATTATTTTCTATGTTGTGAGTTTAATGGGGGAGCCTACTTCACTAGTTGCATGATTAGAAGGAGTTTTATATATTTATCTTGAAGCATGGAATAATACTTAAGCTTGTTATTTAAATAATTATTTATAAGTTGATCATTGAAGTATTTCATGGATTAATAATTTCTTAGGATGTTAGCTTTGAGATTAAAAATAGGGTTAATTTTCAAAAACAACCTGTACTTTGCGGGTATTTACACTTTGCAACCTAAAGAATTTATTTTTTTCCGATTGGAACCTGTATTATGCGTTTTTCTTCACTTTGCAACCTCCGACTATATTTTCCGGCATGTATATGCCATGTGCCCAGCACATGCCAAAGAGACCAACAAGGTGCTGACATGTGGCCACCAATTAAAATTTAAAAAAAACACATATATATATATATATATATATATATATATATATATATATATATTTCTAAAAATTCGAAAAATAGCATGACATATATTTTTAAAAATTCATAAAATTTATTTTAAATTAAAAAAGTTATTTCAGAAAAATAATTTTAAAACTCTAAAAATGTATTTAAAATTTTAAAAATTATGTTAAAAATTCTAAATATTCAGAAAATTTAAAAAGTAAAATTCTGAAAATTATTGTAAAAATTCTAATATACATATATATTTCTAAAAAATTGAAAAATAAAAAATCCAAAAAATAACATGACATATATTTTTAGAAATTCAGAAAAATTATTTGAAATTAAAAAAGTTATTTCAGAAAAATAATTCAAAAATTCTAAAAATGTATTTAAAATTTTAAATATTTAGAAAATTTAAAGAGTAAAAATTCTGAAAATTATTGCAAAAATTCTAATATAAATATATATTTCCAAAATTTTGAAAAATTAAAAATCCAAAAAGTAGCATGACATATATTTTTAAAAATTCAAAAAAATTATTTGAAATTAAAAAAGTTGTTTCAGACCTAAACCCTAAAATTAAAATTATTTTTAAAAAAGTTATTTTCTAAAAATAATTTATAAATTTTATTTCTGAAATAACTTTTTTAATTTCAAGTAATTGTTTTGAATTTTTAAAAATATATGTCATGCTATATTTTGGATTTTTAATTTTTTGAATTTTTAACCTGAAATTAAAATTAATTTTAAAAGAGTTTTTTTATAAAATTAATTTAAAAATTTTATTTCTGAAATAACTTTTTTAATTTCAAATAATTTTTCTGAATTTTTCAAAATATATTTCATGCTATTTCTTGGATTTTTAATTTTTCGAATTTTTAGAAATATATATTTATATTAGAATTTTTACAATAATTTTCAGTAATTTACTCTTTAAATTTTCTGAATATTTAGAATTTTAAAATTATTTTTCTAAAATAACTTTTTTAATTTAAAATAAATTCTATGAATTTTTAAAAATGTATGTCATGCTATTTTTTGGATTTTTTATTTTTTGAATTTTTAGAAATATATATATATATATATATATATATGTTATTTTTTTTTAATTTTTATTGGTGGCCACATGTCAGCACCTTGTTGGTCTCTTTGGCATGTTCTGGGCAAATGTCCTATACATGTCGAAAAATATAGTCGGAAGTTGCAAAGTGAAGAAAAACGCATAATATAGGTTCCAATCGGAAAAAATAAATTCTTTAGGTTGCAAAGTGTAAAAACCGGCAAAGTACAGGTTGCTTTTGGAAATTAACCCTTAGAAATATAATTTCTTTGTGATACTGTGTCGTATGTGTTTAGTAAGTTCCGCTGCTATGCATGATTTATTCTTTTATAATCTTTAGGTTAATATGAAACTATAATATGGAAGTTTGTTAATTTTACATTAGTTTTGTTAGAAGCATGTCTAGAAATAATTTTGCCTATTTGATTATATATATATAAGTAATATTTCATAATAATTTATTAGTTAATAAATGTTTCAGTTATAGTTTGAGGATGCTAGTGTTATTTCGCTCCTACATGTGATAGGAAGATTAGTATTGGTGTGTTTATGTGGTTCCTTTAACGGCCCAACTAAGAATTGACTTTTATATATATTTGTGTGTATATATATATATATAGATAGATAGAAAAAAAAAAGGTTCCATGATTTGATTTATTTAAATTTAATTAAGATTAAATTATGTTATGAAAATCGGGTCATTACATTTAAACTATTTGAAAGTTATCTTGAAAAATTATTTTAAAATTTCTAAAATTTCGTTTAAGACATGTGGAAGATCTATGAAAAGTCTAATTTTATGATATAAGTATCTTTTTAATTATTCTTTTGAAAAAAAAATTCTTTTAAAAATATTTAAAATTATTTGAAGTAATATCAAAATTATTCGATCTTTTTTATGAAAAATAATTTTTTATAAAAATAATTTCTACATTTTTTCAGTTAAGTTTATGATATTTTAAATAATTTTTTAGAATTTAAAAATAAATATTGTATTTTCTAAACATTTTTATTATTTTTTAATAGTTTCTTTTCTCTCCGAAAATTGCTACCAAAGATTGCAAAGGTTGGAAACCGCAAAGTGCAGTTGATCGTAAAAAAGAAAAAATGATTATTCAAATATTTATTTAGTTAGAATATAATAATTCTATTTTTTATATTAGATAATATTATATTTAATTTAATAAAATAATTACTTTTTAAATAAATTTTTGTGCATCGCACGGGAGCGATACTAGTATATATAAAAGCTAAATGGAGGTTAATTTTGTAATTTTAACTTTTCCGCCTCATTTTTACACTTTAATTTGGTAAATTATTGTAACTTTGGTAAGTTCTAAACTTTCTTCCAATTTTTTTAAATACAAACAACTTTTTCATTTCTAATCCGATTTTTATGCAAGATATATTATTTTAATGGTCTTTTCACGGTTTTTAATTTGACATACATATCACATATATTATAAAGAGTTGAAAAGTTATATTTTTTTTGCCGATTATATGTGTTAAATAATTTTTATGGGCTTCCAGAAATAAAATTGGTTTAATAGTCTTTTTTTTTTTTTGTTTTCTTTTGTGAAAGAAAATATTAACTGGTTTATTTATGAAATACAATTAATCAATTAATTTCATTTTACATATTTTTTAAAATATTTGATCACGTTGCATCTATCTATATGTATAAAAGCCACAACGAGAATGATTTTAAAATTATGATTTTCTTGCCTAAAATTTTGGATCATAATTGATAGTTTGGTATGACCTCCGTTTTTTTATTAGATGTAGCTTTACCATTTTAGGTTATGCCAATAAATTTTAATTAAATGTCTTTTTATTTTTCCCCCAATTTTTTCAATACTATCCCAATCACTCTAAAAAGATCTCTAATGTTCTCACTTACCACATCCAAAACCATAAATAAATGGGGGGAAAAAAAGATAATATAAAGGAAAGATGAGGATAAATTTCACATAATTCTTGGGGAGAGAGAGGTTAGTGGGGTTTTTTTGTCCATTTCCCTATATTTTAATTCGCTTATCCAAATAAAATTGCATATAAGAAACAACAAAGGTAGTACATTATTGTGACATTTGGTTAAAGCCAAACTTTCTTTTAATTTTTTAAATTGTAGATAAGTTTTGATTTCTAATATATTCGTTGATTGTTTGAATTAGATTTGAGCATTTATAGCATATTGCACGATAGTCTTGTAACAAAAAATTAGTTAAATAATTTTCTAAATTATTTATTGAAAGCACAACTAATCAATTTATTTTAATTGACATGAATTTTCTAAATTTTTCTTCATGTATTATGCCGAAATAAAAAATATTATTTATATAAATGAATATATACTTTATTAAATAAAAAAAATTAATATATAAATTAATAATCGACTAATTAAATTATTGTAGTTTTTAAATATTATTTTTTATAATTATAACTTTGTATGATTAATCACGGGACAACTACTTCATATGTATTTATAAATTTATATATGATAAGTAATTTTCAAATTATTTTTTATTACTTATTCATACTTTATATCTGTAACAATGCTGGTTTGTCCTTGCTCACACATTCAAACAACACTTGAAGGTAGAATTCGTGAAAGTCAAGCTCAGATCTGCAGACAAATTTTGCATAAATTAACTTGTGTAATTTATCGATTAATCTCCGCCTAGGATGCCTTTGTCGGCCTTTGCACCTTATAATTTGTATCCTCTGACGTGTAAAACAACATTTGTTCTAACTTCTTTTCATATTTTTTTCCTTTTCTTTTAGTAATTAAATGCTTTTATTTTATCGTATTTTTGGTTGAGAAGCTTATAAGTAACTAGTATTATAAACTTGTTAATGAAGATAGTGGTTTGCATGTTTAAGTATGATGATGATAATGTCCTAGAGTTTGTAATTTGAACTTCTTGTGCCTAGGACTTATGATGCTATTGTTGTTGAATATGCTTGGATTTCATTTCATCAGTATGTTCTTATTTCGAATATGTGTAAAAAAAAAGTAAAAATACTTAAACTTCCAATCACCTTCTAGGCCACCCATGCGCTAGGCTCCAGCTCGTTGCCTGATTGGTACCTAGCACTTTTTAGAACACTGTTTTATATTCATCAAATAAATATCCTAACTTGGATTAAGGTACTTACATTGGTATTAATGAATATTAACAAAGATACAGAGTAAAAAACATCTGCTGTCAGATACATATTCTTGTAGCATGTTTATAATAAATTCTCAGAATAAGAGTTTAGTTTAGTTTGTGGATGTGTTCCTTAATATTGGAGTTCCGTACATCATTTTCATAGTCATTTTAATTGTTCATAAAAATTACATCACTGATGGAAACACATTCAGGAATCATTACCAAAAATGAAATCTATGCACGAAGTAACAAATACGGAATAGTTTTTGTCATAAGAAAGGCAAATGTACCCCACATGTATTCTGGCATATCAAGAACATTTAAAAACTTAAATGTAAAATTTGAGCTGTATCGCATATGCATCAAACTTGTAGAAGTATAGCATGATGTAGTCACGTGCAAGGAAAATTAGAGGAACAATTAGTTAGTATACTTGTTTGTATTCACTGTTAGGAGTATATATAGCTGAAAATACATGTAACTCATTTGAAAAAAAAAAAGAGAATAGAAAATATTGACAGTTTTGTTTACGGTTATCACAAACCGTTTTCTCTCTCCTTCATAGCTCAACATGAACTCATACCTTCTTGCTAAATCTGCTCTCAATATGGTATCAGATGAAGAATTTGCCTGTAATTCGCAATTCTACTCCGATTAATTCTTCTATCTACTCGATTTATCTACAGAATTTTGATTCCCTTCTTCAATTTTTCTTTCGTCTGTAATTTTTGAGCTTCAACCTAGCTTCGACTGCTCACGACAATGGCTCCCCCAAGGAATCGGAATCTAAATTTCGGGAAAGAGACGTGGCCTGCTTTGTCCACCGGGAATTCCTCTACTCAGAATCCAAACTCGCAACCTCCAAATGCAAATTCACCGGAACACCCAGTTGAATCACCGACAAATCTGTATATGCGAGATTCCGATCCTCTGATGCTACACGGATCTGATCACCCGGGTATGACTTTGGTTTCTCATCCTTTAAATAGTAAGAACTATTTACCATGGAGTCAGTCAGTTCAAATTGCATTGCTAGCTAAAAACAAAATTGGTTTTATCACGGGTAGTATTCCAATTCCTACTGATGCTACTTCACTGGAACAATGGATTCGAGTTGACGGTATGGTTCGGTCTTGGTTGCTTAATTCCATATCTAAGGAAATCAGTGAATCCTTCTTATGTGCAAAGGATGCAAAAACTCTATGGGCAACCATTACTCGTCGTTTTGGCCAAAGCAATGGACCTCATATCTACCAAGTTCAGCGAGATCTCAGTAATATCACCCAAGGGAATCAACCACTTGTAGTTTACTTCAATAAACTTCATAAGCTGTGGGATGAGTTCAATTTGTTGAAACCTACACCTCGCTGCACATGCGGAGCGTCCAAAGAATGGGATGATTTTGAAATGAGTGGGAAACTTATTCAATTTCTCATGGGTCTAAATGATAGCTACGATGATGTTCGAAGCAATATTCTTATCATGGATCCCTTACCAGACGTTGATAAGGCTTATTCCTTGGTGCTACGAGTCGAAAACCAACGATCTGTCCAACATTCTGATACGTCAGCCTTCTTTAGCAGGGGTCATAATGGCTCTAAAGGATTTCAATCTTCAAACAGAGGGGGGAAAGGCAGAGGTACTCCTCGAAAATCGAAGGAAGAACGAGCGAAACTGATTTGTGAGCATTGTCATCTTCCTGGCCATGAAATTCATGAGTGCTTCAAATTGAAAGGGTATCCCGATTGGTACTACAAACCGAAGGATCAGCGACACATCAATATGGTTGATGGTCCATCAGATAATGATTTTTCACAACAGCACAATACAAAGACTATGCCCACTAATTCTGATATTTCCGCACTGATTCAGAAAGAGATTGATAAGGCTTTAGCCTCACAAACTTCTACTCATACTTCGGCAGATAATGCTGGCACTTCATATACAAATATGGCTGATTGTACAACACCTGGAAACTATAACTTTGCCTTCACCACATTAGGAGACTTAGCTGCCGATTCTTGGATAATTGACACCGGTTGTAGTAAACATATATGCACCATCCCTTCCATCATGACTCACCTAGTTCCTCTACACTGCCCTGCATTTATCACTTTACCTGATGGCTCTCAGCAAAAGGTCACACATATGGGACAGGTTATCATTTCCGATCATCTTGTTCTGACAGAGGTGTTTTTAGTCCCAACCTTCAAGTTTAATCTGATGTCTGTCTCTCAGCTTGCTTTACACATGCGTATACAAGCCAGTTTTGACGGTGATGGTTGTGACATCAAGGATATGGATACTAACGTCTCATTAGCCACAAGTAAGATGGTCGGTCGATTGTACATACTTCAGATTCCATCATCAGTCAATAGTGTTGTTGCTTTTGGTCTAAACGCTTCACATTATTACAAAGTTTTCGACTCTTGGCACAAACGATTTGGACATGCTGCCCCTTCCACCTTACAGCATCTGGATTTTCTTAAGCACTTATGTACACCACCTGTGTTTGAAGCTGCAAAAGCTTGTGATACATGCCACTTTTCAAAACAAACACGGTTATCGTTTCCCCGCAGCTCCATTCAATCTACTCGGATACTCGAGCTTCTCCATGTCGATATTTGGGGTCCCTACACCAGGCCTAGCATTACAAATACTCCATATTTCTTAACAATTGTGGACGACTTCAGTCGAACAACCTGGATATGCCTTCTCTCTGCTAAGAAACAGGCAGTGACTTCTCTTGGTACTTTTCTTCGCATGATTACAATTCAACTTGGGCAATCCGTAAAGAGCGTTAGAACGGATAATGGTTCTGAATTCCTCAGCAATGACTGTCAGCGATTATTTTCTGCGCTAGGCATTTTTCATCACAAAACTTGCACCTACACTCCTCAACAAAACGGTGTGGTCGAGCGGAAACATCGCCATTTATTGGAAATTGCAAGGGCTGTTATGACTGAATCCGCAGCTCCAAACTATCTTTGGCCACATTCTATTCTCACCGCTGCCTATATCATTAACCGGTTGCCTTCGTCTATCCTTAATTGGAAGTCACCGTTCGAGATAATGTTTGGTAAACTCCCACAATATGAGATGTTGAAACCTTTTGGGTGTCTTTGCTATGTCACTAATGTCTCTCCGGATAAATCCAAGTTTTCTGCCCGCGCATTTAAGGGAATTATGATTGGGTATCCACCGGGACAAAAGGCCTACAGAATTTTTGATATTGAGTCTCGTAAGATTCTGATTTCACGAGATGTGGTCTTTATTGAGACCGTTTTCCCTTATGCTGCTGCTCAATCAAGTCCTTATACCCCCACTCTTCCAATTCCAATCCCTGAAGACGACACCGGAAACCTGCCTCAATACCAACCACGTCAGTATTCTGCTTCTGATAGCTGCACTGCTGCTCCAATATCTGATCCTCTACAAACAGCCGACTCTGCTCCTCCACCAGTGTCTCCACCCCCTGTTAGAAGGAGCACACGACAATCTCAAAAACCTGCTTATCTTCAGGATTTTCATACCAATTTCGGTACCGTCACTGATGCCTCTCTTCCATTCATTCCTGATTCGCGCTTTGCTGCTTTCATGCTCAATCATAGTGGTGTTAAAGACCCACACACATTTCAAGAAGCTCAGAAATACCCACATTGGATCAAGGCCATGGAACAAGAAATTACAGCTTTGGAGAATAATCATACTTGGGAGTTGACAGACCTGCCACAACATAAGAAAGTCATTCGGTGCAAATGGGTTTTTAAGACGAAGTTGAACCCTGATGGATCCGTTGATCGATATAAGGCACGTCTGGTCGCTAAAGGATATAATCAAATTGCGGGAGAACACTTTCTTGATAGTTTCTCGCCTGTTGCCAAACAAGTAATTGTTCGTCTACTAATAACAGTGGCAGCAATCAAGAACTGGCCACTTCACCAATTAGACATAAACAATGCATTTCTCCACGGATATATCGACAAAGAAGTTTATATGCAACCGCCACTTGGTTATGACAAGGCTAAACCAGGCCAGGTATGCAAGTTAACAAGAAGTCTTTACGGCTTAAAACAAGCTTCTCGTCAATGGAACAATCAGTTTTGTTCCACCTTGCTGTCTTACGGTTTTACACAATCTGCCAATGATCATTGCTTATTTACATGGTCTTCTAAAAATGATTTTATGGCTCTTGTGGTATACGTCGATGATGTCTTGATAATTGGTAATTCTACTGACCAAATTGTGGCTTGCAAACAGTTCTTACATGAGGCGTTTACAATCAAGGATCTTGGAGTGGCAACATATTTTCTTGGCATTGAAATTGCCCGTAATGCCCAAGGCATTCATCTATGCCAATGTAAGTACATCCTAGACATCCTTCAAGATGCTGGTATGCTGGATTGCAAACCTGCTTCAACACCCCTGCCACAGGGTTTAAGATTAGCAACTGACAGTGGTACTGTTTTGCCAGATGCCGAACCGTACGAGTCGCCTCTTATACTTGAATCTGACCCGCCCAGACATCAGATACGGGGTTCAAAAACTGGGCCAGTTTGTGCAGACCCCTCGTACTGATCATTGGCAGACGGCATTGCATCTTTTACGCTACTTAAAGGGTACATCTCATCTTGGTTTATTCTATGGGGTTAATGACACTTTACATCTTACTAGCTATAGTGACTCCGACTGGGGTTCCTGTCCTGATTCCCGAAAGTCCTTAACTGGATATTGTATTTTCATAGGACGTTGTCTTGTTTCGTGGAAAACGAAGAACCAAACTACGGTCTCGCGTAGCTCAGCCGAAGCCGAATATCGTGCATTAGCCAGTACAACATGTGAATTGGTCTGGCTCGATTACATCTCCCAAGATCTTCGCATTCCTCTTGCTAAACCCATCACTCTTCTTTGTGACAGTCAGGCTGCTACTCATATTGTACAAAACCCCGTCTTTCACGAACGAACTAAACACACTGATATTGATTGCCATATCGTACGTAATAAATTCAAGGAAGGTTTCCTAAAGCTGATTCATGTCTCGACGAAGCAACAACTTGCGGATCTTCTTACCAAGCAGCTCGGAGTAACACAGTTTCGCAATCTCTTGTCCAAGCTGGGCATGTTACCTCTTGCTCAGCTTGAGGGGGGGATGTAGAAGTATAGCATGATGTAGTCACGTGCATGGAAAATTAGAGGAACAATTAGTTAGTATACTTTTTTGTATTCACTGTTAGGAGTATATATAGCTGAAAATACATGTAACTCATTTCAAAAAAAAAGAGAATAGAAAATATTGACAGTTTTGTTTACTGTTATCACAAACCGTTTTCTCTCTCCTTCATAGCTCAACATGAGCTCATACCTTCTTGCTAAATCTGCTCTCAATAAAACTTGAACCAGATACTGTAGAAAATATAATTGGTTCCTAAATTAAGGGTCGCAATCTCTTACTTCCAAGTCAATATTTATCAGATTAGGTTAATATAGTCAGTGTCAATATTGAATGGGAACAAAATCCATGTGAAAAGCAGCACAACGTGTTCGTATTGCTCATTGTCAAGCATTAATTAGCAAATGTTTTCCCCAGGCAAATATGTTGCATAAAAATATTTCACACAATATTCAGGTTCATGATCACTGAAATTAACAAATGAAACATTAAACAAAGTAAACTTGCCTGCTACTCCAGGATGAGTCACAAAAGAGCTGGGCAAAAGCAATTAAGCTTGGGTCTGATGAAAAAGTACTGACCAGCTGATCTACCGGGAAAGGCACTCATCTGCACATAAGAGCATTACCTTTAACCTAAAAGTTTTTGAGAAAGATGAAACACAACCATCAAGAAGGATACCAACCTTGTGCATTGCCCGTGATAGCAAAGATTGACTTCCTATGAGATCAGCCACATAACAACAAGCACCAACTTTCCTTTTGACATATAGAACACCTGAATTAAATGGGTGATGCTTGTCCCCAGAATTCCACCGTGGTTTTTCTGTGAAAGTAATATGATCAATGCAGTCAAACTCCCTAAACATGCCCAATCGCAGAATTATGTAGTGGTATCAGTCTTACCTTTAGGACAAAGCTCGATTAGTTGAGGCCAATATCGAGGACCACAGACACGAACAACCTTCAACTGTCGTAAACAAGAACAAGCTGCTTGTTACAACCTCATGCACCAATCATGAAGAATAGTCAGTGTAACCATCAAACTAAACAACTTGTGATAGCAGTAAGACTTACAATAGCACGTTCCGGGAGGCTGCATGGGGTGACTTCACAGAAACTTGTTTCAGAGTAGAGTTCAGTTTCTCTAGTGGTAATCTCAAGAGGCACATAAACAGGTAAACCAGAGTCCACATCAACTGTTTGAATCCAGCGTGCTTCAGTTGCAAGTACATATAAATGCTCGAATGCCTGTGATATCAGGTGATGCATATCAAAATAGTAGAACTAAAAAAATAACAGACAAACTAGTCACTCAGAATTAAATAGAACTACAAAAGTTTAAACAGAATCAGATATGTATGCTATTAGATGAAAATGGAGAGAGCAAAAAGATATAGGAAAATGCATCGCAATACACACAATTGTTACAGTTCTAAACAAACAGTTTCCTGTTTAGTCTATTATGGTCTTCGCCTGCATAAACATCTTAAGAATTGTGAACATATATTAAGAAGATATAGTTATCTACACCTCGTAGTCATAGCTTTTGCAACAAACATAGCAATAGAAATGGCATTCAACAAGTAAAAGAACACAGATAAAACTCACGTCATATATGTGAGGGCTGCAAATCAAACAACTGTAGTGCTTTTACATAAGCACCGGATATAGAGTATATAATTGTATAAAGAGCAATGTCCTGTACAAACACAATAATTTATTGGGGAGGAAAAAGAAGGTTCCAGGTGAAGGTAAGTATTACTATCCATGTAGGGCGGGTAGCAGAAATCGGTCGTCAACCCAAGCCTTACTTACACCTATTATGCAAGAACACATAGATAAATGATTATATTACATGGAAGAGTTGAATGAACTTCCGTTAAGCATAAGTGTGAAGTGCACTACAAGGCCCTTAAAAAATCGTCAGGATTCTGAACATGGTCCCAAGGAAAGAGAGCACCGACTCAGGAGAGAAAAGTAGGAAACAGGTGCACGAGTGTTGAGCACCAATGAGCCACCAGACAGAATGCAAGTATATTCTCTTCCTGTTCTATTTTAATATATCGCTCTTCATTTAGTCTATGAGCAGATTTGTTTGAAAAGATTTGTTTTCACACACTATACATATTTTTCATGCACTGTACACATATTTCACACACACTACACAAATTTCGCACACTACACACATTTCACACACTGCACATATTTCACACACTATGCACAAAATACACACATTTCACACACACACTACACGCGTTTCACACATTTCATACACTATACACACTACACATGATAATGCGCAATCTGATATCCACGATACTTAACGAAAACCTACGCGAGCAATATGAAAAAACACAAGATTTACGTGGTTCAATCCGGAGATCTACGTCCACGGGCACAAAATAGCACCTGCCGAGGTGTTTCTTTCACTCCAACTTTGAGTTTACACGTAATAATTCAGTATACAGAATGCGAACCCTAATTCAGAGTTCTTTTCTTCAATTTATATTAAACCCTAACAAACCCTAACTAATTCCCTATTATCACGCCTATTTTCCGTTGCGTGGCGGTTGGGAACGAATCGTGGGCCTTGAATTGCGGAACAAACCACAAGTTGGGCCGACGCATGCTTCTGGGCCGACGCGTGCTCCTGGACTGGTCGGTGGGCCAAAGTATGAACCCGGCCCGAAGTGATCGGGCCATCCCTATCAGATGCCCCCCCCCCCCCAGCCGAAGCGAGGAAGGAGCTTTGGTTGTCACCGGGGTGGAACCATAAGCAAGATGGGCCGTGGTCGCGGGCGCGCCGAAGTGTTTGTGGATGACTAAGTCTATCCACGTCTAAGGGACCCCGCGGCGCAGTCTACGGAAGCGGAACCGAACCAGGCCGAAGTGCACGGGGCAGATAGCGAGATACCGATTTTCCCAAAAGCAAGAAACGTATCGGAAGTACATAATGACCTAGCCAAGGTAAAGGGATCACCGGAGTGTAGTAGTCGGCCACAATGAAGGGAGCACCGGAGTGTGGTAGTATGGCCGAGGTGAAAGGATCACCGGAGTGTAGTTTAAATCTTCCTGGCGAAGAGTGAGGTTGATGTGATTGGCGGCACCATCATGAGAGAGAGGGATGTGAAGTGACACGCTCTGCGATTTCCAATAAACCTGTTCCCCACGCGCCTTGGGAACCGTAAAGCGCGTGAATAGCACATCTAAATCTCCATCACTGAATTTGAATAGGCTGTATCAGAGCCGTTGGTTTTTTGCGTATATATTTGGAATAACTGCACAGTAACTCTTCATCTTCTTCATTGCGATTTTCCAGTTTAGAAAGCGGGAAAAAAGGGGAATTCTGTGCTTGTGATTATTCATCTCAAATCAAAACTTCTCAAACTCAACCCAAGTAAGTATGCCTTCTTCTTCATCTTCTTCCTTTATTCAAGAAGTAGGGACTACGAGTGCCCCGTTAGATGTGCCCCCCCTTCGATGTATTATTCCGGAAAGGAATGAGATTAGGACGATAGACAGGGCCGACGGCCTGGAAAGCAATGTTATGATGTCGGTTTCTATGAATGCGCGGAGGAGGATTTTGAAGTGGCCACTGTAGCGTTACGGATGACGCGGGTGCAGATTGAGAGAGAAATCCCCTCCTTTTACTTCCCATTTAACTTAGAATATATAGTACCGAACCCCGATGATAGGGCCTGCTGTCCGCCGCAGGGTTTTATTAGTGTGTATATAGATCCCCTTAGAATTGGCTTGAGACTGCCCCTATGGGACATTGTGGTCCAGTTACTGAAATACTACGGCATTGCCTTAAGCCAACTAGCGCCGAACGCGGTTAGGCAAGTAGTGGGATTCACCGTAGTATGCAAGAATGCCGGGATAGAACCGACCGTAGAGCTTTTTAGGTTTTTTTACCAATTAAAAGCCTTCGGGAAATCCAAGGGGTGGTACTCCTTCAGTCCCCGAGCCCGAGGTGGGTTCAAGGTTCAAAATCTGAGTAAGGTGGAGGGATGGAATGAGAGGTTTATATTTGTGAAAAACAAAGTAGCTCTCCCGAAGTGGAGGAGGGATGAGGTACTTGATACCGCTCCGGTGGAGAACCCGGAGGCCGAAGTCATACATGTATTCCGGTCAGTGGGGACTTTCAAAACCCTCTGTACCGAGGAAGAACTGGAGGGGGCCGGACTGAGCCCGTATTATTCGGGCGATGCGGTTGCCGAAGAGGGTAGGAGTTCTTCTATCTTGCTTTTTACAACTGTTGTCTTGCATAGGACTAACTATAACCTCTGTATGCAGTGGGACGCTTCGGAAAAGAACCAGCCGGAAGCCCCGCGGCGGCTGCAGCGGCCAAGAAGAAAGGTAAATCTACTGAGTTGTCTCCCCGGAGGAAGACGGTGCCCAGTCCACGACCGTCTGCGGGGTCGGAAGAACGAGTTATGCCGGCGGGATCAATTCCTGGAACGAAGAGGAGGCCGGAGCCTACCGGGACTCCGCTGGCACCATCCAAAAGACCCCGAACAGGGGAGAGCACGGAGGTAAATTTGAAACGCTGCTCATAATGTTTACGCACACGAAGTGTGTACTATTAATACTGAGTTCGGTGTTATGTCTTGTGTAATTATCCAGGTGGAACAAGTTGCCCTTGGTCTGCTGGGGTTGGAAGGCGCGGACGCCGAAGAACTTCTGCGCTTGGCGCGAGGTATCCTGGACCTCGGTCGTAAGAGCGAGAAGGAAGGCAAGGAGGAGCTGGCCGAAGCGGCTAGGGAGCTTCGGGCACGCAATGACAGATTAACCCAAGACCTTACCGAGGCGCGTAAGAGGGCTGCCTTGGTCGAAAATGAGGTTGCGCGTCTGCGCGGGGTGGAGGCAGAAACCAATGTCCTCCGAGGGGAAGTATTGCAGCTGCGGGCAGAGATGGAGGCTCGGGAAGCTGCCATGGTCGAAGGTCAAGGAGCGATGCTGAAGGCATTCGCCGAAAAACTGTTCCAAACCAGCACGTTCCTTGACTTCCAGACTGACTTTGTGGCAATTGGGGACCAGGCCACCCGATCTGTGCTGCTGGAGCAGATCAAGGAAGTCTACCCGAGTGTGGACGTATATCGTCCAGAATTTGGGTACGATTTTGACGCAGTGGCCGGGGTAGAGAGGGCCTATTACACAGCATTAGCAAATCTGCCGGAGTGGCCGCTGTTGAAGGCCTTAGCGGAGAAGAAGCAACTTCTGACGGCCGAGGAGATTGCTAATTGTGCGGTGGACCAGGACCAAGAATTTC
Organism: Ajuga chamaepitys; assembly: GCA_958295605.1. Lineage (NCBI taxonomy): Eukaryota > Viridiplantae > Streptophyta > Magnoliopsida > Lamiales > Lamiaceae > Ajuga > Ajuga chamaepitys. Next base: position 49,910,194 of record OY282508.1, on the reverse strand, counting down.
TGGCATTCCGCCGGGGTGAATTGGTCTCCCAGCCCTGAAATAAAGAACCCCTCCTTCGGATGGAGGTTGATGCTATAGCTGCGGATGAAGCCGCCGTAGCTAACGAGGAGGAAGAAGCCGAAGTGTCGGAGGGCCGGCAAGAGGTGTTGCCCGAGGTGACTGAGGGGACTGATCGGGAGGTCAGTCGTTCCCCTCAAATTTAAAGTTGTAAATAATAGGAGTAGATCCAAACTGTGTATCGAAGCATGGATAATGTACCTTGTCTTGATTGAATATAAATTTTTGCTTTCGAACTGAACTTTTTCCTTACATGCTTGAGATTGATCGGTGTTGTTGACTCGCTTGCTTGTTTTAGAATACCGCGGAACTACACGAAACAATAAAGAAACTTATGCGATCACTTGAGTGGTTCCGCGGAGAGAAGAACAACCTGCAAATGCACGTGGTGCCAAGGCTAGAAAAGCGGGTGTCCGTTGCAGAAAAGAAAGCGGTTGAAGCCGAAGAAAGAGCCAAAGATTTCGAACTGAAGTACCAGGCTAAAGCTGCTGAAATGAGCCGTGTCCTTGTTCATCAAAGGGAGTATGACCGGATACTGTCTGAGTTCGGCCTTCTGACCTTTGAGGAAGTGGAGGAACGGGTCGTAGAGATTCAGGGCGAAATCTCGGCGCTAATGGCAAAAAACCCAGCGGAGTCCTCAGAGCTTGTAAGAAAGCGAGAGGTTTTGGAGCTGCTTCTCAGCATGTATGAAGGACTGAAGGGCCGAGGCAGGTGGAGGCCCTCTGCCGAGGAATACATTGCTAGCACAAGCCGAAGCCAAGGTACTCCAAAAGCTCCCCGGAAGGGTAAAAAGAAGCCCGAGGGAAAGAGCACAGACATTGTTATCCAAGAGCCAGTTCCTGTGACTACGATCGAGGAAGAGCCTGCTGTTGTAGCCGAAGAGGCAGTCGAAGAACTGGCTAGAGAGATCGAGGTGTTGGTCCCCGAGGAATGGGACCCTGTGCAATGGGCCGAAACCCCGAGGTCCGTTCCACAGCCAAGTAGCCGTGCTCGTACTAGAGACGAAGTTCCCAGGCAAACGCCAAGAACAAGTCCTCGGCGTCGGGAAACACGCGGGGGAGAAAGAGCCGGAGCCCGAGGCCGAAGGACGACCAGATTCCGGAGGACACAACGTAGGTCTAGGAGTAGGCCTCAACGCCGGAGCGCTGAATACTGGCTCGGGGGCCGTAGATGATTGGTTGTTGTTGTTGTTGTTTTTTTTTTTTTTTTTTTTTTTTTAGTCTTATATAAAAAATTCCTTGTGCCGTATAATTCGGAAGATAATAAAATCGTTTTGGTGTGCATGGATGTGTTAAAGTAATAACTGTTTTAATCGGGTGTTCGGGAACACAATATGGATAAATCCAATGCACATCTCCCCGGACGGATCGGGCGGGAGTAAAATCTCCCCGGACGGATCAGGCGGGAGTAACGACTTCTCCGGTTTAACAGGCGAGAAAGTGATATGAGTCCGGGGACGAAATGTGAATCTCCTCGGATGGACCGAGAGATAGATTTAATTGTCCGGAGACGAATAATAATAATATGAATGCGTTAGGGCGTCCCCGTAACGTAAAAGAGAACACAGCGAGATGCATAAACAAAGAGTTTTTATTCAACGAAGAGTGCCGGAGCAAATTAAAGAATACAAAGAGAGATAACAACATAAAAGAAACGTACAATGAGCATAAAGATAAGATGGTACTTGTCATTTGGCATTCACAGATAGAAGCGCCTCAAGTTGGTAACATGCCAACTTCGAGGAATTTGGGTTCCATTGAGATGCTCTAACTGATAGGATCCGGAATCGTGCGCGACAACGATGCGGTACGGACCTTCCCAAAAAGCATGTAATTTCCCCTCGGGGGCAGCTTTGCTGGCTGAATTGAGTCGAAGTACTAGGTCCCCGACATTGAACTGAGTGCCTCGGACCCGGAGGTGGTGATACTTAGCTGCACGTTGTTTACACCTGGCCTGCTGAATGAACGATTGATCGCGACGATATTCGAGCTCATCCAGATTTGTACGAAGAGCTTCGTCATTATCCTCGGGAATCAGTGTTACGAGGCGGGGACTCGGTACACTGATTTCCGCAGGAATAACGGCTTCGGAGCCATAAGTAAGGCTGTAAGGAGTCTCTCCGGTAGAGGTATGCGGCGTCGTGCGATAAGCCCATAGTACGTGTGGAAGGTTTTCGGCCCAAAGACCCTTGGCATTATCCAGGCGTTTCTTTATACCCGTGAGCAGTGTTCGGTTGGTGACTTCAACCTGACCGTTGGCTTGAGGGTGAGCTACCGAGGTGAAAATTTGTTTGATATGGAGCTCCTCGCACCATGACCGGAAGGGATCGTTGGCAAATTGCTTGCCATTATCCGAGATAATGGTGCTCGGTATGCCGAAGCGACATACAATATTTCGCCAGACGAACTTCAAGATATTCTGACCAGTGATTGCAGTAAGAGGTTCTGCTTCCACCCATTTGGTGAAGTAATCCACGGCGACCACAAAAAATTTCAACCCACTCGGAGCGACCGGAAATGGGCCGACAATATCAATTCCCCACTGAATAAATGGCCATGCACTTTGGATTCCAGTGAGTTCGGTTTGAGGCAGGTGTTTCACACGAGAATGTAGCTGACACTTGCTGCATTTTGTCACTAAGTCGTGGGCATCGTTAAACAAAGTTGGCCAATAATATCCCCAGCGGAGAACTTTCTTGGCCAATGTCCGGGAGCCGATATGACTGGCACAAGCCCCTTCATGAACCTCCCGTAGAACTTGGTTAGCCTCGGTAGGAGCGAGGCACCGGAGACTCGGTTGTAGGTACGACCGTCGATACAAGACTCCATCATGAAAGGAGTATTTGGGAGCTTTGAGAACTACTTGCCGAGCTCGCAGCTTATCATTGGGCAGAATTCCATCTCGGAGATATTGAATGATAGGGGTCATCCAATTCGGATCACTATCGGTCAGTACCGAAACCGTTGCCTCATGAATTGCTGGATGAGACAAGTCTTCGACCATGATATCCGGAGATATATTAGTTCGGACCGCGGAGGCCAATTTGCTGAGCGCATCTGCTCTTGCATTCTGAGTACGTGGTATTTTCTGGATAACAACTGTATCAAGAGTTGACATAAGCTTAAGTGTTAAAGCACGATACCTGATCATTGTTTCATCCTTGGCGACATAAGTCCCCTGGATTTGCTTGGACACGACCTCGGAGTCCGTGAAGAGCTCAAGATGGCGAATGTCTAAGGATTTTGCGAGCCGGAGCCCGGCGAGGACTGCCTCGTACTCTGCTTCATTATTAGTCACCTTAAATTTGAATCGGATGACGTATTTAACTTCAACTCCCTCGGGGTCAATGAGGAGCACCCCGGCACCACTTCCTCGAGTCGTGGATGCACCATCCACATATAATTGCCACGTGCGAGGTGAGGATACGAGGGTAGCGGGATGATGGGTAACACTGTCTGCCGAAGACTCATGATTATCTCCCGGGGTTTCAGCCAAAAAGTCGGCAAGTGCTTGACCCTTGATAGCTCGGCGGGGAAGAAATTGAATATCGTATTCGCCTAATTCGACAGCCCACTTGGCGAGGCGCCCGGACACCTCGGGCTTGACAAGAATCTGACGGATAGGATGATTGGTCAGAACTCGTATTTCACGTCCTTGGAAGTATGGTCGCAGACGCCGAGCCGCCATGATAAGAGCCAGCACGGTTTTTTCCAGCATAGAGTATCGTGTCTCCGCCCCGTGGAGTACGCGACTCGCGAAATACACGGGATGTTGAACACCCTTGACCTCGCGCACAAGTGCGGCGCTAATTGCTTCGTCGGCGGAAGCTAAATACACATAGAGAGGCTCTCCGGAGAGAGGAACTGACAAAGTGGGCAACTGCTGAATATGATGCTTCAAAGCCTCGAAAGCCTCAGTACACTCCGGGGTCCATTCAAATGACTTCGCTTGTCTCAAAATTTTGAAGAATGGGAGTTGGCGCTCTGCCGCTTTAGATAAAAAGCGATTTAAGGCTGCCAAACCACCTGTGAGACGTTGAACGTCTTCGGTGGCTGCAAATCCAAAACATCCCGAAGTTTGGCCGGATTGGCCTGAAGACCGTGTTGTGAAACCATATAACCAAGAAATTTTCCGGAGCCAACACCGAAGGTGCATTTTGCTGGATTAAGTCGCAAATTGTAACGCCGCAGGGTACGCAAAGTTTCGGCAACGTCTTGCACACATGAAGAATGAGAGGTACTCTTTATAACAAGATCATCAACGTAAACCTCGACGTTGCGGCCAATCTGGTCGTGGAAAACGCGGTCCATGAGACGTTGATATGTGGCTCCAGCGTTCTTGAGCCCGAAGGGCATTTTCTTAAAAGCAAAACACCCGAAAGCAGTGATAAATGCTGTCTTGAGGGCATCTTGCGGATCCATAAAGATCTGGTGGTATCCCTTATACAGATCTAAGAAACAAAGTGCCACGTACCCAGTAATGGCTTCGGCCTTTTGGTCAATGGAGGGTAGGGGATAACAGTCCTTCGGACAATGTTTATTGAGGTCGGAGAAGTCGACACACATTCGCCATGCCCCGCTGGACTTTATCACCATCACCGGATTGGATAGCCAAGAGGGGTAATACACTTCGAACAAGATGTCCGCATCCAAGAGTTGTTGCACCTCGATTCGAATTGCTGCATTTCGCTCCGGAGCGAACTTCCTTTGCTTTTGTTGTATAGGCTTTACGCTGGGATCGATGTTCAGCTTGTGGGTTATTATATCAGGAGAGACCCCGGGCATATCCAAAGGGGACCATGCAAAGACATCGGAATACTCTCGCAAGGTCTGAATGATGGCCTGGTGCAACCATGGCACATCCACGGCACCGACAGTTACAGTCTGTTCTGGCCTGGACGGATCAAGCGGTACCTGGGCGGTGGTATCCCCCAATGAGGTACATACCCGAGGTTCAAGAGCCGATGATGCTACCTGAAGCTGCTGTTTGGGAGGAACTTTGGCAGTCTTTTTGAGTGCCACGTACATACACTCCTTTGAAACCCGCTGACTACCGCGGATAGCCACTTCGCCATGCGAAGTGGGGAATTTTAGAGCGAGGTGGTATGTGGAGCATATGGCTTTGGCGGGAGTAAGCCAGTCCTGACCCAAGATCATGTTGTACAGTGACGGGGAGTTCACCACATAAAAATCCACGAAAATAGTTTTTATCGCCGGATAGGTCCCCAGAGACGCCGGGAGAGTGATGACACCTTCTGGTTGGACTTCACCCTGAGTGAAAGTCTGCAATGGCCCGGGGGCCGGCCGAAGTTGTTCCCGAGGAATTCCCATCTTTTGGAAACAGTCGGCGAATATAACACTCACTACGGCTCCATTGTCCACAAAGACCCGCTTTATTGTAATATTGGCCACAGTCATGTCGATGACAATGGCATCAGTATGAGGTGTTATCTCTGGAACAGGGTCCCTATCTGTGAAACTAACAGTTTCGGATTGATGGAGGCGCTTATGACGTGGCTCCTCGGGAGGAGGACGGCGAGCCTCTGCCTTCAAGGCATTTCGTGAAGCCCCGGTGGGGAGGCCTCATATATCACGTTTATTACGTGAGTGGGTGCATTGTCTCCGGGTCCTCCCGGAGGAGGAGGTGGTGGCAGAAAACGAGGCTGTTGGCGATTGCCAGAGTCTTGCCGTGCGTTATTGCTAGGTCCCGGCCGATTATTCTGCCACGGCGGCCGATTTTGTTGTGTGCCCCGGCCATGATAACCTCCGCGGTTATGAGACGAACCCCCATTCTGGCTTGTCCGAGGTTTGTCATCGGTCCGTGCAATGTATTGTCGCAGGAGACCTTTCCTTAGACACTCCTCGATTTCCTTGCTGAGCTCTCGGCACTCCTCTGTCTCGTGCCCATGATCTCGGTGGTACGCACACCACTTTCCACGGTTCCTCTTTTCAGGCGGAGCAGTCATCCGCGGACAAGGCCGTAGATCGTTCTTGTGAACAGAAAGAATTTCAGCTCGTGACTTTGTCAACAGAGTAAATTGTGGAATATCGCCTCGGGATTCTGAACGCCCCGGGTTCAGACGGGAAAAGGCACTCGGTCGCGTGCTAGGCCCAGCTTGTGCCCTGTCGGACTGCCGCTTGCTAGCATGTTTCTCACGTTTCCGGCGAGTCTGCTCCTCGGCCTTAGCATATCTGCACACCGTTTTGAACAGTGCTCGGGTTGTGACCGGTGGATTTCGAACCAACTCGGTGTAAAGTGGTCCGGGACGGAGTCCATTCATGAATGCGTTGATGACTACGTCATCTGAGCAATTTCCCACCTTGAGGCTCTCCGCTGTAAAGCGGTCAAGAAATTGGGTAACGGTTTCACCGTCTCGCTGTTCCATGTTCATGAGGTCGGCCAGGGTGGCCATGGGCTTCGCACGTGCTTCGAAACGCGCCCAAAAGTGTTCGGCGAGTTCTCTAAAAGAGGATACGCTGTTGCGTGGGAGAGAATCGAACCAAACCCGAGCTTCATCCTGAAGGTACTCAGGGAAAATCTTACAGTAATGGAGGGACGTAGTATGATCGCGGCTAAGCATGTTGTGCCTGAAAGCTCCAAGAAAATTGGCTGGATCTCCGGTGCCGTCGTAAGGTGGTATGACCGGCCGTTTGAACCCTTCGGAAAGGGAGGTGGCCATGATTTATTGGGAGAACGGTGTGATGATATCTCCATTGGCATCAAGGCCCAGGATTCTGTCCAGTTCGACATTGCGTTGGACTCGCTCATACTCTTGAAGATCTAGAGTATGAGGATTGGCATAACGAACTCTTTTAGCCGCGTTGAGTGGACGGCGGCGATCGACATTGGTAGGTTCATCGTTGCGCTGTCGTGATTCGTTAGAACTCCCATGGTCCTCGGGAGAACCAGGTCGTTCCCGTCGCCGATCCTGACGCCCGCGATACCCCGGGTCTTGTCGATCACGCGAGTGCTGACGATGTGGAGGCACCGCGGGATTAGCATCCTGTCCGGCAGGTCCCTCGTGATTTAGGCGGTTGGCCGCCCAGTCTTGAAGAACATGGGCATGCTCTTGTAGGAAAGCCTGGAGCAATTCTGGAGTGATTTGAATGTTAACCGGTGGCTGGGCAGCAACGAGATTAGGGTTTTGCATGTCTTGTGGGGGTGGAGGTAAGAACTGGTTGTCCGGATTTATACCTGGGCCTTGGTTGCCCTGATGATGAGACGTACCTCTTATTGGCGATTGCCTCGGCGGCAAAACTTGATCCACAGGTGGATCTTGATTGGATTGATCACCGTGGCGAGATTGATTCAGTCGAGTCATCACCATGATATTTGAATGCACTGTTAACGTCAGAAATTGCTTACGTTCCCACAGACGGCGCCAATTGATAATGCGCAATCTGATATCCACGATACTTAACGAAAACCTACGCGAGCAATATGAAAAAACACAAGATTTACGTGGTTCAATCCGGAGATCTACGTCCACGGGCACAAAATAGCACCTGCCGAGGTGTTTCTTTCACTCCAACTTTGAGTTTACACGTAATAATTCAGTATACAGAATGCGAACCCTAATTCAGAGTTCTTTTCTTCAATTTATACTAAACCCTAACAAACCCTAACTAATTCCCTATTATCACGCCTATTTTCCGTTGCGTGGCGGTTGGGAACGAATCGTGGGCCTTGAATTGCGGAACAAACCACAAGTTGGGCCGACGCATGCTTCTGGGCCGACGCGTGCTCCTGGACTGGTCGGTGGGCCAAAGTATGAACCCGACCCGAAGTGATCGGGCCATCCCTATCAACACACATTTTACATATTTCACACACTTTACACAAATTTTGCGCACTATACACACATTTCACACCCTATAGACACACTATACACGCTACCCATTTCACACACTGTGCACAAATTTCACACGCACAACACCCAATTTAGACACTACACACATTTCACACACTATACACATTTTACACACTTCACACACACTATCACAAACTAAACATATTTATAACTGAAGGTGATCCATGAGGGCATTTGGTCAAAGTGTATAAGCTTCTCAAATCATACTATACACAAACTACACATATTTTGCATATTTCACACACTATACACACATTTCATACATTTTACACAAATACACATACTACACATATTTTAAACATTTCACACACTATACACACACTTTACACATTTCATAAATTTCACACAAATACACACACTACACACATTCTACACACTATACACACATTTCACAGACTATACACACACATTAAGCACATCACACATTTTAAACACTATACACACAGTACATATATTTCACACATTTTACACACTATACACAAACTACACACACTACACATTTTACACAATTCACACACTATACATACACCATTCACATTTCACACACTATGCAGACACCTTACATTTCACACACTATGCAGACACCTTACATTTCACACACTATTTTACACATTACACATATTTTACACATTATACACACATTTTACACATTACACACAATTACACACTATACACACTACACGCGTTTCACACATTTCATACACTATACACACATTATACACATTTTACATATTTCACACACTTTACACATATTTTACGCACTATACACATATTTCACATCCTATAGACACAATACATAATACACACTACACACATTTTACTAATTATACACACTTTTTACACATCAAACACATTTTACACACTATACACACACTACATTTATTTCACACATTTCACAAACTCCACACATAATATACATCTTACACATTATACACAAACTCCACACATAATATACATCTTACACAATTCCACACACTATACATACACAAACATTTCACACTATAAACACACAACACACATTTTACACGTTATACACACAGGAAACACATTTTACACACTACACTCAATTTACACATTACGTACATTTTACACACTATACATGTTTCACACAATATACATGCATTACACACATTTCACAACACTACACACACTACACACATTTTACATATATCACACTTTACACACATTTGTAATTATACACACACTACACACATTTCAAATATTTCACACACACAACACAAATTTCACACACTACACACATTTCATGCACTATACACACATTTCACGCACTTTACACATATTTCACACACACTACACACATTTTACACACTTTGCACACACTACACACACTACACACATTTCACACACTATGCACATTTCACACACTACATGCGTTTTACACATTTCATACACTACACACAATTTACATATTTGACACACTTTACACACATTACACACATTTCACATCCTATAGACACACAATACACGATACACACTACACATATTTTACTAACTATACACACTTTTTACACACTATACACACACAACATTTATTTCACACATTTCACACAATATACACAAACTCCACACATACTACAAATCTTACACAATTCCACACACTATACATACACTATAAACATTTCACACATGATGCTCACACCACACACATTTTACACGTTATACACACAGAAAACATATTTTACACACTATACACTCAATTTACACATTACACACATTTTACACACTATACACATTTCACACAATATACATGCACTACACGAGTTTTCACACTATACACACACTAAGCACATTTCAAAACACTATACACACACTACACACATTTTACATGTAACGACCCGATTTTCATAAAGTAATTTAATCTTAATTAAATTTAAATAAATCAAATCATGAAACCTTTTTCTTTTTTTCTATCTATATATATATATATACACACACACACACACATATATATAAAAGTCAATTCTTAGTTGGGCCGTTAAAGGAACCACTTAAACACACAAATACTAATCTTCCTATCGCATGTAGCAGCGGAATAACACTAGCATCCTCAAACTATAACTGAAATGTTTATTAACTAATAAATTATCATGAAATATTACTTATATATAATCACATAAGCAAAATTATTGCTAGACATGCTTCTAACAAAACTAATGTAAAACTAACAAACTTCCATATTATAGTTTCATAGTAACCTAAAGATTATAAAAGAATAAATCATGCATAGCAGCGGAACTTACTAAACACATACAACACAGTATCACAAATAAATTATATTTTTAATCTTCTCAAAGCTAACATCCGAAGAAATCAATAATCCATGAAATACTTCAATGATCAACTTTTAAATAACTATTTATATAACAAGCTTAAGTATTATTCCATGCTTCAAGACAAATATATAAGACTCATTCTAATCATGCAACTGGTGAAGTAGGCTTCCCCATTAAACTCACAACATAGAAAATAATTTCGAATTCATGTCAAAGATTTCATTTGATTTATAACTTAACAACAAGACTCCTTAAAAATTAATTAGTCAAATAACATAAACAAGTAATAACACGTTATCAATTAAATAGTCATCTTGTATGAAATTGCACCAAAGTAATCATGTTGTCATATGCTTCGACTCCCCTCGTACTCCACCCGCTCGCTCCAAGCTAACCTGGCTCAGTAAAGGGTTGGGGTGAGCTTCCTTCAGCTCGTGGAGGATCACAATTCATAACAATCGTATACAAAATTAAGAGCATAAAATATAAACAGTCATAACTTGTAACCTGAATATTATATTCAATAAATTGAATATAAACTTGTAACTTATAATCCATGTACTCACGAAATTTGCATATCCAAATAAATTGAATATACACTTGAAACTTGAAAATATAACAAATATATTCACACAATTAATCAAGTATATAATTGAAATAAAAAGTAAACCCCCACCTGTAACGTGATGCGTGAATGAACTTCGAGGATGTCATGTGGATGAACTTATGCAGATTATGATCCTAATCCGTCGTGCCTCCATATCATCGTCACCATAATATTAATATAATATATATCTTTTCATAGGTTGGACTTAGGAATAAATAAAATAAGAATTTTAGAGCTTGGATATGATACCAAAGATGTGTGGAATCATTTTGAAAGAAAATAAAAGTTCTAAAACGTACATATATGTAGTGCGTAGTAGTGAATAAATATTTAATATCTCATAAAATAAACATAGAAAAATATAAACTTTTGAATGTATATACTCGACGTATATATGAATACTATATTTAAATTTCATAAATTTATAAGAAGTAAAAATATGACTTTTAAATTTTTGAAACCGGAATATTCGCAGCAGTAAATTCTACGCAGCGATGAAAAAACCTTTATAACTCGAAAATTAATAATTGGATATCTTTGAAATTATACAATAATATATAAGACATGTAAATGGAATACATATAAAAAATTAGAATTTTTGAAGTATTTTAAATACATATTTCGAATTTTATAAAACTAAATAGATAAGTTTTCAGATTCTGCGCAGCCGTAATAAAATATTCATAATTAATTAATTACTTGATGGATTATTTTGAAATTTGTACAGTATATAAAATATATACTATAGAACAACATATCCGAAAACCATAAGATTTGAAGATATATAAATATATATCACAAATTTTCTAGATGAAAAAAACAGAATATTTACAATCTGGATCAGCGGAGATAGAAAATTTGTATTAAATAAAATACGACTCATATGGATTTGAAATTTTTACTGTAACTTGAGAACATATCATGGAAGGACATAATAAAAATTCATTAAAAAATAATGTGTATAGATATAGTTTTCGAATTTAATAAAGAAGATACCTGAAATTAGAGTGAAAGAGGAAAATAAGGTTCAGACGATGATGTCGGCTTCCCGAAGGTCCCTACTGTGTTTTGGACGAAAATTATAAGAAACGTAGATTATGTGGGTTGTGATTTTAATTTATGGCATGAATCCCTTATTTATAGATTATATTTCTAGGGTTTAGAACTCCTAATTAGACTAGGAACATATTTTCTGGTTCCCTAAGTAAAAGTCATGGACTAACTTGGGCTTGACTAATGCATTGGGCTAGTATCCAAATTAAATATTTAAAAGTCTAATAACATGGAATATACTTTTATCCATAACTTAAAATAATTTCCATAATTTACGAAAAATAAATAATTCTCATTGGACAAAATAGATATTTAGACATAATAATAATTAAATAATTTACGGGGCGTTACATTACATATGTCACATTCTACACACATTACACACACTACATACATTACAAACACTATAAACACACTACACATATTACAAACACTATACACATATTTAACATACTACACACATTTCACACACTATACACATTTCAAACACTATACATACATGTCACACACTATACACATACACTATACACATATTTCACACACACTACAAATATTTCACACACTACACACTGCACACATTTCACACACAATGCACCTACCACACACATTTCACACACTATACACATTTCACACACCATACACATTTCACACACAATACACATATTTCATACACACTACACAAATTTCACACACTACACACATTTCACACACTAGACACACACTACACACTTTGCACGCACGACACATATTTCACACACTATGCACTAACTACACACATTTCAGACACAATATACACACTACACGGGTTTACCAAATTTCATACACAATACACACACTACACACATTTTACATATTTCACACATTTTACACACATTTTGCGCACTATACACACATTTCACACCCTATAGACACACTATACACGCTACACACATTTCATACACTATGCACACATTTCACACGCACAACACTCATTTTACACACTACACACATTTCACACACTATACGCACACTACACACATTTTACACACATTTTACACACACTATACACAAATTACACGTGTTTCACACATTTCACACTATACACATACTGCATATATTTTACATATTTCACACTTTACACACATTTTACACACTATGCATACACTTCAAATATTTCAAACACTATTACACACATTTGACACACGCTACACAAATTACACATACTACACAAAATTCACACACTATACACACATTTCATGCACTATACACATATTTCACACACACTATACAAATTTCATGCACTACACACATTTTACATATTTCACACACTATACACGCTACACACATGTCACACTCTATAGACATATTTCACACGCACAACACTCATTTTACACACTACACACATTTCACACACTATGCACAAATTTCACATACACACATTTCACATACTATACACACACTACACATTTTACACACTACACACATACTGCACACATTTTACAAATTTCACACACTTTACACACATTTTACACTCTATGCATACACTACACATATTTCAAACACTATTACACACATTTCACACACGCTACATAAATTACACACACTACACACATTTCACAGACTATACACGACACTATACACACATTTCACACACTATACAAATTTCACGCACTACACACATTTCCCACACTATGCACACATTACACACATTTCACACACACAATACCCACACTGCACGCGTTTCACACATTTCATACACTATACACTCAGTACACACATTTTACATATTTCACACACTATACACACATTTCACACCCTATAGACACACTATACACGCTATACACATGTCACACACTATAGACAAATTCCACAAGTACAACACTCATTTTATACACTACACACATTTGACACACTATACACACAATTCACACACTCTATGCTCACATTACACGTGTTTCACACATTTCACAAACTATACACATACTGCAAACATTTTACATATTTCACACACATTTTACACACTATGCTCACACTACACATATTTCTAACACTATTACACACATTTCACACACACTTCACACACACTGCACAAATTTCACACACTCCACACATTTCACTTACTACACAAATTTCGCACACTTTGCACACACTGCACACATTTCACACACTATGCACACACTACACACATTTCACACACACTATGCACACACTACACGCGTTTCACACATTTCATACACTATACACATTTTACATATTTCACACACTTTACTCACATTTTACATATTTTACACACTTCAAACACACTATAAACACAATACACTCGTTTTCACACACTATACACACACTCACTCATGTCACAGACTATGCACAAACTACACACATTTTACATAATTCACACACACTATACACACGACACACATTTCACACACTATGCATAAACTACACACATTTTACATAATTCACACACACTATACACACACTACACACATTTAACACACATTTCACACACTACACACATTTTACACACATTTTACATACTAGACACATTTCACACACTACTCACACACTTCACAAACACAATACACACACTACGCGCGTTTCACATATTTCACACACTACACACATTTTACATATTTCACATACCTTACACACATTACACACCATACACACACTAAACACATTTTAAACACTATACACAGACGACACACATTTCACACACTATGCACACACTACACAGATTTTGTACATTATGCACACACTAGACACATTTCACAAATACTATACACACACTAAACGCGTTTCACACATTTTACTCACTATCCACACATTTCACATCTTATACACACACTATACATGCTACACACATTTTATACACGATACACGCTACACACATTTTACTAACTATACGCACTTTTTACACAAATCATACAAATTTTTAACACTATAAAGACACTACACATATTTCACACGTTTCACACACTATGCATAAACTCCACAAACATTGTGCGTCTACGTCACGTTAAATGCCTACATTAACTATAATGTAAATGAAAGAGAATTTTCCAGCAATTTCTCCCCAAATAATTCTTTCCCCTAAACTAGAAACAAACACATTCACATTTTTCATGCATTCTAAATCTAATACATCACCTATTTCAATATAAATCATTTTCAAGATTTTCCCTTGACGTAGATATTTCACAGCCACACATGAGCCAAATACAACATATTTAAGACAAGTTTTGATTGGATACGATGTAATTCAGAACTTACCAGCAAATGATGTCTCATATTGAATGTCAACCCTCGCTCCATTCTAACAACAGATCATCTGCTCATCAAAAAATATAAATTGTCAGAAGTTAATCATTCTTTTCAAGTTATTGTTAAAGCAACTACCACAATATATATAACTGAAGGTGATGCTGAGGGTGTTTGGTCAAAGTGTACAAGCCACTCAAATCACACTATACACAAACTACACATATTGTACACATTTCACACACTATACATTTTACATATTTCATACATTTCACAGAAACACACATTTTAAACACTACACACATTTCACACACTATACACACAAAGCACACATTTAACACATCATATACATTTTAAACACTATACACACACTATACATATTTCACATATTTCACACACTATACACATTTTACACAATTCACACACTAAACATACACCACGCACAATTTCACACACTATGCAGACACCACGCACATTTCACACACTATGCACACACGACACACATTTCACACACTATGCACACATCTTACACACTATACACACACCACACACATTTCACACACTATACACACTACATATATTTTAGACATTTCACACTTTACACACATTACACACACTACACATATTGCAAACAATATACACATATTTAACATACTACACACATTTCAAACACTATACACATTTTAAACACTATACATACATTTCACACATTATACACATATTTCACACACACTACACAAATTTCACAATACACACATTTCACACACTACACACACTGCACACATTTCACAAACTATGTACCTACTACACACATTTCACACACTACAGAAATTTCACACACTACACATTTAAACGCTATACACACATTTCACACACTATACACATATTTCACACACACTACACAAATTTCACACACTAGACACACACTACAAACTTTGCACACACTACACACATTTCACACACTATGCACTCACTACACACATTTCATACACTATACGCACACTACACACATTTTACATATTTCACACACTTTACACACATTACACACATTTTGCGCACTATACAGACATTTCACACCCTATAGACACACTATAGCTACACACATTTCACACACTATGCACAAATTTCACACGCGCAATACTCATTTTACACATTGTACGCCCAATACACATATTTTACACACTTCACACACTACATACACATTACATGTGTTTCACACATTTCACACACTATGCTCGCACTACACATATTTCAAACACTATTACACACATTTCAAACACTATACACAAATTTCACACACTACACACACTTCACACACTACACACACATTTCATGCACTATACACATATTTCACACACACTACACAAATTTCGCACACTACACACATTTCACACACTTTGCACACACTACACACATCTCACACACACAATACACATACTACACACGTTTCAAACATTTCATACACTATACACATTTTACATATTTCACACACTGTACACACATTTTACATAATTCACACTTTACACACATTTTACATATTTCACACACAATGAACATAATACACGCGTTTTCATACATTTCACACACTATAACACACTACACACTTTTCACACACTATGCATAAACTACACACATTTTACATAATTCACACACACTACACGCGCTTCACATATTTCGCACAGTATACATAGACTACACACATTTCACACACTACGCACACACAACACACATTTCACACACAATACACACACTACGGGCGTTTCACACATTTCAAACACTACACAAATTTTACATATTTCACACAGCTTACACATTAAACACATTTTACACACCATACACACACTAAACACATTTCAAACACTATACACACTACAAACATTTCACACAATATACACGTACTTCACATACTACACACATTTCACACACTACACATATTTCACACACTACCCACATTTCACACACACTATACACAATTTACACGTGTTTCACACATTTCACATACTATACACATACTGCACACATTTTACATATTTCACACATTTTACACACGATGCTCACACTACACATATTTCAAACACTATTATACACATTTCACACACGCTAAACAAATTAAACACACTACACACAATTCACACACTATACACACATTTCACGCACTATACACATATTTCACACACACTATACAAATTTCACACACTACACACATTTCACACACTATGCACAAATTTCACATGCACAACACTCATTTTACACACTACACACATTTCACATACACTACACATAATACACACATTTTACACACTTCACATACACTATACACATATTACACACTATCCACACATTTCACACATTTCACACACTATACCCATACAGCACACATTTTACATATTTCACACTTTACACACATTTTACACACTATGCATACACTGCACACATTTTTCATATTTCAAACACTATTACACACATTTCACACACGCTACACAAATTACACACATTACACACACTATACACACATTTCACGCGCTATACACATATTTCACACACACTACACACATTTCACACACTTTATACACACTACATACATTTCACACACTATAAACACACTACATACATCTCACACACACAATACACATACTACACACATTTCACACATTTCATACACTATACATATTTTACATATTTCAAACACTTTACACACATTTTACATATTTCACACACTTCAAACACACAATAAACACAATACACGCGTTTTCACACATTTCACACACTATACACACACTACACACATTTCACAGACTATACATACTACACACATTTCACACACTATACAAACACTACACACATTTCACACACTATACAAACACTACACATATTTTACACATTATACACACATTTTACACATTACACATATTTGACACACTATACATATTTCATACAGAAGAGTTTACACACATATCACACACTATACACACACTACACAAATTTCACACACTACACATATTTTACACATTTCACTTTACACACATTACACACACTACACATATTACAAACACAATGCACATATTTAACATACTACACACATTTCAACCACTATATACATTTCAAACACTATACATACATTTCACACACTATACACATATTTCACACACACTACACAAATTTCACACACTACACACGTTTCACACACTACACACTCTGCACACTTTACACACACTATGCACCTACTACACACATTTCACACACACTACACAAATTTCACACACTACAAACATTTCACACACTATACATACATTTCACGCACTACACATATTTCACACACACTACACAAATTTCATACACTACACACATTTCACACACTACACACATTTCACACACTATGCATACACTACACACATTTCACATACACAGACTACGCGTGTTTCATACATTTCATACACTATATATACACAACACACATTTTATATATTTCACACACATTACACATATTTTGCGCATTATACACATATTTCACACCCTATAGACATAATGTACACGCTACACACATTTCACACACTATGCACAGATTTCACACGCACAACACTCATTTTACACACTACACACATTTCACACACTATACACACACTTCACACACACTATACACACATTACACGTGTTTCACACATTTCACACACTATACACATATTGCACACATTTTACATATTTCACACACTTTTTCACACATTTGACACACTACACACATTTTACACACTATCCACACATTTCACACCTTATACACACACTATACATGCTATACACATTTTATACACGATACACGCTGCACACATTTTACTAACTATACGCACTTTTGATACATCATACAAATTTTTAACACTATAAACACACTACACATATTTTACACATTTCACACACTATACATAAACTCCACAAACAATGTGTGTCTACGTCACGTCAAATGTCTACATTAACTATAACATAAATTAAAGAAAATTTTCTAGCAATTTCTCCAAACAATTATTTCTCCTAAACTACAAACAAACACATTCACATTTTTCATCCATTGTATATCTAATACATCACCTATTTCAATATAACTCATTTTCAAGATTTTCCCTTGAAACAAATATTTCACAGCCAGACATGAGCCAAATACAACATATTTAACATAAGCTTTGATTGGATACGATGTAATTCAGAACTTACCAGCAAATGATGTCTCATATTGAATGCCAATCCTCGATCCATTCAAACAACAGATCATCTGCTCACCTAAAAATATTAATTGTCAGAAGTCAATCATTCTTTTTAAGTTATTGTTAAAGCAACTATCACAATATATATAACTGAAGGTGATGCTGAGGGTGTTTGGTCAAAGTGTACAAACCTCTCAAATCACACTATACACAAACTACACATATTGTACACATTTCACACACTATACACTTTACACATTTCATACATTTCACACAAATACACACACTACACACATTTTACACAATGTACACACATTTTAAAAACTACATACATTTCACACACTATACACACAGAACACACATTTTAAACACTATACAAACATTATACATATTGCACACACTATACACAAACTACACATTTTGCAAAATTCACACACTATACATTCACCACACACATTTCACACACTATGCAGATACCACACACATTTCACACACTATACACACACGACACACATTTTACACACTATATACATTTCATACAATATACATACACTACACGAGTTTTCACACACCACACACTATACACACACTACACACATTTCACACACTATACACACACTACACATTTTTACATATTTCACACTTTACACACATTACACACATGCACTACACATATTACAAGCACTATACACATATTTAACATACTACACACATTTCACACACACTACACATATTTCGTACACGCTACACAAATTTCACACACTAGACACACACTACACACTTTGCACACACTACACATATTTCACACACTATGCACTCACTACACACATTTCACACACACAATATACACAATACATGCGTTTCACACGTTTCATATACTATACACACACTAAACACACTTTGCATATTTCACACACTTTACACACATTACACATATTTTGTGCATTATACACACATTTCACACCCTATAGACACTATAAACGTTACACACATTTCACACATTATGCATAAATTTCACACGCACAACACTTATTTTATACACTACACACATTTCACACTATACACACACTACACACATTTTACACACTTCGCACACACTATACACACATTACACATGTTTCACACATTTCACACATTATGCACATACTGCACACATTTTACATATTTCACACACTTTACACACATTTTACACACTATGCTTACACTACACATATTTCAAACACTATTACACACATTCCACACACACACAAATTTATAGTTTTTTTGGAGTTAAACAATACTTTGTCACATTAATCAACTCAATTATGTTTTCTCACACTTTGCAACCTAAGCAAAATAAAAATAAATACATTAATAAATTCATATATCTAAATAAATCTAATATTTATAGTAGAGAATGTAGAATTTATCTAAGTAAATTTCAACGTATGAATGATATTATCCAGATATATCAAAGAACTCAAACGTTATATTTTGTCATTCCGACTATTAAATAATCTTTGAATCTCCTTTTATTAATTTTAAGATTTATTTAAAACATAAAAGGTATTTGAATATATCTGAAATCACCAAGTAAAATATTAAAACTTAAAAAAAATAAAATTGACATAGTTAAAATTTAGAAAATCATTTAGATGAATTAGGATATTAAACTTTAACTTTCTTATAACATTATATAATATATTTTATTTAATATTGTATTTGTTTTAGTATTCTTTATCAGTTAAGCTATTTGGGGAGTTCAAAATGGTCGAGATGGATACAACAAACTAAATATATGTTTGAGTTTCAATATTATCAGATAGTCATTCTTAAAATAGATATAATTAATTTTTAAAATTAATATTTACAAAATAGTTAATATAATGTATTTTTAAAATATAATTTATATTAAATCCGGTTATCTCATGGGATAAACTGATATTGACATTGTTTATGATTATGGGCCAATATCATTTTATCACATGTATTATACATGTTCTTTCAGTTTTTTACCTTAATTTATTTCTTTCCATCACAACCTGCATTATATATATTTTTAATAATTTTGCAACCCTCGACCGCGATTTTCGGCGAGAAAAATAAATAATATGTTTTAAAAAATCATAAATATCATAATATTATTTAAAAGTCTAAGAATTAGTTTTTAAATTCTCATAAAAATATCGAAATCTTGATTTAAAACATGCTGGAAATATTTACAAAATATATTTTTTATAATAAAAAGTTAAATATCAAATAATTTCCAATAAGAAAATAAAATTTATTAAAAGTGAAAAATCATAAAATTATTATAAAATTTTAAAAATTAGTTTTATAATTCTATAAATTTATTTCACCTATCTGAAAATTATCTTGGAAAATTATTTTAAAATCTCTAAAATTTCATTTAAGATATGTGAAAGATCTAGGAAGTATTAGATTACTTTTGGAGAATATTCAATTTTCTTAAAAAAAAATTGAAATAATGTAAATTTATAAAAACTATTTAAAAGTCAGAAAATAATTTTTAAGAAAAGTCAATTTATGAAATAAGTATATTCTTTTTAATTATACCATTTTCATATCCTTTTAAAAAAAATTAAAAGTTATATGAAAGAATATCAAAATTATTTATCTTTTTTATAAAAAAATACTCCCTCCGTCCCGGTTAAAGCTTCCATTTTGACCGGGCACGGATGTTAAGAAAAAACAGTTATTTGACTTTTTTAAAGGTGGAGATTGAGTGGTTGAGATTTTGAGGGTGAGGATTGGGGGATTAGTTTCCTTTTTGGGACTGGCAACTTTAAGTGGGACGGACCGATAAGGCAAGTAGGAAGCTTTAACCGGGACGGAGGGAGTATTTCTTAAAAAATACTCCCTCTGTTTCATATTAATTGACGTTTTAGGATATTCTTTCAATTTCTAATTAATTGACGTTTTACATATTTTTCACAAATTCTACCAATTTTCTCCCTGGCTGAATCCTAAAATATCTCTATTTTTCAGTCTATCAGAGATATTTTGATTTGGTCAAATCTTTAGCTGAGATTATACCTGTCAAAACATTTCATCCTTAATTCTTCATTTTCATCCTAAAACGTCAATTAATATGAAACGGAGGGAGTAACATTTTTAGCTAAGGTTTTCTTATTTTAAATTACTTCTCAGAATTAAAAAAAAAATCATATATTTTTAACAATTTTATGATTTAAACAGTTTTATTTTTTATTTTTTCTCTCCAAAATTGCTGCTACAGGTTGCAAATGTGGAACAAATTTCAAATTTCAGGTTGTGAACGTTAAAAAATGTTTAGGTAATAACTGAAATCGCTTCTACTCACAAACATTATCTGTTTTTGCTTATAAACAATTTTACCATATTTTCTAAATTTAATAACTTCTTCAAAAGTTGAAGCAAGGGAAACCCCTTTAATCTTTCGCTAGCATAACTTGCAATAGAATCATCCATTGTTAAAGAAGCAGAATCAACAGTTCCGAGAAAAGAAATAAGTTGAATTGAGGGAAATACCTAACAAAACACCGGCTACAAACGTAAGAGATCTAGACAAGTGAATATTGTAAACTTGGATGTAAACTAGATCAAAAACTTTACCTTCAAACTCGAAAGAGAGAGCGAGTCTCCAGAAATGCAAGTACCATTAACAACTGAATCCATCATGTATCCGATAGTGGCGTATAATGACAGATAAACCTGCATAATTTCAGTGTTTGTGTTTGATAAGGCTTAATCAGAGGCCATACATTGAAAGCTT
Organism: Ajuga chamaepitys; assembly: GCA_958295605.1. Taxonomy (NCBI): domain Eukaryota; kingdom Viridiplantae; phylum Streptophyta; class Magnoliopsida; order Lamiales; family Lamiaceae; genus Ajuga; species Ajuga chamaepitys. The sequence continues at coordinate 49,887,129 of OY282508.1, read as the reverse complement.
CTGAGCGTGGATAGTGCTTTAATTTTAGTAAAAATCGAAGCGACATCATGATTTTTACTATTTCTATGGTGAAAGTACTATATTGCCTTGAACTCTTAAATTTCCATCAAGTGATCTCCATCAGCAAAAATGAAATTACGTATAACATTTGAACTATTTACAGCATATGTAAAAAATCTAAGATCTCAACTCATTCTGCTTTGGTCAGAGCCCACAAGAGAAAACGATTAAACATGATTTCTATTGCAAAAGATACCATGAAAGTTCAACTCAACAAGAAATTTGATCTAGTTGTAACAAATATTAACTTTCTGAGATAGATGGGCATGCTGACCTCACCTGGCCCAAATCTGCCCAACAAATATGCAACAAGGCAAATGGAGATGCAAATTTATGAAATTATACCTGTAACAGTGCTGGTCTGTCCTTGCTCACACATTCAAACAACACTTGAAGGCAGAATTCGTGAAAGTCAAGCTCAGATCTGCAGACAAATTTTGCATAAATTAACTTGTGTAATTTACCGATTAATCTCCGCCTAGGATGCCTTTTTGTATCCTCTGGCGTGTAAAACAACATTTTTTCTACCTTCTTTTCATTTTTTTTCTTTTCTTTTAGTAATTAAATGTTTCTATTTTATCGTATTTTATCTATGCATGTTAAATTATGATGATGATAACGTCATCAAGTTTGTAATTTGAACTTCTTGTGCCTTGGACTTATGATGTTATTGTTGTTGAATATGCTTGGATTTCATTTCATCAGTATGTTCTTATTCCGAATATGTGTAAAAAAAAGTAAAAATACTTGAATTTCCAATCACCACAAAAATTTATTGGGGAGAAAAAAGAAGGTTCCAGGTAAAGGTAAGTATTATTATCCACGTAGGGCGGGTAGCCGTCAACCCAAGCCTTACACCAATTAGGCAAGTACACATAGAGAAATGATCTTATTACATGGAACAATTGAATGAATTCCTTCCTTTAAGCGTAAGTATAAAGTGCACTACAATGCCCTTAAAAAACCGTCAGGATTCTGAACGTGGTCCCCAACGAAAGAGAGCATCGGCTCAGGAGAGAAAAGTAGGAAAGAGGTGCAGGAGTGTTGAGCACCAATGGGCCACCAGACAGAATGCAAGTATATTCTCTTCCTGTTCTTTTTTAATATTTCGCTCGGCATTTAGTCTATGAGCAGATTTGTTTGAAAAGATTTTTTGCGACAAAATTTAAATCATGGTGCGATCAGGATAACTGGTCACCTCAAATTTCCAGAGCAAGAATTCCCTATGATTATTATTCGTGATGTTTGTAACCATGTGAAGTACCAGAAAAAGCAGTTGGGAAAAGTGAAAGTCAAACAATAATTCCTCTTTCTGTACATTTTTTAATACTAGAGACAAGCACGTGCATCGCACGTGGTTACAACTTTTTGTTATTATCTAACTAAAAAAATAATTTGAATGTAAAATAATTGTACTTTGTATGGTGGTATCTTATTAGTCGATCGTTTTAATAAAACCCAATGTAATATTGGTACACTTCATAGATTATCTAATGCAATAAAAAATTGATCCATTAAACAAATACAATTCTAAATCAGTTAGAAACTAAAAAGAATCACAAAAGAGAAACATAAAAGCCCCAATTCTCATAAACGCCCCAAGGGGGTGGGTGCATGGGGGTTATAATTTAGTTTTTTTATCTTTTTAACCATCTAAATAAGTGAGTCAACAGAAAAAAAGAAGTAAAAAAAAACTAATGTCACATCAATAAAAAGAGACAACTCATAAATGATCAGTTGTGCAATATGCTACATCCAATCACGTGCATTTTTCTAAACAAAATGTAGGTTACATGACATTTTTACAAGGTGATAAAGTTACTGGTTAGTTTTATAATTATGTAATAGTAACAGGGTATTTTAATTTTCCTAAAGTTAAATAATCTTAGTTTTAACGAAACATGTTATAATAATTGATTAAATGATTCATAAAAACGACATACATTGATATATTGAGCTTTACAAAATTTTCTATTATGTATATAAAGTTTGAATCTAGTTAGTGTTTACTTCTCATTATACATAGACTCAAAAGCTAATAAGGACTTTTAACACCAACACTTAACAATATTTCAAATATTCAGTAGCTAAATAACTTTCTTGTACTTCTGACCCAAAATAAGGTTCATGTATCTATTATTCGACTATTAAGGTCAAACATAAATCTATTAAAATTATATATAACTATTACAATTTACATAATTATCACTAATCTTGAGTCATTCATATATTGTGGTAAATTAAATATCATATGATACGCTATAATTGTCTTGTCAACATGTTTTTTGTTGCAATTATTTGAATGAGTGTATAGATGTTATAGCTACGTAGCTAGATAGTAAACTAAAAAAAATATTGTCTCCAGAAAATAAAAGATGATAAATAAAATCAATAAGAGCTTTCACTACTATTCATTATTCTAATTTTTATGTATATGATTTTTATCTTTTTGTTGCTAATTCTAAAGTCTTTTAGTATTTTTTTCACCTTGAAAACACCAAAACTTAATAGTTTTGGAAACATTCATACCTAAATAACTTTATTGCACCACTATTCGAAATTAAGAATCTTGGTCATTATCATAACAAAGAAGTCAAACTTTGGAGTTACTAACTCCTATTAAACTATAAAATATATGTTTAATTTTCTATAATTTTTTATAAATACATAAATATCTTTTGTGTAATTTTCAATTATTAATATTTTGAGAATCATAAACAAAGTATTTTTACCTATTGTAAGAGCTTTTACAAACACACACACACACACACACATATATTAATTCGCTTAAGATATTTGCTAATTAATCTTTCTTCTTTCTCTACAATTGTAAAAGAATCCATTAGAAGAACTATAAGAAATTTATGAAGAATCGAACAAAAAAAGAATATAAGTATTTTTCCTAAAAAGGAATAAAAATATAAGATATTATTGATATTTAGGTTCAACTTACGCTATTAGCTTAGGTAAATAACATATGAAATATAACAGAAAATTTCATAAGTTGAAAGATGAATTCGAAGTATACAATGACTCTTACCAAATAAATAAAACTTTAAAATAAAGGTACTAATTTAGCTCTAAAATTTTCACCTAATCGGATTTTCTACTTTTTCTACAATTTTATAAAAGAATTTCATTATAAATGAGATAAGTAATTTTTTAAAAAAAACTTAAAAATTATATTAAATAAAAGGAATATGATACACTATAGTTGTCTTGCCAAATATATTTTTATCGTGGTTAGTGGACTTAATATAAAGATATTATACATATGTACCTAAATTTAAAAAGTAAACTAAATATATAATTATCTCTTAAAAATAAAGATAATAAAATAAATAAGAGCTTACACTATTATTCATTGTTCTAATTTTTATATATATATATATATATATATATATATATATATATATGATTTTTTTTTCTTTTTGTTGCTAATCATAAAACTTATTTGCATTTTTTTCACCATAAAAAATACCAAAACTTAATAGTTTTGCAAACATTCAATATCTAAATAACTATATTGTACCACTATTCGAAATCCAAAGTCTTGTAATCATTATCCTAATATAGAAGTCAAACTTTGGTGTTATTAAAGTCCTACGATTAAACTATAAGATGTTTAAGTTTCTATCTTTTTTATAGATACACGAATACCTTTTGTGTAAATTATAACTATTTAATATTCTGATATATATATATATATATTTATGTGTGTGTGTATTCTTTTAGATTTTTTTCTAGAAGAAACCCAATTAGAAAAACTATAAGAAATTTATGAAGAATTGGAGAAAATAAAAATAAATAAAAAGAGTAAAATGATTATTTAAGCTCCGCTTAAGACATTAGTTGAACTAAATATCATATGAAATGCGATAGAAAATTTCATAAGAAGAAGAAGAAGAAGAAGAAGAAGAAGAAGAAGAAGAAGAAGAAGAAGAATTTATGAATATTTAGGTTCAGCTTACATCAACTACATATCATATGAAATGCGATAGACAATTTCATAAGTTAAGGCTTGAGAGATGAATTAGAATTATTAAATGACTCTTGCTTAATAAATAACACTTTAAATAAAATTACTAAATTTGCCATAGAAAATGCACAAATCATTTTTTTTTTCTTTTCTACAATAAAATATCCCATTATAAAAGAGGTAAGAAATTTTAAAAGAAACTTAAAATAAAAATGAAAAATTATAATGTTATGTATATTACTAAAAAGAAAGGAAAATATAAAATATTATCAATATTTAAGTTCATTTACGACGTTAGATGAACTAGATATCGTATCCATAAATTCCCTGTAAAGAGAGAATATTAGGATGAATCGTGTATTTGTATTTGTATTTCTATTCCTGCGCATTCTGTAATCAAAGTATCAATGTGAATGATATACCTGAACAAAGGGTGGGGGAAGATTTGAGAACACACTGATGGCTATGAAATCTGATAAATGAAAGGAAATTGAGGAACACATTAACGAAATTACTCTAAAACTGAACTGATAAAGCTAAGCACACAGTATGACCACAAGAAACAGATCATTTCATCAAATTGCTTTACCTGGAGATGGCATCGGTTATCACTTGGTCCAGTAGGCAAGCGAGGATAAAGTGTTATCAACAGAGCTGCAATGGAATTGTTGCTAGTTGAAAAGGTCCACATCCCACCCCCAAGGAACAGGAAACCAATTGCTAAGCTCACGTACATAGAATAGAATATTCATGAACCTAGTTATTCAATATATTAGATCAATGTATCTTAGCAATATAGCCCCACAATGCGAGTCAAGTACAACCTTGCCAAGAAAGAAGTGAAATGAATAATCAAGTATTGACATAAAACGTGAGCTGAATATCACCCAGTCAACTGTGAAACAAGTTACACTACATCCTTATATGTAGTTTGTCATCAGCAGATAACTAAGCCTCAATCTATTCAAGGGAAAGTGAAAAAAAAAAAAAAAAAAAAAAAAAAAAAAAAATCACTAATAGAAAGTAAAGTCCACTATGCAGCCTTCTTTTTCCGAATGAAGAGATGCACAAAAAGGTAAACGATAAGACATGATAGGACCACTTTCCTAAAATACCCAACCAAATGTGGTAATGTAAGATTCAAAACTTAGCCTCCAAAGGTTTCTAATATCCAATTTTCAAACATAGTTAAAATAGATACACATAAGAGTTAAGATTCCTTGTTATGCCGACTTACCACCATTTGAGCACCAAAATAAGCATGCCCATCAGCAGAGTTGCGATTATGAAAAAACTTCAGGAATTTGAACGTCTGTAGATGTCCAGATCCAGCCATTACCTAAACCCATAGGGTAACTCAGATAAATCTCGTTTCTTTACCAAAAAAATAAAAAAGAGAAAAGGATTTGAGATTCTTAGAATAAGGTACCAACCACACATAGGGAAAGAACAATGAGAAGAACACATGTCTCCAAGGTCCCACGATCAACATAAATAGATATTCCTTTGGGCAAATCATTTCCCTTGGAAACACAAACAGGCTTTATCTGCAGGGTGTGATCTCTTTAAAGTTAATCCATATAAAATGCAGTAATATCATCTCAAGAGTCCAGAACAAACCTCATTAAAGAAGTACACAGCATATCTGTAAAGCGACTCTTGTGCATTTCCATCCCTTGTACCAGCAAACCACAGCCCTGCAAACATACATCATTTAGTATAATGTTTCTCAAACGGACATATTTATTCAACGAAGCAAAATCTTTGCAAAACAATATAAACATATTAACAGTAAAATCTAATTGAAATCGTTGTTATGGTCATATTTCTTCCATAAAGAAACATCGGAGTCCTCCTTCATACATTTGCAACATCGGGCAATGTGCAAATCCTCAAAACCAACATGTCATGAAAAAACTTCTTCAAAATGTATGCTAAGTTGAACGGCAGTAGGAAGTCATAACGACAGAAAACTGCATCTTATCATTGGTCTGAATAAAAACTTCAACCTTACAGGAAAAATCTGTTGATCAAAAAGCAAAGTAATTTCCATACTGCAGAACCTCTTGTTGGATGCTCTCAGTAACATTAGAAAAGTAACTGAAGGCCCTCGCTGGATAGAAATGGCATCCAGAGCGACAATTATCAAAGGAAAAGCTCAAATGGGAGAAGAAATACTCGGGGAATTAAGCTCCAAGCATAGTAGCTAAAGCCGATAAGAGCTCCAAGGCCCAAAGGGCTCCTGGTCTTGGAGCGTGAGGCGCAAGGACAGGAGCTTGCCTTTTTGAAGTGAGGTGCAAGAAAAGAAACAAGAAAAAAAGGAAAAACAATAAAACGGAAAAATGGATGTAAAGTATAGTTGAATACAACTCATAGAACCACATTTTAGGCATCAACATTAGTAATAGTAACAAAAGGCATCAACAATGATAACTACCATACGCAACTAACTTGGCATTTTCAATATATAGATTTACAAAAAAAGTAATATGTCATATTCTTTATGCACAACAGTAATTGAGCAAGAAGCAAAAAATTTACAGCAGCCAGCTATCCTAAATATATAAACTCCTAAAGCATGTCCTATTCCACTTTACCACTTTCTTTCCTGCCTTGTTAGAAACCCTAAACCTCCCACTAATTTTCATGTCTCTAACTTCGTCTTTTTTTTTTTTTTTTTTTTTTTTTGAGAATCAGAGATTTTAATTAATGGAAAGAGAAGATACAGTGAAAAATCAGAAAAAGGAAAGAGCCGAGGAATCCCTCATTGTAAATAATGAACTCTATAACACTACACTCCAAACTTCTAGCAATATCAGGTACATGGAAGCTTCTAAATTCTTCATGACATGAGACCCACCAAGCAACGCTAAATTTAAGCATATCCCACACTTCTTCAATAAATTCATGCCTTCTAAACTTCTCTTGTTTATTTCGAGCCACACAAACAAACACGAAGCTTGCACAATGACTCTCAATAACACTTTAGCCCTCTTACTGGTGGGATTCCAAAGTTCAAAAGAAAGTATTCTCCAGCAAAATTGAGTTTAGAGGCTACTTTTTTCCAGAGAGAAATAGAGAAAGGGCATTGAATGAATAAATGGTCCACATCTTCAGAACATTTTCTGCATAAAACACACCCGCTTGGAGAAAGCAAAACATGATAAAAGTGTTTTTGGATGGTATTACATGAGCCAGGAGAAGAATTGAATCCTTTTTTGGACCAACGTCTTCCATATTGCTTTATACTCATTTTTATTTTGTTATTATGACATAAACTAAAGCCCATCTAAAAGCTCAACTTCATTTATAAATTAAATAACTAAGTCCAAATCATCAGGTAAAAATGCCCAAAACTTAAAGAATTTAAACCCTAGCTGCCATTTTGAAAAAAGCACTGAAAGGCCCAAGGCGTGACTAAGAAAAAGGCAACCAGAGGCGCTCGGCTTATCGAAATCTTGGACCTTTGACATAAAGCGGCGATATGGCTGAAGCTTTATGAGACTTGCGCCTAAGGCACGCCTCTAACAACTATGGGTCCAAGACAAATTTGCCAAACCATTTGTTCCCCGTGAAAGTTGAAGCCACCAAAACAAATGGTAAACAAACACTGGCAGGCATAATGCTTAATTATATTGGAAGGCTCAGCAAGTTCTCCATGAAAAGAAACTAAGCAGAAGACCCAAAATATAGTAAATTTTCAGGTCGTGATCCCTCTGGCCATCTCAGTCATTTAGACATATAAAGATGGTTCCCCCAAAAAGGATCACACAGAAGAATGAACAGATCTTAAACCAGATGGAAGATCTACAAACAATAACGAAGAAACTCAAGAACTTGACTGCAGACCACCAACATTTAAGCCTAACTTTTGCCCCTCTCGTCTAACAGAGATATTTCACTTCATCTAGCTATAATTTTAAGGAATCATTGGCCCGTGGGAACGCCAATCTTTTCAAAAGGCCGTGAACAAGAAGATTCCAGTCTGCCAGTTTTGCAAAGTGAGCAATCTCTGAAAATGTCCAAAGCAATAAGTTTGTAGTAACAATATTGGGCAAATTTCTACAGGGGACTCGAAACAGAAACAATTATAATAGAGATCACAATTACGAGACTAATATGAGAAAAAAATGTATCGAGTTTGTCATGAGGATGACTTACCCAAACAAATACATGGTCCAACCACTATATTGACAGATGCCTGAATGAAGGCTTCAGTGTCCATCGTATATGTCATCCATGTCACTTCCAAGGCCCTTTACCCCGTTTTTGATAACTTCAGGAATCTGGGAATCAATCCACTCCTCTGATGGTTGAATTCTATGCAATAATAAACTTGCATTGATTATTACAATAGACAGTCTCATAACCATCCCCATCTCTTTACCAACTGAAAATTACCTGTTCCAAAGTATCAAATTTCGAGCAATGACGCGAAGTAATATAAAATCAGGCCTTACATACTGCAACTCAAACTGGGTTTGTAGAATTGACAATCTAGACACTATCAGCTTCGATTATGTCTGTTCAAATACAAATTAAAGAAAACATATCATGATTCTCACAGATATAAGAAGTCACATTACCAAGAAATGATTTCCAAGGAAAATTTCATGTTACAAGTTACCTTCAAATACATCAGAGTGAGAGCGATAATAGCCCCAGGTGCAGTTACGTCAATATTGACCACAATCCCATCTATAATCTGGTAAAGCAAAAGTGGAGATACTTAAGAAAATGGGAAATTAGAGGCCAAATGGTCAATCCCTTGGAGAATAAGGGAAACAGACACCAAATAGTCAATCCCTTGAAACCAGTTAAACAACAATGAAAAGTATATTACATTCGCTAAAAGTAAATTACAGAACCTGTCCTGCACTTCGATTATGCTCATCTGCTGAGGATGAAAAACACCCTACACACATTTTCCTAACTAAACACACTTTTTGCACATCACACACATTTTACACACTATACAAAAAACTACACACATTACACATATTTTACACAATTATCACACTATACACACATTTCACACACTACACGCATTTCACGCAATATACACACATTTCACACACTATACATACATTTCACGCACTATACACGTTTTCATACAGACTATACAAATTTCACATACTACACACATTTCATACAGACTATACAAATTTCACATATTACACACATTTCACACACTTTGCACACACTACACATATTTCACACACTATGCACTCACTACACACATTTCAAATACACACTACACGCGTTTCACACATTTTCCACATTTTGGGCACTATACACACATTTCACACCCTATAGACACACAATACAAACACTACACACATTTCACACACTATGCACAAATTTCTCACGCACAACACTCATTTAAATAACTACACACATTTCACACACTATACACACACTATGCACACATTACACACATTTCACACACACAATACAAACACTACACGCGTTTCACACATTTCATACACTATACATACACTACACACATTTTACATATTTCACACACTTTGCACACACTACAAACATTTCACACCCTATACACACACTACACACATTTTACACACTACACACAGTTCACACACTATACACACACTACACGCATTTTACACACTATACACACACTACACGTATTTTACACACTATACACAAATACACGTTATACACTCACACTAAACACATTTTACACACTATACGCAAATACACGTTATACACTCACACTAAACACATTTTACACACTATACACACTACGCACATTTCATACACTTCACACAAACTATACAAACATTTCACACACTACACACATTTCACACACAATACACACATTTTACAAACTATCCACACACTACACACATATCATACGCTATACACACATTTCACACACTATACAAACACTACACACATTATACACACTTTTTAATACACATTTCGCACACTATACACACACCACACACATGTCATACAGTTCACACATTTTACACACTGCACATATTTTCACACACTATACCCACACTATACATTTTACTAACTAAACACACTTTTTATACATTTTACACACTATACACACATTTCACACTATACAAAAAACTATACCCACTACACACATTTTACACAATTATCACATTTTACACACTTCACACACCACACACAACACACATTTCACACACTATACATACATTTTGCACATTATACACATTCCACACACTACACACATTTTATACATTTCACACATTGTATACATACTACACACATTTTACACACCATACATACATTTTACACATTATACACATTTCACACACTATATCCACAATACACACTTTTTACACATCACACACATTTTACACACTATACAAAAAGCTACACACACTACACGCATTTTACACAATCATCACACTATACACACACATCACACACTATACACACACTACACACATTTCACACACTCTACACACATTACACACATTTTACAAACTAAACACATTTTACACACTATACAAAAAGCTACACACACTACACGCATTTTACACAATCATCACACTATACACACACATCATACACTATACACGCAATACACACATTTTACAAATTAAACACACACTACACACACATCATACGCTTTAGTTTAGTTTACTTTAGTTTAGTTTAGGGTTCAGTTTAGTTTAGTTTAGGATAGTTTAGTTTAGTTTAGGATAGTTTAGTTTAGTTTAGTATAGTTTAGTTTAGTTTAGTTTAGGTTTGATTTAGTTTAGTTTAGTTTAATTTAATTTAGTTTAATTTACACATTACACACATTTCACACACTATACACACACTACACACACTATACACATATTTTAATATACATTTCACACACTATACACATGTCATACAGTCCACACATTTTACACACTATACATATTTTCACACACTATATCCACACTATACACATTAACTAACTAAACACACTTTTTATACATTACCACATTTTACACACTATACACACATTTCACAAATTTCACACACTATACAAAAAACTATACACACCACACACATTTTACACAATTATCACACTATACACACACTACACACAACACACGTTTCACACACTATACACACAATACACACACTATACATACATTTTACACATTTTACACACCATACATACACTACACACATTTTATACATTTTTTACACACATTTCACACATTATATCCACACTACACACATTTTATACATTTTTTATACACATTTCACACATTATATCCACACTACACACATTTTACTCACTAAACACACTTTTTATACATCACACATATTTACAAACTATACAAAAAACTACACACACTACACACATTTTACACAATTATCACACTATACACACACACTACACACATCACACACTATACAAACACTATAAACACATTACACACATTTCACGCACTATACACACACTACACACATTTTACACATTATACACACATTTTTCACACTATATACACACTACACACATTATACACACACTACACACTACACACATTTCGCACACAATACACACATTACACACATTTTACACACTATACACACCTTTTTCACACTATACACACACTACACACATTTCACACCATACACAATACACTCATTTCACACACTATACACACACTATACACATTTTACACATTGCACATATTTCACACACTACACAAGCACTACGCCCATTTCATACACTTCACACACACTGACACAAATTTCACACACTACACGCACACTATACACACACATCATATACATTTTAAACACTATACACACACTATATACAAACTACACACACTACACATTTTACACAATTCACACTAAGCATACACCACACATTTCACACACTATGCAGACACCACACATATTTCACACACTATACACATACGACACACATTTTACACATTAAACACATTTGACACATTACATACATTTTACACACTATACACATTTCATACAATATACATACACTACACGAGTTTTCACACATATCACACACTATACACACACTACACACATTTCACATTTTACACATGTTACACACATTACACATATTACTAACACTATACACATATGTAACATACTACACACATTTCACACACTATACATATTAAAAACACTAGACATACATCATACACTAAACACGTATTTCACACACACCACAAACATTTCACACACTATACACACACTGCACACATTTCACACACTATGCATCTACTACACACATTTAACACACCATACACATTTCAAACACTATACTCACATTTCACACACTATACACATATTTCACACAGACTACACAAATTTCACATACTACACACATTTCACACAGACTATACAAATTTCACATATTACACACATTTCACACACTTTGCACACACGACACATATTTCACACACTATGCACTCACTGCACAGATTTCAAATACACACTACACGCTTTTCACACATTTTACATTTTGGGCACTATACACACATTTCACACCCTACACACACACTACACACATTTTACACATTTTGGGCACTATACACACATTTCACACCCTATAGACACACAATACACGCTACACACATTTCACACACTATGCACAAATTTCTCACGCACAACACTCATTTAAATAACTACACACATTTCACAAACACTACACACACTAAGCACACACTATGCACACACTACACACATTTCACACACACAATACAAACACTACACGCGTTTCACACATTTCATACACTATACATACACTACACACATTTTACATATTTCACACACTTTGCACACACTACACATATTTCACACACACAATACACACACAACACGCGTTTCACACATTTCATACCCTATACACACACTACACATATTTTACATATTTCACACACTTTACACACATTTTGCGCACTATACACACATTTCACATCCTATAGAAATACTATACACGCTACACACATTTCACACACTATGAACAAATTTCACACGCACAACACTCATTTTACACACTACATACACTTCACACACTCTATACACACATTACATGTGTGAAACACACAATACACATACTGCACACATTTTACATATTTCACACACTTTACACACATTTCACACACTATGCTCACACTACACATATTTCAAACACTATTACACATATTTCACACACACTACATAAATTTCACACGCTACACACATTTCACACTATACACACATCTCACGCACTATACACATTTTTCATACACACTACACACATTTCACACGCTTTGCACACACTACACACATTTCACACACTATGCACAAATTTCACACGCACAACACTCATTTTACAAATTACACACATTTCACACACTATACACACACTACACACATTTTACACACTTCACACACTATACACACATTACACGTCTTTCACACATTTCACACACTATATGCATATTGCACACATTTTTCATATTTCACACACTTTACACACATTTCACAGACTATGCTCACACTACACATATTTTCAAACACTATTACACATTTCACACACACTGCACACATTTCATACACTATACACACATTTCATGCACTATACATATTTTTCACACACACTACACACATTTCACACGCTTTGCACACACTACACACATTTCACACACTATGCACAAATTTCACACGCACAACACAATTTCACACAGTACACACATTTCAAACACTATACACACATTTCACGCACTATACACATATTTCACACACACTACACACATTTCAAACACTTTGCACACACTACACACATTTCACACTATGCATAAATTTCACACGCACAACACTCATTTTACAAACTACACACATTTCACACACTATACACACACTACACACATTTTACACACTTCACACACACTATACACACATTACACGTGTTTCACACATTTCGCACACTCTACACATATTGCACACATTTTCCATATTTCACACACTTTACACACATTTTACAGACTATGCTCACACTACACATATTTCAAACACTGTTACACATTTCACACACTACACACATTTCACACACTACCCGCATTTCACACACTATACACATATTTCACACACACAACACAAATTTCGCACACTACACACATTTCACACACTTTGCACACACTACACACATTTCACACACTATACACAAATTTCACACGCACAACACACATTTTACAAACTACACAAATTTCACACACTACACACATTTTACACACTTCACACACACTATACACACATTACACGTGTTTCACACATTTCACACACTATGCACATATTACACACATTTCACACACACTGCACAAATTTCACACACTACACGCATTTCACACTCTATACATACATTTCACGCACTATACACACATTTCACACACTTTGCACACAATACACATATTTCACATACTATGCACAAATTTCACACGCACAACATTCATTTTACATATTTTACACATTTTACACATTATACACACACTACACACATTTTACACACTTCACACACTATATACACATTACACGTGTTTCACACATTTCACATACTATATACATATTGCACACATTTTTCATATTTCACACACTTTACACACATTTTACAGACTATGCTCACACTACACATATTTCAAACACTATTACACATTTCACACACTGCACAAATTTCACACACTACACACATTTAACACACTATACACGCATTTCACGCACTATACACATATTTCACATGCACAACACAAATTTCGCACACTATACACATTTTACACACTATGCACAAATTTCACACGCACAACACTCATTTTCCAAATTACACACATTTCACACACTACACTAATTTTACACACTTCACACACTATACACACATTACACGTGTTTCACACATTTCAGACACTATATACATATTGCACACATTTTCAATATTTCACACACTTTACACACATTTTAAAGACCATGCTCACACTACACATATTTCAAACGCTATTACGCATTTCACACACACTGCACAAATTTCACACACAACACACATATCAAACACTATACACACATTTCACACACTATACACATATTTCACACACACTACACACATTTCACACTATGCACAAATTTCACACGCACAACACTCATTTTACAAACTACACACATTTCACACACTACCCGCATTTCACGCACTATACACATATTTCACACACACTATACACACATTACACGTATTTCACAATTTATACATATATTGCACACATTTTCAATGTTTTACACATTTTACACACTATGCTCACACTACACATACTTCAAACACTTTACACATTTCACACACACTGCACAAATTTCACACACTACACACATTTCACACACTACACGCATTTCACGCAATATACACATATTTCACACACACAACACAAATTTCGCACACTACAAACATTTCACACAGTTTGCACACACTATACACATTTCATACTATGCACAAATTTCACACGCACAACACTCATTTTACAAACTACACACATTTCACACACTATACACACACTACACACATTTTACAATTCACACACACTACACACACATTACACGTGTTTCACACATTTCGAGCACCACACACATATTGCACACATTTTCCATATTTTACACACTTTACACACATTTTACCACTATTCTCACACTACACATGTTTTAAACACTATTACACATTTCACACACACTGCACAAATTTCACACACTACACACATTTCACACACTATACATACATTTAACGCACTACACACATATTTCACACACACTACAAATATTTCGCACACTACACACATTCGACACACTTTGCAAACACTACACACATTTCACACAATATGCACAAATTTCACACGCACAACACTCATTTTACAAACTACACAAATTTCACACACTACACACATTTTACACACTTCACACACACTATACACACATTACACGTGTTTCACACATTTCACACACTATACATACATTTCACACACTACATACATTTCACACACTATACATACATTTCACGCACTATACACATATCTCACATACACTACACAAATTTCGCACACTATACACATTTCACACACTTTGCACACACTATGCACAAATTTCACACGCACAACACTCATTTTACAAATTACACACATTTCACACACTTCACACATTTTACACACTTCACACACTATACACACATTACACGTGTTTCACACATTTCACACACTATATACATATTGCACACATTTTCAAAATTTCACACACTTTACACACATTTTACAGACCATGCTCACACTACACATATTCAAACACTATTACACATTTCACACAAAACCACATTTCAAATACTATACACACATTTCACGCATTATACACATATTTCACAAACACTACACACATTTCACACACTTTGCACACAATACACACATTTCACACTATGCACAAATTTCACACGCGCAATACTCATTTTACAAACTACACAAATTTCACACACTACACACACACTACACACATTTTACACACTTCACACACACTAAACACACATTACACGTGTTTCACACATTTCACACACTATACACATATTGCACACATTTTTCATATTTCACACACTTTACACATATTTTACAGACTATGCTCACACTACACATATTTCAAACACTGTTACACATTACACACACACTGCACACATTCCACACACTACACACATTTCACACACTACCCGCATTTCACGCACTATACACATGTTTCACACACACAACACAAATTTCGCAAACTAGACACATTTCACACACTTTGCACACACTACACACATTTCACACACTACGCACAAATTTCACACGCACAACACTCATTTTACAAACTACACAAATTTCACACACTATACGCACAGTACACAAATTTCACACACTATACACATTTTACACACTATACACACATTACACGTGTTTCACACATTTCACACACTATACACATATTACACACATTTCACACACACTGCACAAATTTCACACACTACACACATTCCACATACTATACAAATATTTCACGCATTATACACATATTTCACACACTATACACATTCCACATACTATACACATATTTCACACACACAACACAAATTTCGCACACTATACACATTTCACACACTATGCACAAATTTCACACACAACACTCATTTTACAAATTACACACATTTCACACACTATCCACACACTACACACATTTTACACACTTCACACACTATACACACATTACACGTGTTTCACACATTTCACACACTATACACATATTGCACACATTTTTCATATTTCACACACTTTACACATATTTTACAGACTATGCTCACACTACACATATTTCAAACACTGTTACACATTTCACACACACTGCACAAATTTCACACACTACACACTTTTCACACACTACCCGCATTTCACGCACTATACACATATTTCACACACACACAACAAATTTCGAACACTACACACATTTCACACACTACACGCATTTCACGCACTATACACATATTTCACACACTACACACATTTCACACACTACACGCATTTCACGCACTATACACATATTTCACACACAACATAAATTTCACACACTATACACATATTGCACACATTTTACACACTTCACACACACTAAACACACATTACACGTGTTTCACACATTTCACACACTATACACATATTCCACACATTTTTTATATTTCACACACTTTACACATATTTTACAGACTATGCTCACACTACACATATTTCAAACACTGTTACACATTTCACACACACTACACACATTTCACACACTACCCGCATTTCACGCACTATACATATATTTCACACACACAACAAATTTCGCACTCCACACACATTTCACACACTTTGCACACACTACACACATTTCACACACTATGCACAAATTTCGCACGCACAACACTCATTTTACAAACTACACAAATTTCACACACTATACACACACTACACACATTTTACACACATCACACACACTATACACACATTACACGTGTTTCACACATTTCACACACTATACACATATTACACACATTTCACACACACTGCACAAATTTCACACACTACACACATTCCACATACTATACATATATTTCACGCACTATACACATATTTCACACACACTACACGAATTTCGCGTACTATACACATTTCACACACTTTGCACACACTACACACATTTCACACACTATGCACAAATTTCACACGCACAACACTCATTTTACAAACTACACAAATTTCACACACTACACACACACTACACACATTTTACACACTTCACACACACTATAAACACATTACACGTGTTTCACACATTTCACACACTATACACATATTACACACATTTCACACACACTGCACAAATTTCACACACTTTACACACATTCCACATACTATACATACATTTCAAGCACTATATACATATTTCACACACTACACAAATTTCGCACACTATACACATTTCACACACTTTGCACACACTACACACATTTCACACACTATGCACAAATTTCACACACAACACTCATTTTACAAATTACACACATTTCACACACTATCCATACACTACACACATTTTACACACTTCACATACTATACACACATTACACGTGTTTCACACATTTCACACACTATACACATATTGCACACATTTTTCATATTTCACACACTTTACACATATTTTACAGACTATGCTCACACTACACATATTTCAAACACTGTTACACATTTCACACACACTGCACAAATTTCACACACTACACACATTTCACACACTACCCGCATTTCACGCACTATACACATATTTCACACACACACAACAAATTTCGCACACTACACACATTTCACACACTTTGCACACACTACACACATTTCACACACTATACACACACTACACACATTTTACACACTTCACACACACTATACACACATTACACGTGTTTCACAAATTTCACACACTATACACAAATTACACACATTTCACACACACTGCACAAATTTCACACACTACACACATTCCACATACTATACATATATTTCACGCATTATACACATATTTCACACACTATACACATTCCACATACTATACACATATTTCACACACACTATACAAATTTCGCACATTATACACATTTCACACACGTTGCACACACTACACACATTTCACACACTATGCACAAATTTCACACACACAACACTCATTTTACAAATTACACACATTTCACACACTATCCACACACTACACACATTTTACACGCTTCACA
Source organism: Ajuga chamaepitys (assembly GCA_958295605.1). NCBI lineage: Eukaryota > Viridiplantae > Streptophyta > Magnoliopsida > Lamiales > Lamiaceae > Ajuga > Ajuga chamaepitys. Next base: position 49,867,792 of record OY282508.1, on the reverse strand, counting down.
CACTATACACACATTACACGTGTTTCACACATTTCACACACTACACACATATTGCACACATTTTTCATATTTCACACACTTTACACATATTTTACAGACTATGCTCACACTACACATATTTCAAACACTATTACACATTTCACACACACTGCACAAATTTTACACACTACACACATTTCATGCACTACCCGCATTTCACGCACTGTACACTTATTTCACACACACAACACAAATTTCGCGTACTATACACATTTCACACACTTTGCACACACTACACATATTTCACACACTATGCACAAATTTCACACGCACAACTCTCATTTTACAAACTACACAAATTTCACACACTATACACACACTACACACATTATACACACTTCACACACACTATACACACATTACACATGTTTCACACATTTCACACACTATACACATATTACACACATTTCACACACACTGCACAAATTTCACACACTACACACATTCCACTTACTATACATACATTTCACGCACTACCCGCATTTCACGCACTGTACACATATTTCACACACTACACAAATTTCGCTCACTATACACATTTCACACACTTTGCGCACACTACACACATTTCACACACTATGCACAAATTTCACACACACAACACGCATTTTACAAATTACACACATTTCACACACACTACACACATTTTAGACACTTCACACACTATACACACATTTCACACACTATACACATATTGCACACATTTTTTATATTTCACACACTTTACACATATTTTACAGACTATGTTCACACTACACATATTTCAAACACTGTTACACATTTCACACACACTGCACAAATTTCACACACTACACACATTTCACACACTTTGCACACACTGCACACATTTCACACACTATGCACAAATTTCACACGCACAACACTCATTTTACAAACTACACAAATTTCACACACTATACACACACTACACATATTTTACACACTTCACACACACTATACACACATTACACGTGTTTCACACATTTCACACACTATACACACTGCACAAATTTCACACACTACACACATTCCACATACTATACATATATTTCACGCACTATACACATATTTCACACACACTACACAAATTTCGCGCACTATATACATTTCACACACTTTGCACACACTACACATTTCACACACTATGCACAAATTACACACATTTCACACACTATACACACACTACACACATTTTACACACTTCACACACACTATACACACATTACACGTGTTTCACACATTTCACACACTATACACATATTACACAATTTTCACACACAATGCACAAATTTCACACACTACACACAGTCCACATACTATGCATACATTTCACGCACTATACACATATTTCACACACACAACCCAAATTTCACACACTACACACATTTCACGCACTACCCGCATTTCACGCACTGTACACATATTTCACACACACAACACAAATTTCGCACACTACACACACTTTGCACGCACTACACACATTTTACACACTTCACACACACTATACACACATTACACGTGTTTCACACATTTCACACACTATACACATATTACACACATTTCACACACACTGCACAAATTTCACACACTACACACATTCCACATACTATACATAAATTTCACGCACTATACACATATTTCACACACACTACACAAATTTCGCGCACTATACACATTTCACACTTTGCACACACTACACACATTTCACACACTATGCACAAATTTCACACACACAACACTCATTTTACAAATTACACACATTTCACACACTTCACACATTTTACACACTTCACACACACTATACACACATTACACGTGTTTCACACATTTCACACACTATACACATATTGCACACATTTTTCATATTTCACACACTTTACACATATTTTACAGACTATGCTCACACTACATATATTTCAAACACTGTTACACATTTTACACAACCTGCACAAATTTCACACACTACACACATTTCACACACTAACCGCATTCCACGGACTAAAAACATATTTCACACACACACAACAAATTTCGCACACTACACACATTTCACACACTATGCACAAATTTCACACACTACCCGCATTCCACGCACTACCCGCATTCCACGCACTATACACATATTTCACACAAACTACACAAATTTCGCGCACTATACACATTTCCCACACTTTGAACACACTACACACATTTCACACACTATGCACAAATTTCACACGCACAACACTCATTTTACAAATTACACAAATTTCACACACTATACACACACTACACACATTTTACACACTTCACACACACTATACACACATTACACGTGTTTCACAAATTTCACACACTATACACAAATTACACACATTTCACACACACTGCACAAATTTCACACACTACACACATTCCACATACTATACATATATTTCACGCATTATACACATATTTCACACACTATACACATTCCACATACTATACACATATTTCACACACTACACACATTTCACGCACTATACACAAATTTCACACACTACACACATTTCACGCACTACCCGCATTTCACGCACTGTACACATATTTCACACACACAACACAAATTTCGCACACTACACACACTTTGCACGCACTACACACATTTTACACACTTCACACACACTATTCACATATTATACACATTTCACACACACTGCACAAATTTCACACACTACACACATTCCACATACTATACATAAATTTCACGCACTATACACATATTTCACACACACTACACAAATTTCGCGCATTATACACATTTCACACACTTTGCACACACTACACACATTTCACACACTATGCACAAATTACACACATTTCACACACTATACACACACTACACACATTTTACACACTTCACACACACTATACACACATTACACATGTTTCACACATTTCACACACTATACACATATTACACACATTTCACACACACTGCACAAATTTCACACACTACACACATTCCACTTACTATACATACATTTCACGCACTACCCGCATTTCACGCACTGTACACATATTTCACACACACTACACAAATTTCGCTCACTATACACATTTCACACACTTTGCGCACATTACACACATTTCACACACTATGCACAAATTTCACACACACAACACTCATTTTACAAATTACACACATTTCACACACACTACACACATTTTACACACTTCACACACTATACACACATTTCACACACTATACACATATTGCACACATTTTTTATATTTCACACACTTTACACATATTTTACAGACTATGTTCACACTACACATATTTCAAACACTGTTACACATTTCACACACACTGCACAAATTTCACACACTACACACATTTCACACACTTTGCACACACTGCACACATTTCACACACTATGCACAAATTTCACACGCACAACACTCATTTTACAAACTACACAAATTTCACACACTATACACACACTACACATATTTTACACACTTCACACACACTATACACACATTACACGTGTTTCACACATTTCACACACTATACACACATTTTACACACTTCACACACACTATACACACATTACACGTGTTTCACACATTTCACACACTATACACATATTACACAATTTTCACACACACTGCACAAATTTCACACACTACACACAGTCCACATACTATGCATACATTTCACGCACTATACACATATTTCACACACACAACACAAATTTCACACACTACACACATTTCACGCAATACCCGCATTTCACGCACTGTACACATATTTCACACACACAACACAAATTTCGCACACTACACACACTTTGCACGCACTACACACATTTTACACACTTCACACACACTATACACATATTATACACATTTCACACACACTGCACAAATTTCACACACTACACACATTCCACATACTATACATAAATTTCATGCACTATACACATATTTCACACACACTACACAAATTTCGCGCATTATACACATTTCACACACTTTGCACACACTACACACATTTCACACACTATGCACAAATTTCACACACACAACACTCATTTTACAAATTACACACATTTCACACACACTACACACATTTTACACACTTCACACACTATACACACATTTCACACACTATACACATATTGCACACATTTTTTATATTTCACACACTTTACACATATTTTACAGACTATGTTCACACTACACATATTTCAAACACTGTTACACATTTCACACACACTGCACAAATTTCACACACTACACACATTTCACACACTTTGCACACACTGCACACATTTCACACACTATGCACAAATTTCACACGCACAACACTCATTTTACAAACTACACAAATTTCACACACTATACACACACTACACATATTTTACACACTTCACACACACTATGCACAAATTACACACATTTCACACACTATACACACACTACACACATTTTACACACTTCACACACACTATACACACATTACACGTGTTTCACACATTTCACACACTATACACATATTACACAATTTTCACACACACTGCACAAATTTCACACACTACACACAGTCCACATACTATGCATACATTTCACGCACTATACACATATTTCACACACACAACACAAATTTCACACACTACACACATTTCACGCAATACCCGCATTTCACGCACTGTACACATATTTCACACACACAACACAAATTTCGCACACTACACACACTTTGCACGCACTACACACATTTCACACACTATGCACAAATTTCACACACACAACACTCATTTTACAAATTACACACATTTCACACACACTACACACATTTTACACACTTCACACACTATACACACATTTCACACACTATACACATATTGCACACATTTTTTATATTTCACACACTTTACACATATTTTACAGACTATGTTCACACTACACATATTTCAAACACTGTTACACATTTCACACACACTGCACAAATTTCACACACTACACACATTTCACACACTTTGCACACACTGCACACATTTCACACACTATGCACAAATTTCACACGCACAACACTCATTTTACAAACTACACAAATTTCACACACTATACACACACTACACATATTTTACACACTTCACACACACTATGCACAAATTACACACATTTCACACACTATACACACACTACACACATTTTACACACTTCACACACACTATACACACATTACACGTGTTTCACACATTTCACACACTATACACATATTACACAATTTTCACACACACTGCACAAATTTCACACACTACACACAGTCCACATACTATGCATACATTTCACGCACTGTACACATATTTCACACACACAACACAAATTTCGCACACTACACACACTTTGCACGCACTACACACATTTTACACACTTCACACACACTATACACATATTATACACATTTCACACACACTGCACAAATTTCACACACTACACACATTCCACATACTATACATAAATTTCACGCACTATACACATATTTCACACACACTACACAAATTTCGCGCATTATACACATTTCACACACTTTGCACACACTACACACATTTCACACACTATGCACAAATTTCACACACACAACACTCATTTTACAAATTACACACATTTCACACACTATCCACACACTACACACATTTTACACGCTTCACACACTATACACACATTACACGTGTTTCACACATTTCACACACTACACACATATTGCACACATTTTTCATATTTCACACACTTTACACATATTTTACAGACTATGCTCACACTACACATATTTCAAACACTATTACACATTTCACACACACTGCACAAATTTTACACACTACACACATTTCATGCACTACCCGCATTTCACGCACTGTACACTTATTTCACACACACAACACAAATTTCGCGTACTATACACATTTCACACACTTTGCACACACTACACATATTTCACACACTATGCACAAATTTCACACGCACAACTCTCATTTTACAAACTACACAAATTTCACACACTATACACACACTACACACATTATACACACTTCACACACACTATACACACATTACACATGTTTCACACATTTCACACACTATACACATATTACACACATTTCACACACACTGCACAAATTTCACACACTACACACATTCCACTTACTATACATACATTTCACGCACTACCCGCATTTCACGCACTGTACACATATTTCACACACTACACAAATTTCGCGCACTATATACATTTCACACACTTTGCACACACTACACACATTTCACACACTATGCACAAATTACACACATTTCACACACTATACACACACTACACACATTTTACACACTTCACACACACTATACACACATTACACGTGTTTCACACATTTCACACACTATACACATATTACACAATTTTCACACACAATGCACAAATTTCACACACTACACACAGTCCACATACTATGCATACATTTCACGCACTATACACATATTTCACACACACAACCCAAATTTCACACACTACACACATTTCACGCACTACCCGCATTTCACGCACTGTACACATATTTCACACACACAACACAAATTTCGCACACTACACACACTTTGCACGCACTACACACATTTTACACACTTCACACACACTATACACACATTACACGTGTTTCACACATTTCACACACTATACACATATTACACACATTTCACACACACTGCACAAATTTCACACACTACACACATTCCACATACTATACATAAATTTCACGCACTATACACATATTTCACACACACTACACAAATTTCGCGCACTATACACATTTCACACTTTGCACACACTACACACATTTCACACACTATGCACAAATTTCACACACACAACACTCATTTTACAAATTACACACATTTCACACACTTCACACATTTTACACACTTCACACACTATACACACATTACACGTGTTTCACACATTTCACACACTATACACATATTGCACACATTTTTCATATTTCACACACTTTACACATATTTTACAGACTATGCTCACACTACATATATTTCAAACACTGTTACACATTTTACACAACCTGCACAAATTTCACACACTACACACATTTCACACACTAACCGCATTCCACGGACTAAAAACATATTTCACACACACACAACAAATTTCGCACACTACACACATTTCACACACTATGCACAAATTTCACACACTACCCGCATTCCACGCACTACCCGCATTCCACGCACTATACACATATTTCACACAAACTACACAAATTTCGCGCACTATACACATTTCCCACACTTTGAACACACTACACACATTTCACACACTATGCACAAATTTCACACGCACAACACTCATTTTACAAATTACACAAATTTCACACACTATACACACACTACACACATTTTACACACTTCACACACACTATACACACATTACACGTGTTTCACAAATTTCACACACTATACACAAATTACACACATTTCACACACACTGCACAAATTTCACACACTACACACATTCCACATACTATACATATATTTCACGCATTATACACATATTTCACACACTATACACATTCCACATACTATACACATATTTCACACACTACACACATTTCACGCACTATACACAAATTTCACACACTACACACATTTCACGCACTACCCGCATTTCACGCACTGTACACATATTTCACACACACAACACAAATTTCGCACACTACACACACTTTGCACGCACTACACACATTTTACACACTTCACACACACTATACACATATTATACACATTTCACACACACTGCACAAATTTCACACACTACACACATTCCACATACTATACATAAATTTCACGCACTATACACATATTTCACACACACTACACAAATTTCGCGCATTATACACATTTCACACACTTTGCACACACTACACACATTTCACACACTATGCACAAATTACACACATTTCACACACTATACACACACTACACACATTTTACACACTTCACACACACTATACACACATTACACATGTTTCACACATTTCACACACTATACACATATTACACACATTTCACACACACTGCACAAATTTCACACACTACACACATTCCACTTACTATACATACATTTCACGCACTACCCGCATTTCACGCACTGTACACATATTTCACACACACTACACAAATTTCGCTCACTATACACATTTCACACACTTTGCGCACATTACACACATTTCACACACTATGCACAAATTTCACACACACAACACTCATTTTACAAATTACACACATTTCACACACACTACACACATTTTACACACTTCACACACTATACACACATTTCACACACTATACACATATTGCACACATTTTTTATATTTCACACACTTTACACATATTTTACAGACTATGTTCACACTACACATATTTCAAACACTGTTACACATTTCACACACACTGCACAAATTTCACACACTACACACATTTCACACACTTTGCACACACTGCACACATTTCACACACTATGCACAAATTTCACACGCACAACACTCATTTTACAAACTACACAAATTTCACACACTATACACACACTACACATATTTTACACACTTCACACACACTATACACACATTACACGTGTTTCACACATTTCACACACTATACACACATTTTACACACTTCACACACACTATACACACATTACACGTGTTTCACACATTTCACACACTATACACATATTACACAATTTTCACACACACTGCACAAATTTCACACACTACACACAGTCCACATACTATGCATACATTTCACGCACTATACACATATTTCACACACACAACACAAATTTCACACACTACACACATTTCACGCAATACCCGCATTTCACGCACTGTACACATATTTCACACACACAACACAAATTTCGCACACTACACACACTTTGCACGCACTACACACATTTTACACACTTCACACACACTATACACATATTATACACATTTCACACACACTGCACAAATTTCACACACTACACACATTCCACATACTATACATAAATTTCATGCACTATACACATATTTCACACACACTACACAAATTTCGCGCATTATACACATTTCACACACTTTGCACACACTACACACATTTCACACACTATGCACAAATTTCACACACACAACACTCATTTTACAAATTACACACATTTCACACACACTACACACATTTTACACACTTCACACACTATACACACATTTCACACACTATACACATATTGCACACATTTTTTATATTTCACACACTTTACACATATTTTACAGACTATGTTCACACTACACATATTTCAAACACTGTTACACATTTCACACACACTGCACAAATTTCACACACTACACACATTTCACACACTTTGCACACACTGCACACATTTCACACACTATGCACAAATTTCACACGCACAACACTCATTTTACAAACTACACAAATTTCACACACTATACACACACTACACATATTTTACACACTTCACACACACTATGCACAAATTACACACATTTCACACACTATACACACACTACACACATTTTACACACTTCACACACACTATACACACATTACACGTGTTTCACACATTTCACACACTATACACATATTACACAATTTTCACACACACTGCACAAATTTCACACACTACACACAGTCCACATACTATGCATACATTTCACGCACTGTACACATATTTCACACACACAACACAAATTTCGCACACTACACACACTTTGCACGCACTACACACATTTTACACACTTCACACACACTATACACATATTATACACATTTCACACACACTGCACAAATTTCACACACTACACACATTCCACATACTATACATAAATTTCACGCACTATACACATATTTCACACACACTACACAAATTTCGCGCATTATACACATTTCACACACTTTGCACACACTACACACATTTCACACACTATGCACAAATTTCACACACACAACACTCATTTTACAAATTACACACATTTCACACACTATCCACACACTACACACATTTTACACGCTTCACACACTATACACACATTACACGTGTTTCACACATTTCACACACTACACACATATTGCACACATTTTTCATATTTCACACACTTTACACATATTTTACAGACTATGCTCACACTACACATATTTCAAACACTATTACACATTTCACACACACTGCACAAATTTTACACACTACACACATTTCATGCACTACCCGCATTTCACGCACTGTACACTTATTTCACACACACAACACAAATTTCGCGTACTATACACATTTCACACACTTTGCACACACTACACATATTTCACACACTATGCACAAATTTCACACGCACAACCCTCATTTTACAAACTACACAAATTTCACACACTATACACACACTACACACATTTTACACACTTCACACACACTATACACACATTACACATGTTTCACACATTTCACACACTATACACATATTACACACATTTCACACACACTGCACAAATTTCACACACTACACACATTCCACTTACTATACATACATTTCACGCACTACCCGCATTTCACGCACTGTACACATATTTCACACACACTACACAAATTTCGCTCACTATACACATTTCACACACTTTGCGCACATTACACACATTTCACACACTATGCACAAATTTCACACACACAACACTCATTTTACAAATTACACACATTTCACACACACTACACACATTTTACACACTTCACACACTATACACACATTTCACACACTATACACATATTGCACACATTTTTTATATTTCACACACTTTACACATATTTTACAGACTATGTTCACACTACACATATTTCAAACACTGTTACACATTTCACACACACTGCACAAATTTCACACACTACACACATTTCACACACTTTGCACACACTGCACACATTTCACACACTATGCACAAATTTCACACGCACAACACTCATTTTACAAACTACACAAATTTCACACACTATACACACACTACACATATTTTACACACTTCACACACACTATACACACATTACACGTGTTTCACACATTTCACACACTATACACACATTTTACACACTTCACACACACTATACACACATTACACGTGTTTCACACATTTCACACACTATACACATATTACACAATTTTCACACACACTGTACAAATTTCACACACTACACACAGTCCACATACTATGCATACATTTCACGCACTATACACATATTTCACACACACAACACAAATTTCACACACTACACACATTTCACGCAATACCCGCATTTCACGCACTGTACACATATTTCACACACACAACACAAATTTCGCACACTACACACACTTTGCACGCACTACACACATTTTACACACTTCACACACACTATACACATATTATACACATTTCACACACACTGCACAAATTTCACACACTACACACATTCCACATACTATACATAAATTTCATGCACTATACACATATTTCACACACACTACACAAATTTCGCGCATTATACACATTTCACACACTTTGCACACACTACACACATTTCACACACTATGCACAAATTTCACACACACAACACTCATTTTACAAATTACACACATTTCACACACACTACACACATTTTACACACTTCACACACTATACACACATTTCACACACTATACACATATTGCACACATTTTTTATATTTCACACACTTTACACATATTTTACAGACTATGTTCACACTACACATATTTCAAACACTGTTACACATTTCACACACACTGCACAAATTTCACACACTACACACATTTCACACACTTTGCACACACTGCACACATTTCACACACTATGCACAAATTTCACACGCACAACACTCATTTTACAAACTACACAAATTTCACACACTATACACACACTACACATATTTTACACACTTCACACACACTATGCACAAATTACACACATTTCACACACTATACACACACTACACACATTTTACACACTTCACACACACTACACACATTACACGTGTTTCACACATTTCACACACTATACACATATTACACAATTTTCACACACACTGCACAAATTTCACACACTACACACAGTCCACATACTATGCATACATTTCACGCACTATACACATATTTCACACAAACAACACAAATTTCACACACTACACACATTTCACGCAATACCCGCATTTCACGCACTGTACACATATTTCACACACACAACACAAATTTCGCACACTACACACACTTTGCACGCACTACACACATTTTACACACTTCACACACACTATACACATATTATACACATTTCACACACACTGCACAAATTTCACACACTACACACATTCCACATACTATACATAAATTTCACGCACTATACACATATTTCACACACACTACACAAATTTCGCGCATTATACACATTTCACACACTTTGCACACACTACACACATTTCACACACTATGCACAAATTTCACACACACAACACTCATTTTACAAATTACACACATTTCACACACACTACACACATTTTACACACTTCACACACTATACACACATTACACGTGTTTCACACATTTCACACACTATACACATATTGCACACATTTTTCATATTTCACACACTTTACACATATTTTACAGACTATGCTCACACTACATATATTTCAAACACTGTTACACATTTTACACAACCTGCACAAATTTCACACACTACACACATTTCACACACTAACCGCATTCCACGCACTATACACATTTCACACACACACAACAAATTTCGCACACTACACACATTTCACACACTATGCACAAATTTCACACACTACCCGCATTCCACGCACTACCCGCATTTCACGCACTATACACATATTTCACACAAACTACACAAATTTCGCGCACTATACACATTTCACACACTTTGCACACACTACACACATTTCACACACTATGCACAAATTTCACACACTCATTTTACAAATTACACAAATTTCACACACTACACACATTTTACACACTTCACACACACTATACACACATTACACGTGTTTCACACATTTCACACATTTCACACACACTGCACAAATTTCACACACTACACACATTCCACATACTATACATATATTTCACGCACTATACACATATTACACACACTACACAAATTTCGCGCACTATACACATTTCACACACTTTGCACACACTACACACATTTCACACACTATGCACAAATTTCACACACACAACACTCATTTTACAAATTACACACATTTCACACACTATCCACACACTACACACATTTTACACACTTCACACACTATACACACATTACACGTGTTTCACACATTTCACACACTATACACATATTGCACACATTTTTCATATTTCACACTTTACACATATTTTACAGACTATGCTCACACTACACATATTTCAAACACTGTTACACATTTTACACACACTGCACAAATTTCACACACTACACATATTTCAAACACTGCCCGCATTTCACGCACTATATACATATTTCACACACACACAACAAATTTCGCACACTACACACATTTCACACACCTTGCACACACTACACACATTTCACAAACTATGCACAAATTTCACATGCACAACACTCATTTTACAAACTACACAAATTTCACACACTATACGCACACTGCACAAATTTCACACACTATACACACACTACACACATTTTACACACTTCACACACACTATACACACATTACACGTGTTTCACACATTTCACACACACTGCACAAATTTCACACACTACACACTTTCCACATACTATACAAACATTTCACGCACTATACACATATTTCACACACACTACACAAATTTCGCGCACTATACACATTTCGCACACTTTGCACACACTACACACATTTCACACACTATACACAAATTTCACACGCACAATACTCATTTTACAAATTACACAAATTTCACACACTATACACACACTACACACATTTTACACACTTCACACACACTATACACACATTACACGAGTTTCACACACTATACACATATTACACACATTTCACACACACTACACAAATTTCACACTTTACACACATTCCACATACTATACATACATTTCAAACACTATACACATATTTCACACACACTACACAAATTTCGCACACTATACACATTTCACACACTTTGCACACACTACACACATTTCACACACTATGCACAAATTTCACACACACAACACTCATTTTACAAATTACACACAATTCACACACTATCCACACACTACACACATTTTACACACTATACACACATTTCACACACTATACACATATTGCACAAATTTTTCATGTTTCACACACTTTACACATATTTTACAGACTATGCTCACACTACACATATTTCAAACACTGTTACACATTTCACACACACTGCACAAATTTCACACACTACACACATTTCACACACTACCCGCATTTTATGCACTATACACATATTTCACACACTTTGCACACACTACACACATTTCACACTATGCACAAATTTCACACGCACAACACTCATTTTACAAACTACATAAATTTCACACACTATACACACACTACACACATTTTACACACTTCACACACTATACACACATTACACGTGTTTCACACATTTCACACACTATACACATATTACACACATTTCACACACACTGCAAAAATTTCACACACTACACACATTCCACATACTATACATACATTTCACGCACTATACACATATTTCACACACACTACACAAATTTCGCGCACTATACACATTTCACACACTTTGCACACACTACACACATTTCACACACTATGCACAAATTTCACACGCACAACACTCATTTTACAAATTACACAAATTTCACACACTACACACATTTTACACACTTCACACACACTATACACACATTACACGTGTTTCACACATTTCACACACTATACACATATTACACACATTTCACACACTACACACATTCCACACACTATACATACATTTCATGCACTATACACACACTACACACATGTCAAATAGTTCACACATTTTACACACTACACATATTTTCACACACTATACCCACACTATACACATTTTACTTACTAAACACTCTTTTTATACATTACCACATTTTACACACATTTCACACACTATACAAAAAACTATACACAGTACACACATTTTATACAATTATCACACTATACAAACACTATACACACAACACAAGTTTCACACACTATACATACATTTTACACGTTATACACATTTCACACACTACACACATTTTATACGTTTCACACATTATACACACACTACACACATTTTACACATTTCACACACTATATCCATACCACACATTTTACAAACTAAACACACTTTTTACACATCACACACATTTTACACACAATACAAAAAACTACATTCACTATACACATTTTACACAATTATACCCACCTTACACACACATCATACACTATACACACACTACACACATTTCACGCACTATAAACACACTACAAACACATTTTACACGCTACACACATTTCGCATACTGTACACACACTACACACATTTTACACACTAAACATACATTTTACACATTTCACATACTATATCCACACTACACACATTTTACAAACTAAACACACTTTTTACGCATCACACACATTTTACACACTATACAAAAAACTACACACACTACACACATGTTACACAATTATCACACTATACACACACTACACACATCACACTTTATACACACATTATACAAACAACCAGACATTTCAACAAGTTTTGTGTCTATAACTTTACCATATAGTTTAGTATCTTTTTTTGGAAGAGACCGTGTATCTGTATTTTACCTTTGAAGCCGCAAGGCCAATCATTAATCCTACGGTAGTACTTTAATGTTCCTTCAAGAGAAATATTAGCACAATACATAGGAAAGGTTACAACTTTTGTCAACAATATACAGGGGTGAAATGAACTACTAAAAAGTAGAGAATTATTAGCATGTGTGGATCAGGCTTAGTGCTAGTGCAGTTTAAGCTAAGATAGGATGAAAGTTATTAACTATAGATATCCTTATGCGGGAACATGATATCATATATCTCTCAAAACCCATTTAGTGTTCATAGCATAATGCATACAGAGAGAGAAACTAATTTCAATTTTATTCTATTCTTGGAGGCAAACACCTGGCAGTTGGAAGGCAAACAACTCTCTTATAAGCAATTTAATAGGCCATCTCAATCACTTACAAATAAATACTATGTACTCTTCAGAAGACACATGCTTATCAGAAATTATGTCAAAACTAAGACGAGTTAAAGACCCTTACAGTCGAACAAACATATAAAACAGGAAACATAATACGTGTACTGATTATAGATGAAGTAGAAGGGGCGGAGTCCCTTAAAGTTGAAATATAACACCATCCTGCATCCTATTACAATATAAAAAGAAAAAATGTGCGAATTATTTATGTGAGACCCAACAAGCTACTCTAAAACCATATCCCTACAGCAGGATTTCAAGGAAATATTCAGTGCTACTAGTATCCTTAAAAACACAAAATCTCCATTCATTCCCTAATTGAACTCTTATGTTTTTTGTAGTATGGATAAATGTATGTAATACAATCAACACACCTAATGCTAAAATATTCCCTGTAATATCCGCCATGGATTTCTCATCCCTTGGACTTTTATCAATAAATTCTTTGTTTCTTATCCCAAAAAAAAAAAAAAAAAAGGCCCTGTAATAGCATTTCAAAGATAAATTTCCAATTTATGGATCCTATGCTTTTGAATTCCCACGAAGTGGTATTTGGAAGTCTTCTTGTAGATCATTTTCCAACATCAATGAAACTGCTAACACTTATGCAGGTAAAGCATTATCCCAAATATTATGTAATATATGCACCAAACTTGTGATATTGACGATTGGATAAGCCAAGACAAACCGGAAAAGGAAGACGGTAATCGGGAAAAGAAATATGCAAAGCACAAAAAAGAGTGGGTGCTGGAAAGAACTATACAAACTGAACGGGCAATATGCAATCTTCTTGAATGAGAAAGAAAAATGACGATATAGAAAAAAAGAACAAATAAGAAAGAACTATAAACGACGCAAGATGGAAATAAATAACCTGTGAATAATACTGAAATATATCAGTGATAGTTAGAACACAGAGATGTCCATGGAAACCCAAAGCAAGAAGAAGTCCAGCATGAGTAACATTAGGGTCATCTGGTTTGTTATAAAGTATCCATGTTCTTGACATTTTTCCCTGCATATACAAGCAAAAAATTAAGCAAGCATAACGAAACATAGGAAACGCCATAGAAATCACGGGTCAAATAAGGTGAACTCAACAATCCAAGTGCAAAGTTGAAGTCAATTACAATGCAGAAGTTAAGAAACTCTATATATATATATATATATATATAAAAGTAAAAATATAATATTGGTTTGTAATACAATTAAAAATCATTCAAATAACTCTCTTTTACAAATTATTGTACTTGATTATTTCATTAAAACCACAACTAATCAATTTGTTTTATCTGACATGAATTGTCTCAAGTTAATATTTAATTTATAATCAGCTTATTAAATTATTAAATTTGCTAATGCTTATTTGCTATAATAATTATTTTTGTTGATAAATTAAAAAACAATGACTTTCTTTCATATATATAACTTTATATATGATAATTAATCTTAGAAATTTTTATGTTTGAAATATATTAATGTTATTTTTCTATAAATATTTACATTTTGCAACCTATACTACATATTATAAAAGTTGCAACTAAACTTCTTTTAAATAAGCAAAATAAATCAACTAAACTATATGTTTTTTAGACTTTGCAACCTAAACAATACTGGGCCGCCTTAACCAATCTCAATTATGTCTCCTTTTTTCACAGTTTGCAACCTAAGCATTTTTTATTTTTATTTTTTAACATTAACCAATGTATATCTTTAAATGAATCTGCTATTTACAATATAAATGTATAATTTAATTGGAACTTTTCAAAATATATATGAAAGTATTAAGAAATATTGGAGCATTATTCCAACTATTGAATTATTTTGTTATTCCAACTATTTAATAACTTTTGAATTTTATTTTGTTAATTCGTTATTCTTTGTATATTGGAAATACCAAGTAAAGTACTAAAACTTGCAAATAAGATTTTTTAAAAGGGCAATAGTTATAGTTAGAATTTAAAATTTTATTTGGATAAATTCAAATATTTAAAGTAAAACGAAAAAAATTAAAGAAAAATAATTTTTTAATAACATGATCCAGTGTATTTTATTTAACAATATGAGTTGATAGTTAGATATTCATGTTTGTTTTAATATTCATAATTAATTAAGTTATTATGCACATAGGTGAAGAATGATGCAAACACACTAAACGTGTGTTTAGATTTCAAAAATAAGAAATGATCATTTTGAAAAATATTTTTTTATATTGAATATTTACCTTAATGTTAATCTATAATATATATATATATATATTCATATATATAAAGTAAGTTATATTAAATTCATATATGACGTGCAAGACTTATATTTACATTACTTATAACTTTATTTATGTTTTATCCTACATTTTAGAAAATATATATTTTATTAGGATAAAACCATCACATATTTAAATATTAGATTATATCATATTTAGTTTTATTAAAATCGTTACTTTTGAAAAAAAACCTCCGTGCAACGCACGGGAATATTACTAGTGATAGCAATATTAAAATCAATTGGAAGCTAAATACAAAAACAACAACAAAAGACAAAATTAAAACTACTATAGACATAATCGACCGAGTCATTAACTCATGCAATATGTAGGATAGACCTCGGGTGAAGACAGTCTCAAGCCAGCAGCAACTGCATTGTGAAATCCTGGCCAAGACTTAAGTTCTTGAATATTTTTGACGTTGGGATCTAAATTGACCTGTGCCATTGCCACGCACGTGTAATTATTAATATTAATAAACAAAAACAATATATATTCAACTATAACTTCAGCTAGACATACTGTTGCATTTTTCTGTGCAGGTAATTGACCAGCCAAAACAAGCTTTGGAACGGCAAGTGCCTGGGAAGAACAGAAAGAAGGTAACAAATACCAATAATGTCAATTTGGGACATAAAAGAAAAGGATATGTCTTATAATAAAGTCGTTCCTTATTGGAGATACATCAGCAACATCGACCAGTTAATAAAAATATTAGATGCCAAAAATAATAAGCACCTCTGTTAAAAGAGTGCAGATAGTGCCCAGAGTAACTGCCCCACGGCCAAATGGAAGAGCAGTGATTCTTTGTGCAAGAAGCCAGAGTTGTGTCTGCAAAAGTCAAGTCAGCAGAAAACCAACACATTTGATTTAAAAAACAATCTAGCCTTAAAGCAATAAAAACAGAAATCAAGGTCGTGACTAAATTAAAGATAATTTGATGTGAAGCATCGGCAATCAAATCTACTTGTAATAACTCAACTCTTTAGTCCAAACAGATGACGAACACCAATTTCCAATTTCACAATAAATTAATAAATAAATAAGTAATAATAATAACAATAATAATATATACATATTTAGCACTTATATATAAAAATAAGTAAGAACTTATATATTGATACTAGTGTTGCTTACTTCGCAAATGAGCCAAGTTGTTGGAGCATTTTGTGACATGAGGTATAGACGACAATATTAGATATTTAGCTCTATCTACTGATCATTAGTTCACGACTTGGAGTATTCAGGTTTATGTTGTTTTTAGTATTTTCAATTGATTTCAGGGACATTAAATGTGATTTCAGAAGCTGACTAAAGCAGCACATACCTGTTGGAAGTCCTGATCAGAAGCTGTAGGGTTAGCAGGTGTTTGAATAGCTACAGGTCTTGCAGAGCACAATAGGCGTCTTAACCTACGAAAAGCACAATAGATTCGTGATCCGTAGACTATCAACAAAATTTACATACAACAAAGTACAAAAGAAATGTATTGGACAGCAACGAAAGATAATCCCTTTGTCTCATCTATCTCAAACACTATAAGTCAGACCCTCTTGAAGATTATTGTACAATGATGCAAGAAAAGCCACAGGCTTAAATGTAACAGTAATGAAATGGATGGAATCAGGATACAATTATGAGATATAAATAGTATTAGAAACATATTAAGTCTTACCATGAACTAAAAATATCTTCCCATACCAAAAGGAAATTATATTGACATGAATCATTTATATAGCAAAATATTAGCAAATTTACAAACGTATGTACATAATTAGCTCAAATCATTCCAGGGCAGAATATATTCAGAGCCCCAAGCTTATCTCTTGAATAATCCAGCGCATAAATCACGCAAGAATGAAGCAAAGGAATATTTCTCCGAATTTTTAGGAAAAGTTCAACATGGGCAAAGGCCAGAGGTTGTGTATATACACACATTGAAATGCAAAATTCAACAAAAACAAGAGTATAATATTTTAATTTGTCATCAATAAGGAAGTATAAAATAGCATCAAGTATTCTAAAGAGCTGAAAGGATCCCCTGAAGGTGAATACATTTACAGCACAACAAAATCAACAAGCATGCAATATGCAAGGAAAATTCTGACAAGCACAGTTAAAAAAGGATGACGAACAGAAATCACTATAGTCTCGCCTGTGAATAACTTAAAAGCCCAAAAGAACTATCCAAGCGGACTAACTCAGATAAGTTGTTCGCTCGAAGCGCACCTCATTAAGCCGCAGATCACAACCATAGCGTAACTGTGTGCTAGAGTTGAAAATATGCTCCATTCCATCGGTGACAGGTCCCTCAAAATTATCTATGTCCTCTAGCTTTGTATTGTCCAAATCTAGTGTATCAGAAACTGAGGAAGGTATGGCCACTGGATGCAGGGGTAACATGTATGGCGTAGAAACTAAAATCAAATTCGACTTCCCAAAATCAAGTTCGGCATATTTCGTTTGATCTCTCAAATGCAACAATGCTAAATCTTCACGACCAAGTAGCACATACGCAGCAGCTGGCCAATTTGTTGGAGGGGACTCGCGGCACTTATCTATTGCCTGGGCAACACATAATAGACTTTTAATGTTTTATAATACTGCATGTCAGAAAAGCCATTTAAGATTACTGATGATGGCAAATGACAGAAGTAAACTCCAAAAATCATCCAGAAGCACAGAAAAGGAAAAAAGAAGAAAAGAAGAAAAGTCATGGAGAAACATCTGATGCTTTGTAATCGTTGTTTGAAGGTCTCCAGAGTCTGATCACATCCACAGTTAAAGATAAGTACTATTTATTAAATGCGTATATCCACTCTAAGCGCTGAGATATTAGATCAGTTGACCATGGTAACTCAGTCCAAGAGACATACCTAGATTCAAATTTCACTGCCATGCAATTTTACAAAAGAATTTCACGTGCTGGGGCATTACTAAATTGAGGTGGAACGTCAGTCCACATAAACATCCTTACCACTATATTTACTAAGAAGTTAGACGTATTATGAGGTAACACTAGATGGAAGTGGTTTACATAACGTTGAATCGGAGAAAATAAACATCATAACTATGAGGTATCACTTACATGCCTCAGAGGAAGAGACACACCAGCATGCAGCAAGTCTAAATGATGCAAGCCAAATCCTTCACCAACCATTCCCAAAACTGTTAGCTCTTCCCGAGTATGGTATATTCCAGAGGCAATATCACAGTTAACACCAGATGAAAGCGTCTTTCCGTCTTGCTCTGCTCCGCACAAGAGACTGTAAAAAGAAATTATCTTCCGCGCCCAGTTCACCACTGAAGTTCCATGTTTACAGACCAGAAGTGGGAGATCAGAAGTATCAGCAGAACTGCTACCACGCTGTAAGCAGTTTTCAAGCCATCTGAATAAACTTGGAGGAGTTCTTGAGGTCACCAAGCGCTGAGACACCTTAATGTCTTTCAGAAGTAAAGGAAAATCACGTTTATAGTGATCTAAGTAGCTTAGTTGATGCAAGAAATCAGCAATATCATACAAAAGAACAACCAGAAGACCCAAGTCCCTAAAGAAAGAGAAATGGTTTGAGTCAAAAAGGTTATTCAGACTGCAATGGTAAATGAAATATAAAAACTGAGAAGTAATAAAGTAGTAATTATCATTGACAAATAAATAAATAACTAAAAGAAACAGAAACTACAACAGCAAAGCAACCTGAAACAGAAATAGTAAATAAGGTAAACCGAGCAAGAAATCCATGAGAATGGATTCACATTTTAAGCATATTGTAAACACATCCATTTATGGCGTATCCAGCTTCTCTATTTCGATCTTTACAACCCTAGCATGGCATCTACAATCAGATTTATCCGGGAATGATATTCATGTGAAACTTTAGTTCAGCTTGTCCCTCAAAATCCATTAGCCACCTAGAAAGGAAAGTCGGCTTATCATAAAGTGATCATTCATCTAAAACTCAAACTTAGAATTTAATACGAAATTTATTGACAATTATCACCAGATGAATTCCCTAACTCTATCATCAATATCATTTCAAACCATAATGACAGTGCAGCAAACTAGATTTATTCGTGGCGGCAATAATTACAGCCTAGTTCACCACCAAAACAATTCACAAGTGATCACCGCAACTCCCCCACTGTTTAGAGCCAAAGCTGGGGTAGAGGCGACCAGTAAGTCTGCTTGTTTCCTAACCAAGAACTTACGGTGATAGTCTAAAACTATTATGCCATTTATGACTCCAGTTGCAAAATAGTGCACTCAAAGGTCAGATGGTAATATCCATACCAACCGTCGCAACCTAGTAGCTAGTACTAACTTGTTCTCATATAAACTACAAAAGGTTTTTTCTCAAGTCCCATTCCCTGACCAAGAGAACATCTTAATCAGTTTGTTACATCTTAGCAAAAAAATTGGCTTCCTTTCTCCTGCAGGTAGCTGATGCAAATAGAATTATACAGGAGAATTTCTTGTGTGTTGTTTGTTCACAAGAACGAGATTCCAAAAAGAACTGTTCTCTTGAACCTAGTCCTCAAACTGAAAATGCACTACGAGTGATGCTACTGAAATAAAGAATGGTTAAAAAGTAAAGCATAGAACTCATGAATCCAGCTTTTCAGACCGCTGTTACAGGTCCCTGTAAAAAGCTATGGACCTAGTTCTTTTTTATGTTAGTAATGAAAATATTAATGGAAAGTAACTGGTAGGATCTGACGAGAATCAGTTGCAACTGTTAGAGTATAAGATTCTTTGGATGATAGACTTAGTTAGGGCATGTAAATCTAGAAAAGTCAACATAGCTGATATTATTTCCTTTTCTTTCTCTTTGTACTCTCCAATAAGCAGGGAACCATGTAAAATCTTCCAATATCGAGAAGAAGAACAATACAATGTCTACTGATTTCTCTTTTAAGTCAATAGTGACCCTGACAAAATGGCACTCCGTCTCTATTTCAGTTGATATGGGAACAGTACTTGGTAAACTCATCCCCTCCCCCAATGCATAATACTAACAATGGACCCACTCTATAGAGATCTACGGTTAAATAACACTACCATAATTTCTCAGTTATATAGTCACTGCTCATGAAGACCAATTTTCTTGGAAGGGCATTAACAAACGAGTGTCAATAAAAGAAAGAATCTTTTTTCAAGAGTTTTAAGATTCAGAAATATGTGAAAATAAAATAAAAATTGGTATTCAAGAAGCAATGATCCGAGTGAGAAAACCTTCATATTCTGAGGGATTGTCACTGTGCACATCCACTAAAAGCATAATCCAAAACAATACGTTAATTGAGAAGAAACAGAATTTTTATTGCTGAGAAAAAAAGAGGAAGAGAGTTCCCGCTAAATAAATTAATGTCCGATGTATGATGGTTAATAAACTCCTTCTGCCTAGAAATCCACTACGAGCATAGACCAAAACTAAGCTCATTAAGAAGCAATGTATGCAACATACCATTATTTCTGGTACGTAGACTCGGTAAATCATGAATTTGTCTTCCTTGCCACCCAAATAAATGTCATTCTGATTGTATGGCCAATTGAAAACATTATCAAACATTGGGTGTGATTTGTTGCTTAAGCATAAAGGTGTTTTAATCAATTGCAAAATATCATAGCATGTAAGCCCTCGTTTCTCTAACGCAAGTAAGTTCTTTAAATAAGTCAATGAACAGTTATCATGTAAAATAGCTAATATAGATGGATCATGTAAAATTCAGCTTGCATAGTACTTAGAGCTTGACCTATATTCAATAACTCATGTGGAACTCCCAAAAATTGTTAGCTCTAGCTTTTAGACAGTATTGGCTCCAAATGCATACTACCCTTTCTGATGAAATCCAAGGGTAAACAGCAAACATGGAATATAGCTGGCATCTACGGCAAAATATTTACATATATGCTTAATATGCATTACAGAGTTATGAGCTCTTTAAACAGGTTACTTGTGTGAAAGGTAGAACTGATCATAGACATAAAATGCAAAAACTTCATGAATTAATAAGAAACATAAGACAGTAGAGAAGTGACACCTTTTACGGAGATTGTCGAGTTTAAGAGTTTCATATACTGCATGCAATGAATCCAATGTCTCTGTCAGAAATTTCACACAGAAGGTTTCTTCTGTATTTTCGGTGTCAGCTACAGCAGCATTAGGTGAATCTGATCCTTGCGATGTAGATAATGATCGAGACCAAGTACCACTTAAATAATTACTTCTTAAATACTGCTTACTATAGTTGCTCTGGGTGAGGAACTCCCATGACGAATGTGAACCGGAATCTGTTAATAATTGAGAGGTTGCATTAGGTCTTTGAAACATTTTATTTACTATGTTACAAAAGGACCCCCATTCTGAATCAGCACTGGAGTTTGTTTTAACTAAATAAGTTGAAACAGCATCACCCCAAAGCAGGCCAAGGAAGTGATTATAGAAACTAGAACTGAGCCCTTCTGCCAGTGCCGTTATACAGTCATTAGTTAGAGATGATGAAGGACTTCGTCGCAAGGTACATCTGTAATTCTAGAGCAAAAAAACTGGAAAGGGTTAGAATTGTTATTGTCAGAGATCACTGAGTAACTAAATATCAGTAGCGCATCAAAAGATCACAGTAGTTAGATCAGTTTACATATCTCGCTCTTCGATCAATCATGTTCCAGATGCACCAACAATTAATTTGGAAGTAATATTGATCCATAGAGGAAAAGTCAAACCAATAGATCATGCTCGATAAATTAGTAGAGACAACTAGAGTAATGCTTTGCATATCACTTTGTGAAAATGAGGTTCTCCCAAACACACAGTGATGCCAGGATACCAGATATCATGTAAGTACTAGAAGGAGCAGAAACACCATCTTACTCCAAGTATTAAAAGAAACATACTTCGAGCATACCTGTCCACTATTTAGAATGAGAGTGATGCGCCCTTCCACAGCATCAGCTAAGTTTACAATTTTCAGATCACATATGTTGTTGGTCCCTGAAAGGTCCATTTGACTTGAAAGGCCCAAAGGAGATGGCATCACATATTTGCACAAACATAGCTTCCCTGACTGCAATCGTGAAAGGCCACATAGCTAAAAAGTCAAAAGGACAAAAATAGAACTCCAACTTAAAATTAATGTACAAAAACATATGGCACTGTTCAAAAATACGAGATGTTAACTCATTAATGTCCACTAAAAGCTTGTTTTCATTAGAGTAGTGGACCTGATAGGTGTTGTTTCAAAAAATAATGAAATGCATTCAAAGCAATAAAAGATTGATGTACATTGAGGGGTAAAACAATTCCAGGACCAACCAAAAATCCAAATTTGATTCTATAAGCTAAGCAATCAGTGTAATCTTTTAAAATTATTGCAGCAATCACGCATATGCTAAAATAGCTTCTGTTTCTGTAAGGACCACAGCTGGGGCTAATGATCTCTGATTTTCTTATAGACTATCACATTGGGTTTACACCAAAAGCACATAAGCCGAAAAAATCTAAGATGGAACAGCTCCATAACAGAGTTCAAATCATAACTCTGTAGAAGTTAATAGAATTTGAAGTCATCATAATCAACAGAAACATGAAAGGAGAAAAAGTGTGTGTGTGTGTGTACATATTATATCCCTCAGGAATTATATCTAACTTAACATATCCCCTTCAGAATTCTACATCTCCCGCTGTTTCAAGAGATAATGCAGTAGAACTATCTCTTTGTTGTGAATCATGACGAACAAAATGCCAGTCAATAATCATCAAAGGAAGCATTATAAGTTCAGGAGTCTCCAAAGAAACAGTAACATGAGCGCGAGACTAGGAGGCAGGCAAAACATTTATGAATTAACAAGTGTGATCTTCTAAAGCAGATGAAATAAAAAGAAAGTTTAAATTTGACCTGTCTTCTCCAACCCTTCATCCACAGGCCATGGAGAAAACTGAATCCAACAAAATTATTCATGCATAATTTAATTCCAAGAAAGTGGTGATTAGCAAAATTAGTGGCAGGCGAGAAAAGACAACAAAGTAGCCGGCGCGGCGTGTACAAAATAGCAATAATGAATCATGTATTTATATGGACATGTATATAAAGATAGTCTGTACAAATGGAGACTCTAACCAATATAGACTAAGGTGAAAGCTTTGGCAACTTACATATAAAAGTAGAGAATTCTCTGGAGTCAAAGCAATGACATCCATATGGGGAAGTTGTCCCACTTTCACTCTGCGCAAGTTACCTTCAGGTCAGCGTACAAATAGGAAGAATACAATTAACAGCAAGAAAGAAGTAAATATACTTAGGTCGAGTGACGGCAACAGCAGCGGCAGCAATTGCTGATATGGACCAGCTCATGTCATGCGTAATATCATAGACTGTTTCGTTATCTAATTCCAGACTCTGAAGCCGCAAAGACAACAATTTCTTTTGTTCTAGGAGAAGAAAACAGATGATAGGTGTAAAATCATCATCCATCGCCAGAAAAACCTGATGAAAATAAATTGGGGGTAAAAAAAGGCCATAAAACCAAAAAGATGAAAGGAAAAAATATGGACTACTAACATCAGGTGGCAGTAATAAAACAATTATTCTAGTAAAAAATAATGGCTTTAAAAAAAGTCAGATGCTTTGTGAAGGTTAACAATGCCAAGAAGGTTGTATCCCACCATCAATAACATTTCTAAATTAAACACAACAGTAGGATACAGCCAGTGACCCCACCAACTGATCACAATATTCAACCATTCTTGAATGCCCAAGAGCAACTGAGAATATATTAACCACCCAGAATCTTGTTCTTTTACAAGAAAAAAGAAATCAATTACTAATCACTCAGAATAACATCACTCAACAAACAATTAATTAGGGGACATCGTTATGAGGAAGACATCAGATCATGTTACTTTCATGATCAAGTTTAGATTAAATTACAAATATAGCTTCTTCATGAGACATGAAATATAAGTCTATAAAGACTCAACTGAAATGAAAAGGCCTAAAGAACAAGTGCTCCTAATAGGACCTTCATCCATTAGGCACCAAGTAAAACTAATAAGTTAGGCACCTTACTAGCAGCAGTCTGTGAACCCTTCCCCTGCCAAATCCTTCTGAAGAAAAGCTTTGATAACTTCCCAGGAGCAACAAAATCCGTAGGATCAGTCAATTCGAGGTTGGAATTATTGACTTCCACCACCCAGAGGGAATGTTGCATCTTTCCTGCAAAAGAATTTTATACTTTCTCAGTCCGAGAGAGAGAGAGAGGAGCAGTACTAAATGCAGAAAAATTGACTGTCATTACCTTTGTTATATGACACCATCAGAGGCACACACTCGCTAGTCCAAATTGTTCTTTCATCAAATTCCCACATCAAATTCAACTTCCCTCTTTCCTCCACATAAGTTATCTAAAGAACATTATTGAACATATGTCCAATCAACAAAAAATGATCATGAAAAATATAATTAACATGCAATTAAAATGAAAAGGTATTTACCAAAAACATTGAGTCGGTACCTGAGGTTCCTCTAAGGGATCCTTCAATATCATATGTGAGGACGTTGAAGTTCCATCACTTCTTGTATTATAATCATACACATTAGTTGGTGTATAATTAGGTAAAGGGTTGTATCCAACATCCCTTTTCTGGCGGAAGACATCACGAGCACTTAAGTATGGGTTAGAAGATGATAATGAAATGTTTGTTAGTAAGCTCCCTTCTGTTGCCCGCTGAAGAAGTAAACCAAAGGGAAGTGACCATATTGATGAGATGGCATGAGAAAGTGGGACAGAAACTACTTCACCTGTAGAACAACAGCCTCAAAAAATTTCATAGTCCAAAAATTAAGCATCAAAAGTACAGTTAAAGCTACAGGCAGCCATCAAAGACAAAATGAGATATCAAGCAATTAACCCTTCAATTTCAAAAGTCACATGTAGAACAATATCCTCACAAAATTTCCTCATCCAAAATTATAGCACCAAAGGTAGAGATGCAGGCTACGAGCTTGCCATCAACGACATAAAACGAAATCAAACAACTAACCCTTATTCAATTTCAAAAGTCATATTTAAGGCACTCAGATTCCAATTTCAAACAATAGTCTTCCAAGTCCAAACATGATTACAATGTGGCCAATTTCTGGCACTCCTGTAATCAAAGAGTCTGTTAAATTATTAATAGACCACATGTGACGAAATTGTAACTGATATCTTTCTTTTTATAAGAAAAAAAATTTATTCAAAAATTGGAAAGAAAATTGTAACTGGTATCAACAATGTAAAAGTAAACAAGAAGGAAGGTAACACTTCGTAGAAGCGCAAGCATCACTAAGGTCATCAACACAAGGATGAAACAATTAGCAATCTTCTTAGGAATGGTAACACTTAGTCCAGTAGTATTGAAAATAAATTCTAACAAGAGATTACAACTCACCTCCTATACCGTAGATAGTTATTCTATCAACTTGAAGAACACAAAGCAAGGCTTCGGTAGTATCACCCATTCGGCACCAGCATACCTGCATATGAACATGCCAAGTCATCTTACTCGGTAAAAGTGGAGCAATTAAACAAACTAAGTTCTTACATGAGACAAATAGGAGGAGGGAGGAACTTAGCCACGACTCTTTTCTGTTTTAAGTTTCACTCATTTTTAGTAGATAAAATAGCATTTCAGAGATTAACCGATGGGTTTATAACTAAGAATACTTTTTGGATTTTTTAAATTATGAAAAGGTTGACTAAACTCAAAATTATATTTATCTTTCATTTTCTTAGGAAATGGACCAACTTGCTAAAGAACCAATTCAAGTACAAAAGGGTAATATACAGGTGTACTTTCGCAAACTTACAGCACATCTTCCAACAATACTTACACTTTATACAGTTCCAAAACAATGAAACGAACTACACTATAAAATGCAGGAGCACGACAACACAAGCACATAAAACCAAGTTCAGCTGATTATTAATCTCCATGCCAATTTAAACTATGTCACATAAACAAACAAACAAACATGAAGTTCAACAATCAATGTTACATAGAACTACCAGCTGATGGTCACAGAACACAAAACAATACGCTGACGCATACAGGCGAAAGCAATGTTAAGTCACAACGAATTAGTTTTCCAAGTCGAAGAAAACCAAACTTTTCACTTAAGACCTCAATCACCTTGATAACTTTGGACGGCAGTGTAAACCTCTTATAGATTTTAGGCCCTGTACTCCATATGATTCTGTCAAATATCAAATTAACCAGGGTTAATATTTTTCATCCCATACATCTTAATTTTTTTAATTTCCAATAAAATTTAGGAAATAAAAGAAGAGAAGAAAAGAAGTTCAGTTTGTAGACAACTAGCAACAACTTCACTGCCATATAAATTTAGAGACTACGTAGGACCTATTACTAATTTATATCAATGAAATGGTTCTTATATACAATCAAATATTAAGGCTCCAAAAGCAGTACTGTAATACTGATGAATCAAAACTAAGAACTTTACACAGGGCATAAAAAACATTCAATGTCTCAGCCTCCTAAGATTACCATCTTCTTCTTCTTCCTTTTTTTTCTTTTTGCTCGCTAGCAATAAGGAGGCTCTCCTTAGACTTGCCCACGAAGATCCTCAATCACTCAATGCGCCAGAATACATCGCCATTGAAGCACAACTTCAGCATATAAAACTCAATCCACTACCCACAAAGAATATCATTTTCAAAAAATCCAATCCGTGCAGCATTGTTTACCTACTCCTCATGACTCCACCGTGCCATCAAATAGAAAAAGTTGAAAATTAAGAATGCTACAATCAACTGTTTGGAGATGTACCTGTTTCCTCTGATAAAGAGTTCGTGATCACTCCTCCCGTTAGAAGCATCATCATCAAGCTCGGTAGCGTCATCTTGCTGCTTGGCAAGTTGGGGATCGAAGAGGAAGTAATGGTAGTCGCTGTCCGGACTGAGGCCGTCCTTGGATTCGGCAGTCAAGCCCAACGGCTTGAACTCGGAGAGAACGGTGAGCTCGCGAGCTGCCATTTTCTGAGTCGAGTCGGTGAATGGAACCTGGGGCAGTAGCTCCCGCTCTTTTTTGAAGTACAGAACCCTAGATAGTTTCGAAGGTGTAAATTCCGTAAAGTTCCGTTAATCTCTTAATTAGTAGGGTGATTCGGTACGTTGAAAAAAAAAAATCCGATATATATCGAAAATATCGAATTTTCAATATTTTGGTATATCCTGAAATACCGAAAATTTGGAATTATCATATTGTTATCGTATCGAAATTTTCTAGTATCATACCATACCGAAATTTCGGTATACCAAAATTTTTTATATTTTCGATTATTTTTCGATATGATATATGCAATATTTCGGTATTTTGGTATTTTTCCCCACTCTTATCTTAATTCAGTCCCTCCAAATGTTTTGCTTTTGGCGGAGTTTCTATGGAAATGTCCTGGTTCGAAAGGGAAACATAAAAGAAGAAGAGGGAAATTTATGGCAGAAATGGAAACATAAAAGAAGAAGGGGGGAAAAAATTAGGGAGTTTATGTTGTAGAGTGCGGGTTCAGTGTACAATAGTGCTATGATTCACCACTCTCTTTATTTTATTAGAAAAAAAAAAGGAAAAGCAGAAATTAGATGATAAAAGTAAACAACATGTTAATTTAAAGGAAAAAGGTGGGGATTTGGGGTTTAAGGCGAATAGAATAGCAGAGTTTGAGGAAGAAAGTGAGCCGGGCTTGGGCCCAAGACGCCATTGAAGATTGGACGAGGTAGAAATGTATTGGACAGCAACGAAAGATAATCCCTTTGTCTCATCAATCTCAAACACTATTATTGACATCCTCTTGAAGATTATTGTACACTAATGCAAGAAAAGCCACATGCTTAAATGTAACAGTAATGAATGGATGGAATCAGGATACAATTATAAGATATTATTATTAGTAACATATTAAGTCTTACCATGAACTAAAATATCTTCCCATACAAAAAGTAAATTATATTGACATGAATCATTTATATAGCGAAATATTAGCAAATTTACAAATGCATGTATATAATTAGCTCAAATCATTCCAGGGCAAAATACATTAAGAGCCTCTAAGCTTATCTCTTGAATAATCCAGCGATATCACGCAAGAATGAAGCAAAGGCAAATTTCTCCGAAGTCGCAGGAAAAGTTCAACATGGGCAAAGGCCAGAGGTAGTGTATATACATACATTGAAATGCAAAATTTTTACAAAAACAAGAATACAATATTCTAATTTGTCATCAATAAGGAAGTATAAAATAGCATCAATTATTCAAAAGAGCTGAAAGGATCCCCTGAAGGTGAATACATTTACAGCACAACAAAATCAACAAGCATACAATATGCAAGGAAAATTTTGACAAGCACAGTTAAAAAGGGATGACGAACAGAAATCACTATAGTCTCGCTTGTGAATAACTTAAAAGCCCAAAAGAACTATCCAAGCAGACTAACTCAGATAAGTTGTTCGCTCGAAGCGCACCTCATTAATCCGCAGATCACAACCATAGTGTAACTGTGTGCTAAAGTTGAAAATATGCTTCGTTCCATCGGTGACAGGTCCCTCAAAATTATCTATGTCCTCCAGCTTTTGTATTGTCCAAATCTAGTGTATCAGAAACTGAGGAAGGTATGGCCACTTGATGCGGGGGCAACATGTAAGGCGTAGAAACTAAAATCATATTCGACTTCCCAAAATCAAGTTCGGCATATTTTGTTTGATCTCTCAAATTCAACAATGCTAAATCTTCACGACCAAGTAGCACATATGCAGCAGCTGGCCAATTCGTTGGAGGAGACTCGCGGCACTTATCTATTGCCTGGGCAACACATAATAGACTTTTAGTGTTCCATAATACTTCATGTCAGAAAGCCAGTTAAGGTTACTGATGATAGCAAATGACAGAAGTAAAATCCAAAAATCATCCAGGAGCACGGAAAAGGAAAAGAAAAAAGAAGAAAAGTGATGGAGAAACATCTGATGCTTTGTAATCGATGTTTGAAAGTCTCCAGAGTCTGATCACATCCACAGTTAAAGATACAGTACTATTTATCAAATGCCTATATCCACTCTAAACATTGAGATGTTAGATCAGTTGACCATGGTAACTTATTCCAAGAGACATACCTAGATTCAAATCTCACTGCCACGCAATTGTACAAAAGAATTTCACGTGCTGGGGCTTTACTAAATTGAGGTGGAACTTCAGTCCGCAGAAACATACTTACCACTATCTTT
Organism: Ajuga chamaepitys; assembly: GCA_958295605.1. Lineage (NCBI taxonomy): Eukaryota > Viridiplantae > Streptophyta > Magnoliopsida > Lamiales > Lamiaceae > Ajuga > Ajuga chamaepitys. The sequence continues at coordinate 49,834,836 of OY282508.1, read as the reverse complement.
ACTAAGAAGTTAGACATATTATGAGGTAACACTAGATGGAAGTGGTTTACATAATGTTAAATCGGAGAAAATAAACATCATAACTATGAGGTATGACTTACATGCCTCAGAGGAAGATCATAACAATGAGGTATCACTTACATGCCTCAGAGGAAGAGTCACACCAGCAGGCAGTAAGTCTAAATGATGCAAGCCAAATCCTTCACCAACCATTCCCAAACCTGTTAACTCTTCCCGAGTATGGTATATTCCAGAGGCAATATCGCAGTTAACACAAGATGAAAGCCTCTTTCCGTCTTGCTCTGCTCCACACAAGAGGCTGTAAAAAGAATTTATCTTCCGCCCCCAGTTCACCACCGAAGTTCCATGTTTACAGACCAGAAGTGGAAGATCAGAAGTATGGGCAAAACTGCTACCATGATGTAAGCAATTTTCAAGCCATCTGAATAAACTTGAGGTCACCAAGCGCTGAGACACCTTAATGTCTTTCAGAAGTAAAGGAAAATCACGTTTACAGTGATCTAAGTAGCTTAGTTCATGCAAGAAATCAGCAATATCATACAAAAGAACAACCAGAAGACCCAGGTCCCTTGAGAAAGAGAAATGGTTTATATCAGAAAAGGTTATTCAGACTGCAATGGTAAATGAAATATAAAAACTGGGAAGTAATGGAGTTGTACTATCATTGACAAACAAATGAATAACTAAAAGGAACAAAAATTACACCAGCAAAGAAAACTGAAACAGAAAGCAGTAAGTGCGGTAAACCGAGCAAGAAATCCATGAGGATGGATTCACATTTTAAGAATATTGTAAACACATCCATTTATGGCGTATCCAACATCTCTATTTCGATATTTACAACTCTAGCATGTCATCTACAATCAGGTTTATCCAAGAATGATATTCATGTGAAACATTAGTTCAGCTTGTCTCTCAAAATCCATTGGCCACCTAGAAAGGAAAGTCGGCTTATCATCAAGTGATCTTTCATCTAAAACTCAACCTTAGAATATAATACGAAATTCATTGACAATTATGACCAGATGAATTCCCTAACTCTGTCATCAATATCATTTCAAATCATAATGACAGTGCAATAAACTAGATTTACCTTCGTGGCGGCAATAATTACAACCTAGTTCACCACCACAGCAATTCACAATTGATCACCGCAACTCCCCCACTGTTTAGAGCCAAAACTGGGGAAGAGGCGATCAGTAAGTCTGTTTGTTTCCTAATCAAGAACTTACGGTGATCGTCTAAAACTATTATGCCATTTATGATTCCAGTTGCAAAATAGTGCACTCAAAGGTCAGATGGTAATTTCCATGCCAACCGGTCGCAACCTAGTAGCTAGTAGTACAGTTACATACATTTCGGAGTTGTACTCATAGCTTGTTCTCATATAATCAAGAAAAGGTTTTTTCTCAAGTCCCATTCCCTGACCAAAGAACATCTTAATCAGTTTGTTACATCTTAGCAGAAAAATTGGCTTCCTTTCTCCTGCAGGTAGCTGATGCAAATAGAATTAATACAGGAGAATTTCTTGTGTGTTGTTTGTTCACTAGAACGAGATTCCAAAAAGACCTGTTCTCTTGAACCCAGTCCTCAAACTTAAAATGCACGACGAGTGATGCTACTGAAATAAAGAATGGTTAAAAAGTAAAGCATAGAACTCATGAATCCAGCTTTTCAGACCGCTGTATCAAGTTCCTGTAAAAAGCTGTGGGCCTAGTTCTTTTTTATGTTCCTACTGAAAATATTAATGGAAAGTAACTGGTAGGATCTGACGAGAATCAGTTGCAACTGTGTATAAGATTCTTTGGATGATAGACTTAGGGCATTTATAATTGACTGTTTTTTAGGGGATAGATTAGCTGTTGTGATGTAAATCTAGAAAAGTCAACACAACTGACATTATTTCCTTTTCTTTCTCTTTGTACTCTCCAATAAGCAGGGAACCATGTAAAATCTTTCAATATCAAGAAGAAGAACAATACAATGTCTACTGATTTTCTCTTTTAAGTCGATAGCGACCCTGACAAAATGGCACCCCGTCTCTATTTCAGTTGATATAGTAACCGTACTTGGTAAACTCATCCCCTCCCCCAAAGCATAATACTGAAAATGGACCCACTCTATATAGATCTACAGTTAAATAACACTACCATAATTTCCCAGGTATATTGTCACTGCTCATGAAGACCAATTTTCTTGGAAGGGCATCAATCAAAAGAAAGAATCTTTTTTCAAGAGTTTTAAGATTCAGAAATATGTGAATATAAAATAAAAATTGGTATTCAAGAAGCAATGATCCGAGTGAGAAGACCTTCATGTTCTGAGGGATTGTCACTGTGCACATCCACTAAGAGCATAGTCCAAAACCTTTTTTTATTGATACGAAACAGAATCTTTTATTGATGAGAAAAAAAGGGGGAAGAGAGTTCCCCCTATATCACTACATAGTACAACGGAAAACAAATACTACTCCAATAAATTACAAAATATAGCTCCAGCTCCTAATAATGTCCGATATATGATAGTTAATAAACTCCTTCTGCCTAGAAAACCACTAAGAGCATAGACCAAAACTAAGCTCATTAAGAAATAATTTATGCAACATACCATCATTCTCATCAATTAGCCCTGAAATTCACATATCTACAAACGGTAGAAAACTAGGATTGTTCAAGAATGATCAGCATTATTCTTTCTATTTTCTGATACACAATCAATCAATTAACTTTCTTGTTTAGTCTTTGTACCAAAACTGTCTTCATGATAATTATACTAGAATTTTGTTAACGTCTTCTTCCTCCTTTTAAAGAAAAGAATATGGGTGAATATTTATAGTATTCTACTCCATTATCTCACCTACGCAGCTCTTTGAAGTTTTCCCCCCTTAGTTATTTCTCGACTCATATGCCATTTTTTTTTCTTTTCAAACATAAGAAAGCTGATCCAAGATTAAGAAAGATACAAAGAGGTTTTTTTCTTTCCCAAACATAACTCAAGCAACATAAACGATTTGAGAATCCTAAAAAATAAACAGATTAAAGCCAACAATAAATAGATAACACAGGAGGACAGTAGTTAAAATCGAACCTCTAGTCTGACCCGCTGTCAACCCATTGAAGGAGCACGCGCAAATTTGTATGATTGTCTACCATCAGCGAGTTTGGCGGAAGAGAAAAACTAGAACTAAAATGCAGAAAACAGAAGCCCCAAATCAAAATCAACATTAAAAGGGAAAATAATAACAAATCGAATTAGAAAATAAACCAGTCTCTCAATTCGCGATGCTCTTATAACTGGATGTTCACACTCAATTTGGAGAGTAATGGAACTCACGCCGCCGCTGCTCCAGGGTCTGGACGGCCGCTGCACTATGGAGAGGAACTTTGGGGTTTTGTTTGTAATTCAACATATGTTTTAAACTTTTATTTGGCGCGAGTCTGCATTGGGTTAACAGAATATTTAGGCGAAAATCCCTGTTTCCCTTGAAATGAAAAGAAAAAATAAAAAATTGATAGGATTTTATAATGGCGATGAAGTAGGAGAAATTAATATTTGCGAATATCACGTTGTTATATGGATATGCCATGTTATCTTTTCAAATAAAAATATATCACAAATAATATATTTTAGTCATACATTTTAATATTGACTAAATTAGTATCGTTCTCGTGCGAGAAATTTATTTAAAATTAATTATTTTATTAAATTAAATATAATATTATCTAATATAAAAATATATAATTACTATATTCTAACTAAATGAATATTTGATTAATCATTTTTTCTTTTTTTTAGATCAACCTGAACTTTGTGCTTTCCCACATTTACAACCTTTGGTAGCAATTTTCGAAGAGAAAAGAAACTATTTAAAAATAATAAAAATATTTAGAAAATACAATATTTGTTTTTAAATTCTAAAAAATTATTTAAAATATCATAAACTTAACTGAAAAAATGTAAAAATTATTTTAATAAAAAATTAATTTTCATAAAAAAAGATCGAATAATTTTTTATATTACCTCAAATAACTTTAAATATTTTTAAAAGGATTTATTTTTTCAAAAAATAATTAAAAAGATACTTATATCATAAAATTTGACTTTTCATAGATACTTTCACATGTCTTAAACGAACTTTTATAGATTTTAAAATATTTTTTTAAGATAACTTTCAAATAGTTTAAATAAATTTTTTGAGTTTAAAAGATAATTTTTTAGAAATTTATAATAGCTTTATGATTTTAAGAAAATAATAACTTTTTTTTATTTTTCTTGCTTAAAATGATTTGATTTGAACTTTTTTATAAAACAACTCAATTATTTAATATATTTTCAACATGTTGAAGTTAAGTTTCTAGTATTTTAAATGAAGTTTAGAATTTAAAAAATATTTTTTAGATTTTTTTAAAAAAATTATGTTATTTAAATATTTTCTAATATTCTTTTATTTTTCGCACTTAAATTGCTGGCAGATGTTGCATACGTGAAAAAACGTATAGTTTAGGTTGTGATTGAAAAAAAAATTGAAAAACGTGCATACTAAATGATGCAAAATGATATAAACCCAAAATATAAATAATGTAAAGATCAATTTAAACTTACATTATAAATATACTATTTTATAAATTTATATTAAGACAAAATATTCAATGTAAAAAATAAATTATATCTACTTTTAAGAATGAATAACTCCTAATATTAAAACTCAAACATATATTTAGTGTGAGTATATCCACTTTAACCTATGCGAACACCGCAATAGCTTAAATTGATAATGAATATTAGAACAAACACAAATACATAAATTTCACACGACACATCAAAATATATCAAATAAAATAAAGTGAATAGTATTATAAGAAAATTAGTGTTTTCTTTTTTTTTTTTTTCAATTTTTTTAATATTTTGATTTATCCAAATAATTTTTCTAATTTTAACTATAACTATTTACTTTATTTTAAGAAAAAATAATTTTCAAGTTTCAATATTTTACATGGTGGTTTAATATACTCAAATACTTTTTAGATTTTAAATAAATCTTGATATTAATAAAATAAAACTTAATGATTATTCTATAGTTGGACTAACAAAATAAAGCATATGAATTCTTCAATATATCTAAATAATATATGTATATATTGAAATTTATTTAAAGATATAATTAATATATATATATATGTGTGTGTGTGTGTGTGTGTGTGTATTTTGCTTAGGTTGCAAAATATGAAAAAATGCGACAAGGTATTGTTTATATTGAGAACTCTAAAAAACCTAGTTAGCTCATGTTAATTTTATTTTTTAAATATAGCACATGTAAAATGTCATAGTTTAGATTGCAAAGTTTAATTATTATTTATAAAGAAATAATATTAATAAATAGAAAATATGAATATGTAATAAAAAATAATTTCAAGATTAATTATCATATATAAATATATGTGAAATTCGTAGTCCCATGATTAATTATAACAAATTAATATTTGTAAATATAATAATTTAATTATTCAATCATTATATTATACATTAACTATTACTTTTAATTTAATAAAGTATATATTCATTTATTAAGGAAGGTAATACTTAATATTGTACTAATTTGAAGAAAAAAATATAATTAATGTCTTAGAAGAAATTAAGAATGCATTAAAGATATATTTTAGGCGGAAAAAGATAATTTACAGTAATAATCCTTATTTTACTTTTTTATATATATAGATATAGATGTCCACTCGTACGATGCATGAGTTAATTTATTTTATAATTACATGAACAATATAATAATATTAATGCAAAAAGTTATAAGTAAGCTATGTAATATTTCAAGTTAGTGGTAATGGGTAGAACGATTAATATATAAGCAGAAGTAGTTGTTCTCCATATACAACATTTACAGTTGAATTAATATGTTTATTCTCTTCTTTTCTTTTGCATCAAACCTTCCATAAGGGATATTTAGATTGGGACAAGTAAAAATATATTTGTCTCATCAATAGGTTTTAGAATGGTAGGGTAGTACTATTATACTCCCTCCGTCCCGGCTTAATTTGCACACCTGCTCCGGCGCGTATATGAAGAAAAAACAGATTTTGTGGAATCTTTGACTTTTTTAAAGGTGGAGATTGAGAGTGGAGATTTTAAGGATGGAAATTGTAAGATTCTTTTCCATTTTAGGGGTGTGCAAAATAGGGTGGGACAACCGAAAAAGAAAAGTGTGCAAATTAGGGCGGGACGGAGGGAGTATTAGTTAAAGTGATGTAAGTAACAATTGATTGATTGAATAATGATAAAAATGTGTATTGAAAATAAAAGTTGTATTGATAATTGTAAAAGGTGAGTTAGAATCTTAGGTAATGCTAAAATGTGAATTCGAAATTTGTTAGGTAATGATGTTGATAATAGGAGGTGGATGAGGTGATTGGACAATTCGGATGATCGATCCACAAAGTGAAATAAAATTAGATCGGACCATTCCAATCTGAATGACGCCATCCCAAAACAAATATCCCTAAGAGTCATGCTTCTTTGACATTGCTTTCATCCATTTATATACATGAAAAGTATAATAATATAGGCTAAAATTAAAAATAATGTATAATTTTATTTATTTTTAAGTAGGAGGAATATGAGTAGATTGAATTCAATATACCCAATATAATTATAGAACATATATATAATATTTTGTCTTTATTTTAAATATAATAAGTTGTAAAATAAAATGTATAAAAAAATTTATTGGTTACAATATCTTCTAAAATACAAAAGGTAAAAATCTTATGAAATACACATTTTTAAATATTTAGAATCTATAGCCCAAGACAATTTACTCGTTATTGGGCTATTGAAAACAAATGCCGTAAAATATAACAAACGGGCCCCAAGCCCCATTAAATACAACTAGATGTTCTCCCGTGCATAGCACGAGATTAATATATTATGTTATATTAATAAAATATAATGGAGTTATGTCATATACACTACTTGAGAATATAAAGTGGGATATGTGTGCCGAATTAACCTATCAATATATTATTATTTAATCATTTTTCGTCCCCTTTTATGTCATATCATATATGTATTTACTTATTTATTTATATATTTTACTTTTAATATTACAATAATCATAAAAAATATATTTCATATTTAAAAAAATTAATATTTTACTTAAATATACACATCATGGATGTCAAATCGAAGATCGTGAAAAGAAGATTAATTTAATATAAATTTCGTAGAAAACGGAATTGAGATTAAAAAAAAAGTTATTACACTTTTAAAATTCGAGGAGAAAAGTTATTACACTTCCTTATAATTAGGGATAAATAATTGGCAAGCATATGGTGGTCGTTGCATATAAGTCAGTGTGAGTGTAGTACTTTGCATTCCTTAAACACTTGAGAGAAGAGTGATACACAATTCCGGTGAGGATCAATTGTTGAAAATCATAAGTAATGAAAGTAGTTGAAGTTGCCCGGTCAAATATGCTCGTTTACATCATGTTGCTGTGTTTTTATTGGAAAACCTTTCTGAAACTCGTAATTGCCACTTAAAGTGCCTTAAAACCCGTGTCTTGATTGTTGTTTGATTTAGATTTGTTCGGGACGAACAAAGGGTTAAGTTTGGGGGATTTTGGTACACGCGTTTATTTATGCACTTTAAGTCTGTTAGAGTGATGAATTGTGATGTTTGCATGTAGAATGGAGAGTATTTGGCTTGTTTTAATGCCTTTGGACTATTTGACGTTTGTGTTTTCATTTTGAGCTAAATAGGTGATTTAAGGCTAAGTACTCGGCCGGATGCACAACGAGGGAATGAAGTCCGGATGTCAAAAAGGACGGAAAAATCGCCGAAAAATGAGAACAGAGCACCGCGACCGCGGCACAATGGCGCGGCCGCGGTCAAAGTGAAGAAATAAGAGAAAAGTTCTGGACAAGTAGCGCGGCCGAGGCATACTTGCGCGGCCGCGGCGTACTGCTGGACCAAGAGCGGGCGCGGGCGCGGCACATGAGCGCGGTCGCGGCCCGTTAAAGCGGCTAATTAATCCTTGGGCCACAAGAATTCCGTTTTAAAGCCCAAAATCAACCCAAATTGACTTCCTCTATAAAAAGGGACCCTTATGCTCGGAAATAAGGGACTTGGACATTACAAGAGAGCAAGATTGGGAGATTCCGAAGGGGACGAGCAATCAAGATCGGCAGTACTCGGGTTTTCTAGTCCTTAAGTCTTTTAATTATGTATTTTCAGTTTAATTTGTCTTTTGTCACCGCCATGAGCGGCTAGTAGGTTATTTCAGTCCTTAGTCGAGTCAAACCTTAGTTTTACTATTTTGTGATATTTACAGTGATTATTAATCAGTTGATTCCTTGAAACGTTGTTATACTACTTGTTTATCCTTCAATGCTTGTGTGTTTATATGCTAGATTGATCACCTACGATTATAATTGCATAAGTAACGCTAGGTTATAATCGTAATCCGTAATTGTTACGAGCCTATAGCCACTTAGTAGCGAATAGCGAGTGATATCGCTAGGGTAGTATATAGCTCGGTCTGAATGGGTCCGAGCTTACGAGGTCCACACCGTGTCTATCCCGTTATCCTAGTACTCTAGGCGTCCGGTTAATGAGATCCAGAGAGCTTATTCTGAGGTCACTCAACTGGATAGACTAACCAAAGAGCTTGTTTTGGTTAGTTAAACATAAGGGGTAACGAGGTTAGCAGAGCTTGTTGCTAATCTCGGGGTAGGAGTTTTAAAGGTTAAAATTGGTTAATAATTGCATCTATCACAGGGTAGTAATAACTAGGGGGAGATAAGATTAAGGGCTGGGATTCGTTATTTCATAAGTAGAACAGTTCATAATTAATTTGCTTAATTTCTATTTTAGTTCCTTAGTTAATATACATCAATTTACAAACCCCCATTATTTATATACTTATATACGTTGCTAGTATTAGGATCTATTTAAAACACTAATAGTCTTCCTGCTCCCTGTGGGATCGACCCTACTTACCACTTCTACGAGCTAGAAGGGTAGCTAGGTTTAATTAATTTTACTGCATCGCGACAGTGCGGTCAGATTCGCATAATACTTATTAATGATTGTTGCAAGTTTTACGCTCAAGAACACACAATAATGTCACACACACTCTATCAAATAAATGGTGAACACCTTCACAATCCAACTTGTTAATCAAGACAGGAAAGAACAATCAAACACAGAATTACGTGGTTCGGAAATTGCCTACATCCACGGGCAAGGAGGAGATCCACTAACAACAAGAAATTGAACTACAATACAGAAATTCAAGAGTTTGAGCTCAAACTAACTAGGGCTCTTCTTCCCCCTCTTGATCTCTCTTCTTTCTTTCTCTAGAATAATATTGAATGAATGAATGTAACAAACTAACTCCCTCTCCTAACTAATACAACTGGGATTAGAATAAGTACAAAAACGAGCTGAAATCACTAAACTGCCACCAGCTCAACTGCTGCAGAAATTGGCTTCAAAACGACAACAGATTCTTCTTAAAACTACAACGATTTTATGACAGTTATTTCTGTTATAATTGTTGTCTATTTCTCTGTCCAGAAAATTGCTTTTTATTTGCATTTTTCATCTGCTTCTTTTAAGCACTTTTTCTCCTTTTTTTTTTTTTTTTTTATTATCTTCTAGTAGTCAGTTTAAGTGCTCAATGTTTAGACACTCATCTTCCCTTCAACATTGATTATGGTAAAAAATAAAAAATAAAAAAAAAAAAACTATGAGTTGTTTCGAAATTCATAAAAATAGTTAGTAGGAAATCTTATATATCTTACCTTTTCCTTTTTTTTTAAAGTCTCTTCTTCACTAAGATCTACAGCAGATTCATTCACCAAAAACAGGAAAAAAAAAAGAACGATTTTAACATTTAGGAAAAGTAGATTTATTTCTTCATGTTGAATTTCAAAGCATACCTTAATTTTCTATGCAAACTTCTTATGGGGTACCCTCTGTACCAGATCTAGGCCACATAAACAATGAACAAGCTTGAAATCATTTGGGTGAGTTGTAGACCTAAAGCAAATTAGGGTTTATTACATGATTTGCCTTTCTTGGAAAGAAAAAGAAAAAAAAAAGAATTAATCATTTGGATCAATTTCTAAAAATAGCGGACGATTTGGGCAAAACATGATAGTCAATTTTTAAACCTCATCATCGGAAAAGGCTAGAGGAAACCCCAGTTTTTGGACGCATAATGGAAAATTTCATCTCCAACGATTAGAGAGAGTATAATCAAATTGCGAAGAGCTAAGGAGTAGGGTTTAGAGAGGTAGGCAGTGGAAGGGTCATCATAGTGTAGCTGAGTGAATAGTGTAAACATATGAGTTCAAAGCTTCACGAATTCTGTAAAATAATAAATGAATTGCAGCTGTAATCCTTTTAAATAAAAAATAAAAAAAGAAATGCAGTTTAACTATAATAAACTTTGGCGGCGACTTTTTGCATCCCACAAATTTTTCTCAAGGCAGTTCATTTTTTAATGTAGTCCAGTTTTATTTAAAATTAAATATATTTTTTTAATACAGCCCACCAAATACCAATTATTCCCTTTATTTGTTATTAAATTAATTAAATTAAAACATTAGAAATAAATAATAAAGGGTTTTTATCGGTTAAAGACCCGAAAGATAGGTCAACTATCAATTCAGGTCCTGAAAGATAATTTCTATCTATCCAGGGCCTAAAAAATTTGAACCTACCAATGAAAGACCCATATATTCAAAATCATTATAGGGTCTGTTTGAAAAATTGCAAAACCCACAAAATAAATTTATCTCGAAGTGATAAGTAAGAAAATATATGTCAAAAGTCTTTCACTACATTTTTTTTTTTTTTAATTATCGTGATATATCTAAAATAATTAAATATTAACAATATTTTTTTAAAATATACAAATTAACAAAAAAGGTATTTACATAAGAAAAAAATACATTTTAGTGAAATATGTTAACATGAATTTAAATATTATGAAGTCAAATTGAAATTGCTGACTTTTTTTTTTTAAAAAATAATTTTTTTCCCCGTGTATGACTTAAAAAATAAATTAAAAAAATTAACAATTTCAAATATGAAGCTACAGAAAATTCAAAAAATAATAAATTTTAAAAAATATCGTGAAACACTTTTGACGTATATTTCCACTGCTTATCACTTTGAGACAATTTTAATTTGTGTATTTTTATTTTGTGGGTTTTGCAATTTTCCAAACAGGCCCTATAATGATTTTGAATTTATGGGTCTTCCATTGATAGTTTCAAATCATTTAGGTCCTGGATTGATAGAAATTATCTTTCAGGACCAGAATTGATAGTTGACCTATCTTTCGGGTCCTTGACCGATAAAAACCCAATAATAAAATATTAAAAGAAGAAACTAATAATCCATAGAACAACAGTATACTCAATCAAATAAAATTTCAAGGAAAATTAGATTCGTTAAGAATTCCAACCTTTTCTTATATATTTTGTTGGCGTGGTGATATGATGGAGCCGCGGAAGGCCTTAATCAAATTTATTTCCTCTGTTTCCTCTTTCAATTTAGATTCATATCAGGAATTGATCTAAGAAGTAAATAATTGCATATACACATTAAGAATATCTTCCCAGAAATACTCCATTTATCATGCAGTATGCACACTGAACTCAATCAGGTTCTGAATCATTTGTATGGAAACCTCGAAGAAACAAGAGTTTATACATTCAATCAGTTTTTTACATATTCATATTTAGTTTCTTAAGTTCTTTTTATTTTATTTAAGGTCTCCATTAATCAAACTTTGAAGAAACATGCGGCGGGTAAAAACCCGATCAAACGGGTATTTCCGGGTTTAATGCGGGTTGTGATTTTTGCTAAACCCACTCCGAACCCGCCCCATATATATTATATACATTTTTAATATTTTTAATTTAATATAGTTATATACAATTATATATAATTTATATTCCAAGTTACCACTATTTTTCACTTTAACTTTTAACCCTAAAGTGCCTGTGTCACCCTCATTCAGTTTATAATCACTCTTTATATTATATTTTAATTTTGCAATCATTTTATTGAAGAATAGTGGCAAGTCCGCAAGTGGCAATAATGTTGAATGTGTAAAAATCAGTAGGACGGGTCAGATTGGGTAAACCCGACGGATTGACAGGACAGAGCGAAGCGGGTTACGCATCTGAATCTTTGCATGTGAGGCGGGTCCTGGTAAAGGGCAAATCTGCCCTATTGGCATCCCTAGTTATATGTAGCAACGTATTATATTTTTACCCACAAATTAACTATAACTAGGCTAAAAATATTAATTATAAAGGACATGTCAGCACTAGAATAAAAATATTTTATCGGCTAATTTCTAAAAAATAGAGGGATTTTTCACCTTGTATAAATTTTTTGCTAAAAATCAATAGCCACACATAATATTTGTGGCTAAAAAAATTCATTGGGTTTATTTCATTACCCACATATTTCCAAATTATGTGTAAGTAAATGCCTACACATTTATTGTGTGGATAATTTGTGTGTGGGTAAAATCTGTATTTCTTGTAGTGCAAAAGTTAAAAGTAGAAAATAGTTATTTTTTTCAACTTTTTAATATTTTGGTAAATAAATATAATTTTTCTCTTACTCATAAACTAAAAGCTGATTGGATATCAAATACTCAAACCTTTTTATTTTATTTTATCATAGTTACTTTTATTCTCAAATACTATTTACTTTTGATTTTAAGCAATTTTACCACAATCTCTACTTTTAATCACTTCTTCAAAGTTTTTTTAGAAAAAAAATAATTTCTTCAAAAGTTAAGCAAAGGAAAACATCCACTAAGGATGTTTGAAATTGCTTTTTCAAAGTACTTTTTAGCTTATAGCTTAGGAAAATCTGTTTTTGAGTGTTTGTGAAAACAACTTCAACTTTAACAAAAGTAATTTCAGGCCAGAAGCTAAAAATAGGAAATAGTTGATTTTTCCAACTTTTGGTATTTTAGTAAATAAATAGAAGTTTTTTCTCTCACTCATAAGCTAAAAGTTGTTTAAATATCAAACATTCTAACTTTTATATTTAACAAAAATCACTTTTATTCTCAAACACTAAATACTTTTGCTTTTAAGTAATGTTATCACAATCTCTAATTTTAATCATTTGTTCAAAAGTTAAGCAAATGAAAATGCCCCTAGTGGGGTGTTTGCAAATGCTTAAAATAAGTACTTTTGATCTTTTAGTTTGAAAAAAGCTAAAAGGTGTGTTTGCTAATCATAGCTTATGCTTAAATTTAAGCTAATTTGGTTAAAAATTTGCAAACTAAAAATATTACTTTTTAAAATAATTTATTTTAATCACTTCTCCAAAAGTAGAAGCAATAATGTTTAACTTAAGTGCTTTTGAGCTCTAGCTTAAAATGAGCTAAAAAGTGTTTCCAAATGATAATTTTTGCTTAAATTTAAGTCATATGACTGCCAGACTCTAATGCAGCAACTGCTTCCAGTGGCCATTCGAGGTATCCTACCAAAACCTGTGAGATGCAACATCACTCAGTTATGTTTCTTCCTCAATGTTCTTTGTGAAAAGGTGGTAGATATGTCGAAGTTGGATGAATGCAAAAGCAGATCGTGACCACGGTATGTTTGTTAGAAAAACATTCCCCCCTCCCCCCCGTCAGTCTTTGATGTGATGGTCCATTTAATGGTTCATCTTGTTCGTGAGGTGAGACTGTGTGGGCCAGTATGGTATATGTGGATGTACCCGTTCAAAAGATTCATGAAGATCTTAAAGAATATGTCTGTAATCGTAGTTGACCCGAAGGGTGTATGGCTGAGTGTTATATTGCTAAGGAGGCCGTTGAGTTTTGCTCTGAGTACCTATCAGACGTATGCACGGCTGGAATCATATCAAGTCATCACGAAGCAAAACTTACTAAGCCAATTTCAGTAGCTCAAGTGCACCAAACTAGCTAAGAGGAATGTGAACAAGCTTATCGTTACATATTGGTTAACGATCCTAAGATTGATCCATACATCGAGTGAGTACTTCTACTTCCTTATCATTTTGTAGTTAGTTGTATACATTGTATGATGTCTAATTTATTGTTTTGTTTCTAACATTGAACATATGTCATTTCTGAAGGCATCTTATCCTCAAAAAGCAAAGGTCAAATGGATTCAAGATGAGCATAGTCGATCCTTCATTGAGTGGTTCCATAATCACGTGAGTAAATAATTTTACTCATGATACGGTCCAACCAACTCATGACATATCTCAAAAGTTGAAGTGACTGACACATGAACCAAATAAGCAAGTGGTTAGGTATCAAAGTTACATGATCGACGGGGTAACTTACCACACAAAGCAGCATGATGCTCAGCGAGCCGTCCGAAACTCAGGGGCTAGCTTAGTAGCTAAAGTAATGCAAGTTTCTAGTGCAAAGGATAAAAATCCAATTGTGATTGTATTACATTTTACGGGTCATTGAAGAAATATGGGAGCTTGATTACAATGATTTTCGTGTACCAATGTTGAAGTGCAGTTGGGTGGAAACAACAATGGCATCAAAGAAGATGATCTAGGTTTTACTTTGGTAAACCTGAATAGACTTAGATCAAATCCATTTATCATGGCTAGTCAAGCAGTGTAAGTTTTTTACACCGAAGATCCCCAAGATCCCCTATTGTCGGTTATAGTCCCTAGTTAAAGAGGAGAGAAACATGATTGCATGCATGGTGATGATATGGGGGACATTGCAATCCAAGTTCAGAGACTAACTAAAGACTTTCCATCTGAGGATGCTGGTGACAATGATGAACATGAACCTTCATGGGTTCGTACGGACTGCAATGAGACTTAGGTTGAAAATACAAACCCTTAGCTGATTATTTCCTCTTAACTATCATTTGTTATGATTATATTTTGAACCTTAATTCTGTTATTAATTATGTGTTGCTTGTTGCACTTTTTAACTGCTGCAAACTGAATTTTTGTTTATGTGCTTATTACTCATGCTTATAAGTTACAATAGCTTACAAATGATGTCATATTTGTGTTCTTGTACATTGACATTGTGGTATCAGAACTCTATACTTCTCAACCTATTCTTTTGAGTTTTAACAAGTTATCATACACCATGAGCACCCGTCGTAATTTGGCAGTTGTTGACATTGACAATCTGGAATCAGGAAAGAATGGGGAATGTAGTGAACAGCATACAAGCCTAATACAAGGTGTCAATCGGTTGTATATGAAAGTAATGCCGAGAACTCAATCCTGGAATCGAAGGAGACTTGAAGGTTGCTTAGAGATGTGTGCCACATGGACTAACTTGCTGCTTAGAGGACCCAGGGCATTAAGAAGGAGGTGCCGTTTAATTTTCCTACTTAGTCGCTTATTAGAATGGTAAACAAATTTATGTATATATATATATGTATAAATTAATATAATATTAAAATTTAGATATAAATGATAGTTAAATTTATATATTATTTAAAAATACATAGTTTTAAATTCTAATCTGAGAAATTATTTTAATAAATCTTTAATATATTATTTTGAATTAATCTAGATTGTAAAATATATAAAATATTCAAAATAAATTATAGAATGATTTAAAAATAAAAATATATATAGATATATGATTACTAAAATCTTTAATATTAAATTATTTTTTTTAATTTATCTATAAAATAAGTAAAATTATTTTAGTAATTCTTAAAGTAACTTGAAATTTTTTAAAATTAATTTTAAAAGTAAAATTAATTTTTAAAAGAGTCTTAAATCTAAAATTATTTTATATATCTAAAATTTATCTTTAGATTTTTATAATTTTAGATAATTTTTAGATTTTTATAATTTAAGATCGTTTTTAGATATATAAAATAATTTAAGATAATTTTTAGATATATAATTTTACTGATTTTATAAACCATTTCTATAATTTATTTTTAGATATATAAAATAATTTAAGAATTAAGACTCTTCTAAAAATTTATTTTACTTTATAAATTAATTATAAAAATTTAAAAGTTACTTTAAGATTTACTAAAGTAATTTTACTGATTTTATAGATAAAATTAAAAAATGAATTTAATATTAAAGGTTTTAGTAATCACATATCTATATATATTTTTGTTTTTAAATCATTCGATAATTTATTTTGAATATTTTATATATTTTACAATCTAGATTAATTCAAAATAATATATTAAGTGGATGACCTGATGGGTAACCTATAGTAGACGGTCACGGGGCATTTTTATCAATTTTTTGTAAGTTAGAATCATTTTTAAAACGTGCCAAACTTAAAGGATATTTTCTTAATTAGGGCAAACTTACGAGACATTTTTATCAATTTTCCCATAATATAATGATCAAGTTAACAATGATAATCTGTACACACTTCGTATTAACTATAATGAGTGAGTCTTGTGTGTGACGGTCAAACGTGTGACGGAATACATTTTTACAGAAAAAATGATATTTTTACAAGAAATAGTGATACTTTTACAAATAAAAGTTATACTTTTACTACATTGATACCTTTACATATAAATGTGATTATTTTGCTAAAACAAGTGATTTTTTTTTTTTTGTTAAAAAAAATTGATACTTTTACAGATAAATATGATACTTTTATCACAAAAAGTAATACTTTTTCCCCGTCACACCGTGTGAACGACCGTGTGACGGTCACATATAAGTTTTTGCCAAC
This sequence comes from Ajuga chamaepitys, assembly GCA_958295605.1. Taxonomy (NCBI): domain Eukaryota; kingdom Viridiplantae; phylum Streptophyta; class Magnoliopsida; order Lamiales; family Lamiaceae; genus Ajuga; species Ajuga chamaepitys. The sequence continues at coordinate 49,818,086 of OY282508.1, read as the reverse complement.
TATAATACCCTTATAAAGAATGAGAAATGCATATCTGTATCATTCTTCTATACATACTTTATTGTTGTAATGCTATGTAAATTTGAATGATAATATTCTAATTATTATGCTTATGCTTGTATTATGTATATGCATCTTTTTTGTCCAAGGGCCTATTTTTTGTTGTTGCCTAGGAATCCCCAGACTATCGGGACAAACCATGAGTCTCATGTACGTCAGGTGCATGATGCAATACGGGTTGGGTGTTCGCCTATTTTATAACCTAACGATCCGCAAGTGTACGGGTGCAAGTATATATAACGGCAAGCAAGGTCGATCCCACAAGGACTGACTTAATGACTAGTTTGATACTCTAAATATCCTAAAACACCCCTAACTAGGCTCTCAATTGGATTGATTTTAGTATTAAACTAATTTTACTAAACTATTACTTAACACTTAAATCCAAGAATAAGAAAACAATTTATCAAATACTCAAGATTGGAAGACAAATTCTAGAGAATTGATTTCAGAATTAACTAAGTATGACAATCTAATTATTCTAAACTAGCAATGATTATTATCGTTATTAGACGGCACTTATATATATTAACTCTCCTTTCGAAGCAATTAACTTGTAGATTCATTATCCCTAGCCACCCTTTCAAGTCGACTAGACCTAACGAACTCCCAATCGATCTTAGACCAATGCCTACGCACTTATCTCACCTCCTTTCAGAGCGCTCAACAAATACGCTATATGATGTCTTTTCATTCACAAATTCCTCCTTTCAAAGCCAACTTATGAATTATGTAGAAATAGTTAAGTGATCAAATTAACTATTCATGAAAATAAATCACAACACATAGATAACGAATAACAATCATTAACTAGAATAGAAAACTTCAATTAATCAAACATCGTTAAAACCTACTTTCAAAATCCTAGAATAATAAAGAACTACTCACTCATGTTCATATTCCTAACACAAATATGTTTATCGACAAACATGATTTGAAATAAAGAAATGAGAAAAGTGAATAAGAACCCTAATCGTCTTCTTGATCTTGATCTCTTGATGTTGCTTTCCTCTTCAATATGCCTTCTAATGATCTCTAACTCCCTTTTTCGAGTTTGGGAACCTCCTTATATAGTTAAGGCTAAATTGGGCTCAAGATGGGCTCAAAATCATAAAACGCGCACATTCAGTTTTGGACTTGGAAATCTGCCTCGACCGAGTCAGAATTGGCCTCGACCGAGTTGGTTAAACTCGACCGAGGCATAATACCCCTCGACCGAGTTGCATTTTCTGGCCAAATTCACGTTTTGCTCTTCATTTCTCACTCGACCGAGTTTCCAAAAAACTCGACCGAGTCATACTTTCTGATCATGCTTCAACTCCTCTTTGCTATTTCCGACTTTTCTTGCTCATTTTTCATCCGAACCTTGCCCAAACGGACTTTTTGGCATTTTTATACCTGAATAACACTAAAACAAGCAGAAACACGTCATCTAACTCAAAAGATGGAATTTAATCACTTTTCGCCCAAATACACATGCATATGTCCCATATTACGACCTTTAATTGACCTAAAATACATGTAAAACTAGCATGTATCATTGGGTATCACGATTTAAGCTTACATGTATTACTTGTTCTGAATAAAGATACCTTTACCCAAAATAAATTAATACTTTTAAGCATAAACATTAATAATTTTTACCATGATACAAATACAAAAAATATGTAATACCATTAAACATAAATTATAATGTCAATACATTTTAGTCCATGACCCGAATTGCACAGATTTAAAATCCGTACAATTTGTGTATAAGAGGCCTACTCATCGAAATATGTTATCCATTCTAGCTTTATTTCTACATGCATTGATGGAATTGGAAGCATCCACCACAGATCAATACTAAGGGTGTGTTTATTTAAAATTGAGGAGTGTTGAGTCAAATTTGGCTGATGGAGTTAATGAGTGTACTTTATTGAGATTTGAGCCCATAAATCTATTAAGGGAAGCCTTAAGTATACACACCCTTGGTAATATGTGTGTGTGTGTATATATATATATATAAATTATCCATTCTTGATTTAGAGGGTGTTTGGCTGAGCCTATAAGCTCCTAAAAACATCTTATAAGATGTTTAGGAGATTATAAGATAAAAAAAAAGTTCTTAGAGCTTATAAGATCTAAAATAATATGTTGGTATATCCCATCTTATTTTTTAAGATCTTAAGTATTACTCTCAAATTTCACATTATACACACACACATTAAATACACTATACACAATACTCACACCCCACATACATTACACACAATTACACCTCACACACATTTCGCACCTACACACAATACACAAATACACACACAACACACACAATACACACGATACACATATTAAACACATTACACACACAACACACACTAGACACAATAAACACATTACACACACTACACCCACTAAACACATGGCACACAATACACACACCACACATGTTAGACACACAACACACAATAAACACACTACACACCATATACATTGCATACACTACACATGCTTCACACAACTGACACACAATACACACACTTCACACACCACACACACCTTCCGCACTAGTCAATGTGTATTTGATAATAGTTTTACAAATTACTCTCTTAAATTCATGCTAAATCACTCCATTCAATTGCAAGATTATAAGTTATTTTATCCAAACACTTTATTAACTTATAGGGATAATTGGATTGACATGTCCCCATTCTGATGGGGCATGACTCATTCCCGACATATTTCATCTTACAGTCGGATGACCAATCCCTCTACATTCACACCCTATTACCTACATTACATTTTTCAATTTTCAATACACCTTTTATAATTCTAATACACGTTTTACAATTTCAAATGCACATCCTACCCTACAAATTACTTAAAAAATTACATTTTCAGTAATTAAGTGGACGTGACACATGTCACTATATCCTAACACATGTATCCCCATAAGCTCTTGAGAAATTACCTCTTATCACATCTTAGAAGATGTTGGAGCTTATACGATATTTAAAATAAACTTAGGGGGTGTTTGCATTTGCTTTTTCTAATTGATTTTCAGCTTCTAACTTGAGAAAAACTATTGTGCAGTGTTTGCAAAGTCAACTTCTGCTTTAAAAAAGTGCTTCCAATATAAAAGTTAAAAGCAGAAATTTAATGATTTTCCTACTCATTGGCAATTAAATAATATGACATTTTTAAAAGACATAAGTGATTCTATAGCAAATACTCCAACTTATACTTTTATTGAAAATTATTTTTTCTACGAATACCACCTACTTTTTACATAAGTGATTTGTATGAAATCTCTAATTTTAATTACTTTTATAAAAGTAAAAGCAATCACAAACACCCCCTTAGAAAAACACCCTCATATTTGTACGTGTGATGGAGATTTCACGCCGTGCCTTCCTAAATTACAATACATGCAAAAATTAAAGCATATGTGAGAGTAGTAAACTAGATCAAACATTCCACTGAAGAAAATGTTCTTTTTCTCCATGCTCTGCTCATCAAATGTCAGTGTGAGTTGTATTGCCTAGGCGTTAGGCTTCATCAGTTAGTTACATTTTTTTTTTCTAATATTTTCTTACCTAACCACGCGTAGACTCCATTCAATCGATAACTAATCGTGAGGTTCGAGTCTGTCACTCGATTAACGTCTAATAAATTTTGTAACACTTTATATACTTACCTATAATCAAAGGTTGACTTACATTGGGGCCAAGAGGAGCACTGGCTCCACTAACCCCATAAAAAATTGTTATTTCCTCCGTCTTAATTTAACTTTCCTACTTTGACCGAGCACGAATGATAAGAAAAAACAGATTTTGTGGAATCTTTGACTTTTTTAAAGGTGGAGATTGAGGGTGGAGATTTTGATGGTGGAGATTGTGAGAGAAATTTTCTATTTATGAGATGGAAAGTTAAGTTGGGACAAAGCTAAAAGGAAAGTAGGAAAGTTAGAGCGGGACGAAGGTAGTATTATATACTACGTGTGTATTACTCAATTTTGATACAACTTAATTAAATAAAATATATAATTATTTATTTCTATAATTATTCAATAATAATCAATGAAGTATTTTTAAGTGTAATCAATAGAATAAGTATTTCTAAAAAATAGAATGAAATGAATGGAAACATTATATTTTGATTATTGTTTTTTTGTAATTAAAATAATTTATTAATCTTATCGGTATTATTAGGACTTTCTAATTTTATTTATACAGTTGAATGTCATTGAGGATCATGAACAGATTTAGGAGGCTCAAACATAGTCCTCCCTTTTATATATTTGTTTAGATCCAATATTTTAGATATATAAAAAAGAAGATTTTGGCTTAGCCTCATCATTTTTTCCCCTACTTTATTTGTCTCCTAATTATATAGTATAAATAAATAAAAAATCTCTATGAAACGAACTCTTAGATACGCCTAAAAATGGGGCCCACTCAATAAAATTTATGAGTTCGTCATTGCTTATAATCAACCTTCATTTCTAAAAGTAGGAAAAACAAAAAGGTTGTATTTTTCTTCACTTTAACTTTTGAAAAAGTGATTAAAAGTAAAAATTGTGGTAAAATGACTTATAATTTAAAAGTAGAAAGTGTTTAAGAATAAAATTAATTATGGTCAAATATAAAAGTTGGAGTGTTTGATACTTAGAGAGTGTTTTTCCTTTGTTTAACTTTTGAAGAAATGATTAAAATTATGTATCGCTTAAAATCAAAAGTAGCTCGTGTTTCAGGATGAAAATGATTTTGGTAAAATATAGAAGTTAGAGTGTTTGATACTGATAGGGAAGAATAGCCTATCTCAACCCTCCAGCGGTGTAAGATGGCATTCTGCCTCTTGAAGTCTGTTCTTTCCCTCCAGCGGTGAGGAATGACTTGGACAGAGGGCAGATTCAACGCTGGAAGTTTTCAAAGCTGAGTTAGGACTACGTTAGGGGTATCTAGTTGTCAGCTCTAGAAACTCTGATATTTGAGCTGGAGCAGTAACGGTTCCCTAGAGATGCAGGGAGCAGAAGACTAGGGGTGGAGAAAAATATTCAAATGCCGAAAATCGCACATACCGTATCGAAAAATTACCAAAATTTTCAAAATTTTCGGTACGATATGATACCGTACCGAAAATTTTCGGTACAGTAACGATATGATAATCTAAAAATTTCGGTATTTCGGTATACTGAATTTTTTTCGATATTTTGGTAGTACAGTATTTCAGTATACCAAATTCGTAACGGTATACCGTAAATTTTTGGTATACCGAAATTTCGGTATATCAAAATCAACGGTATGGATCGGTATATCCGATACCGATACAAAATTCGGTATACCAAATTTTCGGTACGATATTGGTATTTACTGATATCATACCAAAATTTCGGTATGCCGAATTTCGGGATACCGAAATTTTCGGTATAATAACGGTATGGATTTTCGGCGTCCCGGAAATTTCGGTACAGTAACGGTATGGGTGATTCGGTACGGTATACCGAACCACTCCTACAGAAGACTGAAGCCGAACTTAAGTAAAGGAGAGTTGATGCTCTGCTCTGTGTTCTGAAGGAAACCCTCCTCTGCATGGCAAGATATTTCCCAAAACGTGGGGGCCAAGGCAAATGTCTCTATTCTCCCGACAACAGTACTTACCACGGCTTGCTTTTCTGACAAAGGCACTTTACCTTCTGGCTGCGCCGCCAGGTAAACATGTGTCACAATAATACTGGGAGCAGCTGAAATGACTCATTTGCCCATAACCCTAGCAAACAGTAAGTATAAATAGTGCTTCATTCCAAAAATTACAGGTTACACAATTTCTCTCACAAAAATCTATTATTTCTCTACTTTGATCTTTTGAAAGATAAAAAACTAACTTGAGCGTCAGAGGATCTTCGCCGGGACAATCCCCGACTCTGTTTTCAGGAGATTGAACGCACAAAGGAGAGGTGAATTGGCCCAATCCTTCCATCCATTTACAATATTTACATAGGTATTTCCTTCAATTTATGGCTATTTAGCCCTCATCAGATATGTAAGCAACTTTATTTTTACCAAAATACCAAAAAATTGAAAAAACAAGTATTTTATGTTTTAGCTTTTGGCCTAAAGTCACTTTTAGTAAAAGTAAAGTTGTTTTCTCAAATACTCCTAAATAGTTTTTTCCAAGCATAAGTGAAAGAATACTTGGAAAAAGTAATTGCAAATACTCCTCAATCAACTTTTAGCTTATGAACGATAGAAAAAACTTAACCAAAATTATTTTTTACTTTCTATTTTTCCAAAAAAGAAATATTGAAGCTATAAGTAAAAAGCAGTTAAAAAAATGAAAAAAAGAGAGAGTATAAAACAGTTAATTAAAATAGTAAAGTGTTAAAGCGCAATCCGGTATCCAATCAATTCAGCCTAAATCAATGCAAGAAATATAAAAACACACAGGATTTACGTGGTTCGATCCGGAGATCTACGTCCACGGGCAGAAAATCACTCTTGCCGAGGTGTTTCTTTCACTAAAACTTTGAGTTTACAGGTAGCAATTCACAATACAGAGTGCGAACCCTAATCCAGAGTTCTTTTCACGTATTTATACTTAACTTTCCTAAACCCTAACTGAACCCTAACAAACTCCCTATTCTCACGCCTATTTACCGCTGCATGGCGGTTGGGAACGAATCCTGAGCCTTGATTCGCGGAACAAACCACCTGTTGGGCCAATGCGTGTTCCTGGGCCTGCTGGGCCTACGCGTGCTGGGCCTTCACGTGCTTGCTGGGCCTACGCGTGCTGGGCCGGTCAGTGGGCTCAGGTATTAACCCGACCCGAAGTGAGCTGGGCCGGTTAGTGGGCTCAGGTATTAACCCGACCCGAAGTGACCGGGTTATCCAAATTTGCCCGGTAGACGTATGCGGTGTTGTGCGATGAGCCCATAGGACTTGTGGAAGGTTTTCAGCCCAGAGACCTTTTGCATTATCCAGGCGCTTCTTTATTCCCGTGAGCAGTGTCCGATTGGTGACTTCAACCTGCCCGTTGGCTTGAGGGTGAGCGACCGAAGTGAAAATTTGTTTGATGTGGAGCTCTTCACACCATGACCGAAATGGATCGTTGGCAAACTGTCTACCATTGTCCGAGATAATAGTGCTCGGGATGCCGAAGCGACATACGATATTGCGCCATACAAACTTTAAGATATTTTGACCAGTAATGGCCGTGAGCGGTTCGGCTTCGACCCACTTAGTGAAGTAGTCTACGGCAACGACCAGGAACTTCAATCCCCCCGGAGAAACGGGGAATGGGCCAACAATGTCGATACCCCATTGAATAAACGGCCACGCACTCTGGATTCCAGTGAGTTCGGTCTGTGGCAGATGCTTCACTCGGGAGTGCAGTTGACACTTGCTGCATTTGGTCACTAAGTCGTGGGCATCATTGAACAAAGTTGGCCAATAATACCCCCAGCGGAGAACTTTCTTGGCCAATGTCCGAGAGCCAATATGGCTGGCACAGGCCCCTTCGTGAACCTCCCGCAGAACTTGGGTAGCTTCGGCAGGAGCGAGACACCGGAGACTCGGTTGTAGGTATGACCGCCGGTATAAGACTCCATCATGAAAGGAGTATTTGGGGGCTTTGAGGACAACTTGCCGAGCTTGTAGCTTGTCAGTGGGCAGGATTCCATCTCGGAGATATTGGATGATAGGAGTCATCCAATTCGGATCACTATCGGTCAGGACCGAAACTGTGGCCTGATGAATTGCTGGATGAGATAGGTCTTCGACCATGATATCCGGAGATATATTAGTTCGGACCGCGGAGGCCAATTTGCTGAGCGCGTCTGCTCTTGCATTCTGAGCACGTGGTATTTTCTGGACAACAACTGTATCAAGAGTTGACATAAGCTTGAGTGTTAGAGCTAGATACCTGATCATTGTTTCATCCTTGGCGACATAAGTCCCCTGGATTTGTCTGGACACGACCTCGGAGTCCGTGAAGAGCTCAAGATGACGAACACCTAAGGATTGAGCGAGCTGGAGCCCGGTGAGAACTGCCTCGTACTCCGCTTCATTATTAGTCACCTTAAACTTGAATCGGATGACGTATTTAACTTCAACCTCCTCGGGGTCGATGAGAAGCACCCCGACACCACTTCCTCGAGTCGTGGATGCTCCATCCACATATAGTTGCCATTTCTGAGGTGAGGATACGAGGGTAGCGGGGTGATGTGTATCACTGTTTGTCGGAGACTCATGATTGTCTCCCGGGGTTTCAGCCAGAAAGTCGGCGAGTGCTTGTCCCTTGATTGCTCGGCGGGGAAGGTATTGAATATCATATTCGCCTAACTCAACGGCCCACTTTGCAAGGCGCCCAGACACCTCGGGTTTGACAAGAATCTGGCGGATAGGATGATTGGTCAGAACCCGTATTTCACGTCCTTGGAAATATGGCCGTAGACGCCGAGCTGCCATAACAATTGCCAAAGCAGTTTTTTCTAACACGGAGTACCGTGTCTCCGCCCCGTGGAGAACACGACTTGCGAAGTACACGGGATGTTGAACCCCATTGACTTCGCGCACAAGTGCAGCGCTAATAGCTTCCTCGGAGGAAGCCAAATATAAGTAAAGCGGCTCTCCGGGGAGAGGAACTGACAAGGTAGGCAGCTGCTGTATATGACGTTTCAAAGCCTCGAAGGCCTCGGTGCACTCCGGAGTCCACTCAAAGGACTTCGCCTATCTCAAGACTTTGAAGAATGGGAGCTGTCGCTCCGCCGCTTTAGATAAGAATCGATTTAAGGCCGCCAAACCACCTGTGAGGCGCTGAACATCCCCGAATGTCTTGGGTGGCTGCAGTTCTAGCACATCCCGAAGCTTGGCCGGGTTAGCCTGCAAACCGTGTTGTGAAACCATATAACCCAGAAACTTGCCGGAGCCGACGCCGAAAGTGCATTTTACTGGATTAAGGCGCAAATTGTAGCTTCGCAGGGTGCGCAACGTTTCGGCAATGTCTTGCACACATGAAGAATGGGAGATATTTTTTATAACAAGGTCATCAACGTAAACCTCAACGTTGCGGCCAATCTGGCCGTGGAAAACCCGGTCCATGAGACGCTGGTATGTGGCTCCGGCGTTCTTGAGCCCGAAGGGCATTTTCTTAAAAGCATAGCACCCGAAAGCAGTGATGAATGCCATCTTGATGGCATCCTGCGGATCCATAAAGATCTGGTGGTATCCCTTGTACAGATCTAAGAAACAAAGTGCCTCATACCCAGTAATGGCCTCGGCCTTTTGATCTATGGAAGGTAGGGGATAACAGTCCTTCGGACAATGTTTGTTGAGGTCGGAGAAGTCGACGCACATCCGCCATGCCCCACTGGACTTAATCACCATTACAGGATTCGATAGCCAGGAGGGGTAATATACTTCGAACAGGATGTCCGCATCCAAGAGTTGTTGCACCTCGATTCGAATTGCGTCATTTCGCTCCGGGGCGAACTTCCTCTGCTTTTGCTGGATTGGCTTGATGCTGGGATCAATGTTCAGCTTATGCGTTATTATGTCGGGAGAAACCCCGGGCATATCCAAAGGAGACCATGCGAAGACATCGGAATATTCTCGCAAGGTCTGAATTATAGCCTGATGCAACCACGGCACATCCACGGCTCCTACGGTTACAGTCTGCTCCGGCTTGGACGGATCAAGCGGTACTTGGGCGGTGGCATCCCCCAATGAGATACATTCCCGAGGCTCTAGAGCCGATGATGCCACCTGAAGCTGCTGTTTGGGAGGAACTTTAGCAGTCTTTTTGAGTGCCACGTACATACACTCCTTTGAAACCCGCTGACTCCCGCGGATAGCCACTTCGCCATGCGAAGTGGGGAACTTTAGTGCAAGGTGATACGTGGAACATATGGCTTTAGCGGGGGTAAGCCAGTCCCGGCCCAGGATCATGTTGTACGGTGATGGGGAATTCACCACATAAAAATCCACGAAAATGGTTTTTATTGCCGGATAAGTCCCCAAAGACGTCGGGAGAGTGATGATACCCTCTGGCTGGACTTCACCTTGAGTGAAAGTCTGCAGTGGCCCGGGGGCCGGCCGAAGTTGTTCTCGAGGAATCCCCATCCTTTGGAAACAGTCAGCAAATATAACACTCACCGCGGCCCCATTATCCACGAAGACCCGCCTTATTGTTATATTGGCTACAGTCATGTCGATGACAATAGCGTCAGTATGAGGTGTTATCTCCGGGACCGGGTCTCTATCCGTGAAGCTGACAGTCTCGGACTGATGGAGGCGTTTATGACGTGGCTCCTCGGGAGGAGGACGTTGAGCCTCTGCCTTCAAGGCATGTCGCGAGGCCCCGGTGGGGAGGGCTCCATATATCACGTTTATTATGTGAGGGGGTGCGTTGTCTCCGGGTCCTCCCGGAGGAGGAGGTGGCGGCGGAAGACGTGGTTGTTGGCGATTGCCAGAATCTTGCCGTGCGTAATTACTAGGCCCCGGCCGGTTATTCTGCCACGGCGGCCGATTTTGTTGTGTACCGCGGTCATGATAACCTCCACGATTATGGGACAACCCCCCATTCTGACCTGTCCGAGGCTTGTCATCGGTCCGCGCAATGTAGTGGCGCAAAAAACCTTTCCTCAGGCACTCCTCGATTTCCTTGCTGAGTTCTCGGCACTCCTCTGTCTCGTGCCCATGATCTCGGTGGTACGCACACCACTTTCCACGGTTCCTCTTCTCAGGCGGAGCAGTCATCCGCGGACAAGGTCGTAGATCGTTCTTGTGAATAGAAAGGATTTCGGCGCGTGACTTCGTCAATGGAGTCAATTGTGGAATATCACTTCGAGATTCTGAACGCCCCGGGTTCAGGCGGGAAAAGGCACTAGGTCGCGTACTAGGCCCAGTTTGCGCCTTGTCGGACTGCCGCTTACTAGCGTGTTTCTCGCGTTTCCGGCGAGTCTGCTCCTCGGCCTTAGCGAATTTGCACACCGTTTTGAATAGTGCTCGGGTTGTGACTGGTGTGTTTCGAACCAGCTCGGTGTAAAGCGCTCCAGGACGGATCCATTCATAAACGCGTTGATGACTACGTCTTCGGGGCAACTTCCCACCTTGAGGCTTTCCGCTGTGAAGCGGTCAAGAAATTGGGTAACGGTTTCACCGTCCCGCTGTTCCATATTCATGAGGTCGGCCAAGGTGGCCATGGGCTTCGCTCGTGCTTCGAACCGCGCCCAAAAGTGTTCGGCGAGTTCTCTGAAAGAGGATACGCTGTTGCGCGGTAGAGAATCAAACCAGACCCGAGCCTCATCCTGTAAGTACTCGGGGAAAATTTTACAGTAATGGAGGGATGTAGTGTTATCGCGGCTAAGCATGTTGTGCCGGAAAGCTCCAAGAAAATTGGCAGGATCTCCGGTGCCGTCGTAAGGTGGTATGGCTGGCCGTTTGAACCCTTCGGGAAGGGAGGTGGCCATGATTTCTTGGGAGAACGGTGTGATGATGTCTCCATTGGCATCAAGGCCCAGAATTCTGTCCAGTTCAACATTGCGTTGAACTCGCTCATACTCTTGAAGATCCAGAGCATGAGGATTGGCATAACGAACTCTCTTTGCTGCGTTGAGTGGACGGCGGCGATCCATATCGGTAGGTTCATCGTTGCGCGGTCGTGATTCGTTAGAACTCCCATGGTCCTCGGAAGAACCAAGTCGTTCCCGTCGCCGATCCTGATGCCTGCGATGTCCCGGGTCTTGTTGATCACGCGAGTGCCGACGAGGTGGAGGCACCGCGGGATTAGCATCATGTCCGGCAGGCCCCGCGGGATGTAGGCGATTAGCTGCCCAATCTTGAAGAACATGTGCATGCTCTTGTAAGAAAGCCTGGAGCAGTTCTGGGGTAATTTGAATGTTAACCGGTGGTTGGGCAGCAGCAAGATTAGGGTTTTGCATGTCTTGAGGGGGTGGAGGTAAATTCTGATTGTCTGGATTCGCAACCGGGCCTTGATTGCCCTGATGATGAGATGTACTCCTTGCCGGCAATTGCCTCGGCGGCAAAACTTGATCCACGGGTGAATCCTGGTTGGATTGATCTCCGTGGCGAGATTGATTCAAACGAGTCGTCACCATGATTCTTGAGTACGCTGTGAACGTAAAAAATTGCTTTTCGGTTCCCACAGACGGCGCCAATTGTTAAAGCGCAATCCGGTATCCAATCAATTCAGCCTAAATCAATGCAAGAAATATAAAAACACACAGGATTTACGTGGTTCGATCCGGAGATCTACGTCCACGGGCAGAAAATCACTCTTGCCGAGTTCTTTCACTAAAACTTTGAGTTTACAGGTAGCAATTCACAATACAGAGTGCGAACCCTAATCCAGAGTTCTTTTCACGTATTTATACTTAACTTTCCTAAACCCTAACTGAACCCTAACAAACTCCCTATTCTCACGCCTATTTACCGCTGCATGGCGGTTGGGAACGAATCCTGAGCCTTGATTCGCGGAACAAACCACCTGTTGGGCCAACGCGTGTTCCTGGGCCTGCTGGGCCTACGCGTGCTGGGCCTTCACGTGCTTGCTGGGCCTACGCGTGCTGGGCCGGTTAGTGGGCTCAGGTATTAACCCGACCCGAAGTGAGCTGGGCCGGTCAGTGGGCTCAGGTATTAACCCGACCCGAAGTGACCGGGTTATCCCTATCATAAAGAGTTGAAAATGGATATTAATAGGAAATGTGGGGAGATTTTATTGTAGCAGTTGTCCGTGATGAATATTATGAAAGAGTGATGAGTGATACAATCTTTTCTTCTAACGTCCTTTTCAACCTACTATCTTCCAACCCCTTTTTCACCTCAAATTCTTCTTCAACACCGTTGCAATTCCCCCCGACATCACATGTTCAATACCATTTCACCACTATTAAATTTTAACCAAAGACGTTGTCCTATCAATTTCTCTAAAATATACTATGATTTTGAATCATCCTCGGATTTTAGGTTCATCGAGCCACTCCTGTTGAGTCTGATTATACTTCGGTCTAAAGTTTATATGGCCTAACCCGTCTAATATGTTTGGCGGGTAGATTGTTCCGGACCCATTTTACTACCTCCAATCAACACACACATTAGCAGTGATACGTAACATGAAAATTCAAGGGCCCAAATATCATAATAATGAAATAAAACATTTCAACTTAAACAATAAAATTATAAAATTAATATAATCAAATATATTACAAACTTCACAACTGCAAGCTAAAAATTATTATTTTTATATCATTTATTTTAATCACTTCTCAAAAAGTAGAAGTAATAATGCTTAACTTAAGTGCTTTTGAACTTATAGCTTAAATAAACTTAAAAAAAGTGTTTGCAAATGACTTCTGCGTGTAAGTTGATTTAGATTAAAAGCGACAAACTAAACATTATTACTTTTTAAAATACTTATTTAACCATTTCTACAAAAGTAGAAACAATTGCAAACGTCCCTAAAATATTTTTAATTATTTCTCTTTCCAAAAAGATAACCATCTAGTTATACATATTTTTCACTAGAATTCTCAGTCGAGCGATGCACGATTTGAAATATATTTATTTGTAAAAAAAAATAAGTCAAATAATCAAATAACTTGTTGTTTAAAAAAAATATTATTAAATTATCTAATAACTTTTAATTTTAGCAATAATTATTATTTATTTATTTTTATTTGGAACTCATATCCAATGTAAATAGTTCACTGACAATAATCTAAGCACAACAATGAACCAACAAACAATTTTTTTTATATTTAATATATTATATCAAAATATTCAATATTAGTATCGGATTACATACTAAGTTTTTTAATTATTGCAAATAAAAGAAATGGATTCAAAAAGTAAAAAAAAACATTAGTGTCTTTAAGATGTTGGAAAAATCAATAATTGTGAGAGAAATACAAAAAAAATAAAGCAAAATTTTAAATTATTTACATCCCTAACATGGGGGCACATAGTTCCTCCACTATTTCGTTTTATATATTTTATAAGAAACCAAATATTATTTGTGATCTAGAAACTTAAAATTAGTTAGTTATTGCTCCCTCTGTCCCAGCTAATTTTGCACATACGAAGGGACACATATATTAAGAAAAAAATTATTTTTTGCTTTTTAGTTGATTTTTTCAAATATGGAGATTGAGGGTGGAGTTGTATAGAATATTTTGTATAGACAACGACAACTGATGAATAATCAAGGTACTATCTAAGTCACATAACTTTTGTAATTATATAGATATTGATATTTAATTTAATTGGTGTTATTGTTACATTTAGTTTAAAATTAAAAGTTAGGTGTAATTTGTTACCTTTGTAAATGCAGACTTAGTCCTAGAGGATAAGGATGTAAAGAATTTTGCTTTATTGGAGATTGAGAAGTTACTTATGAATCGGGGCAAGAGATTGAGTGACTATCCACCTATACCCCTCCCTGATATTCAGAGATGCACAACTTATCAGAACAAATGCATTGTAGATGAGTTGCAGTATAATAAAGAGGAATTGTATAAGGAACATGAAGAGTTGCTGCGTAAGATGAATACTGACCAACTTTGTGTGTACAAGGCAGTTATGGATACAGTTGACACTGATAAATGTGGTATCTTTTTTTTTTTTTTTTTTTTATATGGATATAGAGGCACTGGAAAGACATTTGTTTGGAGGACTTTGTCGGCAGTAATCCGGTCAAAGGGAGACATAGTGTTGAATGTTGCATCAAGTGACATTGCATCACTACTACTACCAGGTGGAAGAATGGGCCATTCAAGATTCAAGATCCCGATCAATCTCAATGAAGATTCACTGTGTTCTGTTAAAAAAGAAACACCTTTAGTAGAACTCTTTGTCAAGTGCCGGTTGATAATATGAGATGGAGCACCAATGATGCACAAACATTGCTTTGAGTCTCTGGATAAGTCTTTGAAGGATATAATGGAGTGCGATGATACTTTTGGGGGAAAGACAGTTGTTCTTGGAGGTGATTTCAACAAATATTACCCGTTGTGCCCAAAGGTAGTAGACAAGACATCATTAATGCAAGTGGGAACTCATCATATTTGTGGTCAGATTGTAGGGTAATGAGATTATCCAAAAATATGAGACTACAAAATGTTGCTTTGAATGTTGAGTGTGATGAGTTGAAGAAATTCTCCGAGTGAATTGCGAGTGTTGGAGATGGTACGCTAGGGGATCCTAATGATGGTGTTGTGGATATTGAAATACCGGATGACATATTGCTAAAGACTTCAGGGAATCCTATTGCCGCAATAGTAGAAATAGGGGTGGGGAAAAATATCGAAATGCCGAAATACCGCACATACCGTATCGAAAAATTACCGAAAATACCGAAATTTTCGGTATACCGAATTTTCGGTACGGTATGATACCGTACCGGAAATTTTCGGTACGGTAACGGTATGATAATTTGAAATTTTTGGTATTTCGGTATATACCGAATACCGAAAAAAGTTCGGTATTTTCGGTATATATCGGTATACCGAATTTTTTTTCGGTATTTTGGTAGTTCGGTATTTCGGTATACCAAATTCCTAACGGTATACCGTAAATTTTCGGTACACTGAAATTTCGGTATACCAAAATCAACAGTATGGATCGGTATATACCGATACCGATACACAATTCGGTATACCGAATTTTCGGTACGGTATCGGTATTTACCGATATCATACCGAATTTTCGGTATGCCGAATTTCGGTATACCGAAATTTTCGGTACGGTAACGGTATGGATTTTCGGCGTACCGAAAATTTCGGTACGGTAACGGTATGGGCAATTCGGTACGGTATACCGTACCGAACCACCCCTAAGTAGAAAGCACTTATCCTGATTTTGGACAGACAACTGATGATTCATCATACTTAGAGGATAGAGCAATCTTGGCATCGACACTTGATGAAGTGAACTCTATAAATGAGTACATGACGTCCAAGAATAAGCATGAGGGGAAGATGTATTTGAGTTCTGATAGTCACTGCAAGTCAGATTCGGGGGTTGACTTATTGCAAGATGTACACGCACCGGAGTTTCTGAATACAATCAAGTGTTCCGGAGTACCTATCCATCAGCTGAATTTGAAAGTGGGTACTCCTGTGATGTTGTTAAGGAACATTGACCACTCGCTTGGATTGTGTAATGAAACACGGATGGTTATTACTAAGATGGCTGATCACGTTCTACAGACACGTTTGCTTTCAGGAAGTAATATAGGTGATACTATTTTAATAACCAAAATGACTCTAACACCTTCAGATAAAAGATTGTCATTCAAGTTCCAAAGAAGATAATTTCCTCTCATTGTATTCTATGCAATGACAATAAATAAGAGTCAATGTCAGTCACTCTCAAACGTTGGACTCTTTTTTAGGAGACCAGTTTTCAGCCATGAACAGCTTTATGTCGCAGTGTCTAGAGTTACGAATTGTAAAGGTTTGAAAATTTTAAGTTGTGGTACCGATGATAAATGTAGTAAGACTACTAATGTCGTGTAAGAAAATATTTCAGATTTGTAGATATTTATTTTACTTCGTTGTAATGTTTTATGAAATGTTTACTTTAAACTTTCGTATGTCTTTGTACATTTCATTGTTTAACATTTTTTAAACGTTTAATTACTTTTTATAATATATAAAATATAAAACATCCCTTTTTAAAAATAAAACCATCTTTAATGATAATATCGATTTACTTATAAAATTTAAAATAGCTCGTGCATCGCACGGGTGCATTTACTAGTAAACAAAATACATAGGATTTTAGAAACAAAAAATAGTAATTTTGTTGTTGTAGACATACTCTCATCCCACTCTCTTCCCCACATTTTTGCCTCCTACCCCCATTTTAGATTCTAGATTATTCTGTTGATTTCTATCACACAATTTCTGTCAGACTCTCGCTCTCTCTCTCTCTCACAATGTTGGTCTCTTTCTGTTACTCTGGTGGGCGATGATGTTACCTTCCTTCTCCCTTAATTTTGAATCTCTTAATCATCTCATCAAATAAAATTATTTAAAGAAATAAAAATTGGAAGTAGACACAAAATTAGTTGAATCAGCTGGTTGATTTCAATTAAAAAATAAATTGATTGTGCAGAACAGATTCTATGAGATATGTGCTCGAATATTTTTCTGAAAGACTGTGTGAGTATCTCCTTTTATAGACTTGGAGAAATTATGCTGATTGTGGGGACTTACTATTGATTTGAGATAATGATACCTAAATATATTTTAGGCAAATATATGTAGATTTATCTTCAAATAAAATATTTTATGCCAAAAATAATATTTTTCAAAAATGATAAAGAGATTTAGACGAAAAAAATTACTCCCTCCGTCCCGGCCTAATTGTCCTACTTGCCTTATTTGTTTGTCCCAAGTTAATTGTCCTACCTCATAAATGACAAATTCTCCACAATCTCCACCATCAAAATCTCCACATTCAATCTCCACCTTAGAAAAAGTCAAAGATTTCACAAAATTTGTTTTTTCTTAATCTCCTTGTCAGGTCAATGTAGAACAATTAGCTTGGAATGAAGAGAGTATAAATTATTATTGTAGGTGAATTTTATTATTATATAAATATAGATATAGATTGTTTAACATCTAACTTGTCAAAATAATGAGTGTCATCACTTGTCAAATTAAACGATTGCTTGAGCTCGAATCCCACTATCCCTTTTTCCCAATATTTTTATACGCAAAACAAAATTGTTGGTTTGGAGCAAAAGTATGCAAGCAAAGGGGGGCTTTCCAACTACCAAAACAACCTCTAGATAACCCACTTCATACTTTATACTAACTAATGAAAATGAAAAGGAGATTTAGCTATTTCAAATAATATTTTGTTTTCTATTTCAATATGTATCACGTATGTATTAGTTTTGTCATGATTATTTCATTTTATATATTTGGCATGTGTTAATGAGGTTGAAATTAAAGGTGAGTGCAAATCATTTTTTTGCGGGTTTCAAATTGTTGGATTGCATATATACCCGATAAAAAATACTCTATTTTTTACCTAATTTAATTTACGGGTACCCACTCTCGCGGGTGTTCGATCCGGCAAGTCGGGTCGAATTTTCTCAAGGCTATTTTTTGGTTTTGAATTTGCTTTTAATTTTTGAAATTTATTGAAAAAAATTCTTAGAATCATGTTGACTTTTCCAAAAGAAATTATTCAAAAAGAACATGATCCCACTTAAACACAAAAGAAGCAGGTCAGATTCATATATAACCCAAAATCCGTGGAACACAAAATACCTGATACAATCGGGTAAAACATAAACGAAACGGGCCGAAAACCTGAACCCGTTGCTTAAAAGCACACTCATAGTTAGAATAGAAGATAGATCATCATTGTAATTGATGATTATATCCGATGAAAATGACATCGTTACCAACCAAATTAACTTTTCACATTACACCTCTCCCTCCCACGCGTTCTCGTAATAACAAAATTGTATAAGTCTCTAGTCACCCATTAGACAGTGAATCGAGGTCTAATGACTAATCACGCCTAAATTAGACTGATTATGTATGACGTAACGGAATAAAAAACTAAACATAAGTGGTTCACAAAAATCTACCACCTAAACAGAAATTAATCAAAACTAGTCGAAAAAAAATTCAACCGACATATTTTTTGCAATTGCAATGAGAGCAAGAGTAGTTAGAAACTGATGATCAGAGTTAGCATATGAGAAAGACAACCCTCCCTCCCTTCCTTCTTCCCCAACAGCCCCATCTCACCAAATCCTTAAACTAATTACCATTCCCTAACTAACCATTTTCTTCTTTTTTTAATATCAAAATCAAATATCTCATTTCTTTCATCCTCTCTCATCACAGTTCCTAATTACACCTCCATTCTTTCTCTTCCATCATGCACCCCTCACTCCGTCGCAAATTCTCGCCCCGGCTCTTCTCCGCCGTGATGAAGCCGGCCGCCTCCGCCGCCCGGAAACGCAGCAACCTCTCCGTATTTGTGGTGGTCTTCTCCGTCTTCCTCTTCGGCTGCTTCATCTACAACGACGACGTGAAGTCCATTGCCGAATTCCCATTTTCAAAGGAGACAACAAATGTTAACATTGGCACCAAAACGACGACGGTTTCTGTGGTTATGAATGCACGAACTGTCGTGGAAACAGAAGTAGAGAGCACCGGCTCTGTTTCTGAGAACTACAACGGCAAAGATGATAAGATTGTAATGCCGATTGAAGAAGACGAAGATGATGATGACGACGGAGTCGAAATTCCGCCGGAAGAGTGTGATCTGTTTGCAGGGGAATGGGTTTTTGATAACTCCACGCATCCGATTTATAAGGAAGATGAGTGTGAGTTTTTGACGGCGCAGGTGACTTGTTTGAGGAATGGAAGGAAAGATTCTTTGTATCAGCACTGGAAATGGCAGCCCAGAGATTGTTCTTTGCCAAAGTAAGTTTCCAGTCGATCATGCGTTTCTATCTTTTGTTATAATAAATTTAAAATGCAAGTCATGTTAATTTATATCATCATCTAATGAACATAATAAAATAAGGATACTAGATAAAATACGATAATATAACATATTACGTATGAGTAATTTAATGTTATGAAAATTACACTGCGCTTCATTGAGTGTGTGCCAGATGCCATGTTCAGTAATTGTCATGGCATCCCATCAAATCATCTGTTGTTTATTGGTGTTTCATCTTGTATTTTAGTATGTTTATCAATCGATACGTATATTGGATGATGTCACGAATCAATATATGACATGTATTGAATTGAGTGTAACGGAAGATAAAATGCATACTATAACAGAGGATCGAGATTAACATGCCACCCACTAACAGTGTAGATCTAAATTTTAGGAAATGTCTCGAGATTCTTGGATTTTGGAGATTTTCAATTTAGAGCTAAATTTTGAGTTTTCCTCTATTATGAGCTTAGAATTCGAATCGTATTCTCAATTTAGGGCTTATGCCTCGGAAAATAGAAAACATTGTTCGATGTACAGACGGAAAATCTCATTTATAATCTCATGATATCAGTCTCTAAACTGCATTAGTGACGTATTTAAAACGAATTGTTTGGTTATGCTTGTCTCTAAAATAGTAAAATTTAGAGATCAATTTTTTCCTATGTAAATTTAGTGATGAAATTTCCATCTATTATAAATTTAGAAATCAAATACCTACATAATTAGTTACTAATTGGATAATAATAAATAATAATATAAAAGTGTCTTTACCACCTTCTGTCACTATTCCGATTTAATATTGTTTTCATTAAATATTGATACTCATTTTTTTTTTTTTAAAATAAAAGAATCTTATTACTCAAAAGTCTTGACGTATAAGTTCGTGTTTAGTTGCTAATCACATTGTTGATTCTTTATTATTTAACTTTAATTAATGAACATTTTTATTTTATTTTTAAATAGATTCAAAGCACGATTGTTGCTAGAGAAACTGAGGAACAAGAGAATGATGTTTGTAGGAGATTCTTTGAACCGGAATCAATGGGAATCTATGATCTGTTTGGTGCAGTCTGCAGTGCCTCCCGGCAAGAAAAGCTTGAACAAGACTGGATCTTTATCTGTATTCAGAATTGAGGTCATTTTCTAATTTCTACTCTTTTTCAGAGATTAATTGTTGTTCATGCTAATTAGAACTTTTTTACTTTATTTCGGTTGAGTTCCTTTTTTTTTCACCCTTGCAAAAATCCTCGACTAAGTTTGACTAGTCTTGTTCTAGGCATTAGACTACTATCACCGTATATTTTTCTTTTTCATTTCTTCCCGCACAACAATGTCTAGATCTGCTTAGCAACGCCTAGTCCCCAACTAGAGGTGACAAAATTTTCGATAGACTGAGCCATAACGTTTTCAGCCCGAAGTGTCATGTATGGGCAAAAAGCCCGATGGGCCATGGGCAAACCTATAAATCATAATATATTATAGGAGGATGGACCGGACTTTACTCATTAATCTTTTGCCATACAAAATTTCAGATAACTGATCTGATATATAACGTTGATCTATAGGCTAGTCCAAGTCGCGGTCGCCCAAATTGTCACTCCGATCCCTAACTAAGCGCTAGGTCCCACTTTGCTGACGTCAGTATTGAGCAACTTTTTCGATATTAGTTTTTTACTAATCCTATATGATGATTTTAAATATGCTGATCGGTTTTTCCTTTTTTGTTTTTTGAGTACATATTTTGAATTTGATTGGAGTGGGATTGTAAATGCATGATGGGTTTGAGGTTGGTAGAATGTTGAAGAGATCAAACATTATTAAAAGATAGTTGACTAATCACTATTTTTGTTATATTAGAAATTGAATAGTGAAGCATGTCAAATTATTGTTAAACGAGTTGAAATTTTGTCCCACCTTTACTCAACTCTTTAATTTAATAGAGATCAATAATACAAAGTGGGTATACCTGTTGCTTAAACTACAAGTACTAATCACCCACCCACCATAAAAAAATATACTTCCTCATCATATAAACCAAAAAAAAAAACAACTTTGTAGACTATTTCTGCAAATCTTTAGTTTTCATTTACAAACCTTCATTTGTTTCTTGGTTTGATTTTTCCAATCACATCTAGCTCAAAATATTTTGTTAAATGGGTACTATTAATACTTTGACTGTATTCCTTAAAAAAAAATACTTTGACTATAACTAACTTTCATTTTTCATTCAACACACCTTTTCTGGAAAATAATACTACCTCAGATTTTTTTAGATATTTTTTTAGGTTTTAATAAGGAAGTTAAGGAATGTGAAAAGTAGACAAATAAGCCCTTATTTAGATTATATAGATATGGTAAGTTAGATAATTATAATTTTTTTAGAAATAATTATAGGGATACTACTGAAAAAAATATAAAAAATGTAAAAAAAAAAAAGAAAAGCGCTAAAAGAACAACTATTTATAGACAACGTACAAAAGATAAAAAGACATCTAAAAAAATAAATAAGACTGTTTCACATTTTTTGAGAAGTCTTTAATATATATATAAGTGGTAAAGTCTCATGTGTATCAATTGCACGATGCAATTTAGGTTGGGTATCACGATTCATGCATAAATATATTACATATTTTGGGTAAAGGTATTACAACACTTTTACCCAATATATATAATACCCTTAAGCATAAATAGTGATATTTTTCACCGTGATATATTTACCCATCACATGTAATACATTTAGGCATAAATAGTAATACATTTTGATCCATGACCCGAATTACATACGAGACCTCCCCATATAAGATAAAAGAAACAAGGGAATATTGGATGATCTAACAACTTCTTGCACTCAAAGTCTTGACAGCCTAGTGATATCGCATTGCTATATTTAAAATTTTAATTTCATGAATAATCACACATATTAAATAAGTAAAATTGATAATATTAAAGAAGTTGTGTAAGCAGAATTTATAACTTAAAAAAAAATACATTTATTAAATTAACAAATATATATATATAATATATGAATGTATCAAACATAATTTTCTTAGACGGAGAGAGTATTAACGATGATTTTGGACAGGATTATAATACAACAGTGGAGTTTTACTGGGCTCCATTCTTGGTAGAGTCAAATTCGGATGATCCGAATATGCACAGCATTTTGAACCGAATCATCATGCCCGGATCCATCAAAAAGCATGGCAAAAATTGGAAAAGTGTGGACTACCTCATATTCAACACATACATTTGGTGGATGAACACTGCCTCCATGAAAATTCTGTAAGTAATTAATTTTTTTATGATCATTGGTCCAGTCCATCGGACCAATATTATAAATTGGGTTGAATTGGATCGGGACCATTAAATAATTTATCGGATAAAAATTAGTGAGAAAAGTACGATCCATTCTTCTGTAGTTGTATTATGATTTTGGAATTGACCCGTGGTCCGTCGAATTTTTGACATAGGCCCAATATTACTTCAACCTAGAAATTCAATGATCTAATCCATCTAAAATGTCGGACAAATTGAGCCAAACCCATTAAGTCGGACCAATTCTGCCTACTTTAACTCCGTGGTGCCTGTCAGCCTGTGTTTGCTCATCTCAGAGGGGGTGGGGAAGGGGGGATGTTACGGATTTTTTAAATACCATGTTTACATATAGTCTTATTTTTAAGGATTAATTACAAAATGTCTCCTAAATTATCATTTTATTTATTTATTATTATTATTTTTTTTTATCAGAGATACGTATTTTAAAGATTGGTACCTAAAATGTTCTCCCGTAGCACCCTTAAGAGTGTTTGCGGATAGCCTTTATCCAACAAAGATTAAAACTTTAAGGTTATTTTTAATAATTTTCCGGGAAATTATATAACTCTTAAAACTAAATGATTTTCAACTAATTTCCAGATTTTAAAACTAAATGTTCTATTTTATTTAGATTTTTCAAATAATTTCTTCAAAATTACTAAAATAACTTTAATGTTTTTAATTTTCGTGGGAAAAATGAACAAGATATCAATCCAACAAAAAGGGTACTTCAAGTTGTATCTTTTAATAATAATAGTTGGTCCTAGTTAATTGGAAAATGTTTACCCCGGCCCTATTAGGACTCAAAAATAGTTGCTCCTTTTAAGATGAAATCCTAAATTCGTAATATTCTGATATTTATGTTTAATGGGTGGTAAACAGACGAGGATCGTTCGACAAAGGCGATACAGAGTATGATGAAGTTGATAGACCCGTAGCTTACGGGAGAGTGTTGAAGACATGGGCTAAGTGGGTCGACAAAAATATCAATCATAATCGAACCCATGTCTTTTTCATGACTATGTCTCCTCTTCATATCAAGTAAGTCATAAAATAAAAGAACTTTTATTCTTTACTCGACTAATAAAATGAGATATTAATTTAAAATTGTATAATATAGAAGAAAAGTTTTAAAGGAAGTTAAACAACACATATAAGTTTGACTTGTATACATGTTTAGATGATTGATGTTTGGTAGACCACTCCTAACTCATTTATTGCAACAAATCAATATTCATTCTATTATTAACTATTTAATGAGGTGGAAATTAAAAGGTGTCTAAAAACATTGGCATCATTTGATCCTAATATTGTTGTTCTAACGTATAATACAGGAGCTTGGACTGGGAAAATTCGAACGGCATCAAATGTGCTAAGGAGACAACCCCGATCCTTAACACATCAATGCCACTAAATGTGGGCACGGACCGTAGGCTCCTGGATATTGCATCCAATGTCACAAAGTCCATGAAATTGCCTCCGTATTTTCTCAACATAACCAAACTCTCCGAGTACCGAAAAGACGCACACACCTCGGTTCACACTATTCGTCAAGGCAAAATGCTTACTCCAGAGCAGCAAGCGGACCCCGCCACGTACGCCGATTGCATTCACTGGTGCCTCCCTGGCTTGCCTGATACGTGGAACGAGTTCCTCTATACTCGTATTTTATCGCGTTCGTGATTGAGACGTAAGTGGTTTTTTAGAGCAACTCGAGGTAAAAGAGATTTTGTATTTTTTGTTTATAGGTGATTTTTTCTACATCAATATTTCCATCATAGGTGATTTTTTGTATTAAAGTGGCATTTCTCAGATTCTAAGCCAGTTTGTATTAATTAGTCAATTGTAAAATAATTCTTTATGATAATAAAATGAAAGGGAATTGCTAGGTATTATCTTTATTATCTTGATACAAAAATAATTAAGTAATAGGTCTCAAAATTACATAGCATGCATGACACTCTCTTAGAAACTTCTAAATGATAAATTACTTGTCACGCTTATCTTGGTGCCACACTAAATGATTTATATCTATGACATTTTAAAATACATCTCAATATAATAATTTAATTGTGACAATTTACATATACATCTTAAAATAGTATATTATTTCTTGCATTATTCAGAATACGTCTTTAGATGATGTACTATGTACGACGTTATCTTAGATGTGTCTCGACATAATACCTTAATTGTGATGACTTTTTAGATACATTTTATAAGTAATATATTATTTGTGATATTATTCTAAATACGTGTGTTAAATGAAGTACTATCGTAAATGTTCTCTGGGATGTCTATAAACAATAACATAAGTGTGATGGTTTTTCAAATACATCTTAAATTAATATATAATTTATAATATTATTCTAAATACGTCTCTAAATCGTAACTATATATAATGTTCTTGTAATACATTTCAAAATAATAACTCCATTGTGACGATTTATAGATACTTCTTAAAAAGTATATTAACTTGTGACATTATCTAGATATATCTGTAAATGGTGTACTATTTGTGACATTTTCTTATATACCGTAGGTACATAGAGTTTGTGTTTGATCAAATAGTCAATCACATATTATCAAGTATTCAATTTATTTTCTGACAATTCAAGATTTAATCTTGTTGGAGGTGAATTACCAATATTTTGGTATTAAAATCAAATGAAATAATATACTCTTACCGAAGACAAGGAATATCATTAAATCATAATGATCAGTCAAATTGCATCATTCTATGAGATATATAAAACTTATCATTTTCCCTATTTCAAGACATACCACACAAATACATAAGTCGAGAAGTTGAGAAAAAGTTCAAGATGTGAAATTCTCAACTATTCAAAACAGGTGTCAAGGCAGATTCAAATATATTTATCGCGAAGGCCAGCAGATTCAAAGGTTTTCTTTGGGAAGGCCAATGACGTTTAATTTGGGAATAAGCCGCTAAGCTCCTCGAATTAGTGTTCTTTCAAATCAAGTCAATTTCAAGAGAAAAGTTAGAGGAAGAAATAGAGGTTGCATTACACAAATTGTCATAACCATCAAATATGGAGTAATATGTAAATATCATAAAAAGAGTAGGTATTTGTAACGTTTTTAATTTATTTTTCATTTTCACTATGACATTTAGATTTTCAGAATTTATTATACAACATTTTTAATTTCTATGATTTTCAAAATCTTGTTTAATTATTAATATAATTAATTAAGCCAAAATAAATGTTTTAGTGTCACATAAAAAAAAAAAGTAAAAAAAAAAAGAAAAAAACTGCCACATCAACGCTCAACACGTATCATTATATTGTAGCCGGTCACGGAATATTATGAGCGAATGATTTTGCAAAATTTAAAGAAATTAGATATTAAAAGATTTCCAGGACAAACGATCAAATTTCCCTATATATGGATTTATATTTATTTCAAAATCATCATAAAGATAATTTAATTTCAAACAATAATAAGATTTGTGTCAAAACATTAATGTTTTACAGACTAACACTTGTATCTATCTTGTGTAAGACATGGATTACTAAAATATTACTTTGACGTAAAAAATGTTAATTTTATCACAAAAATTGTTATTTCTGAGAACGGTTGCATTTTTATATATGTTAACTCATTAATATTTTTTACATCAACGGCCACGTTTTATGCAATAAAAATAACTCTTATTTAACGAAAAATGATCTGTTAGACTATACGGTTTAAGCGTTTCTCAATTTTCCAAGACTAAAACACAAATAGTACGTATGATTTGCCAAAGAATAGGATTGATCAAGTGAATCGCACATTAACTAACGGTCAACACATGCAATTATAATAGGCAAATATTACAGGATAATTTTAAAATGTTTCGAACATAGACGATATTTTCAATAAGTTGCAAAATTTGCTAGATAATCTGATCAATTTTCCCAATATATATATTTGGATGTTGGTAGGTAAGGCCCAAGTTGCTTAAGGTTACAGGCCGGCCCAAGTTGTTTATAGTTGGAAGCCCAAGAATTGGCCTAAGTATAGATTTGATAATTGGTTTGTAACGGCAGCACAAGAGGGAGAAAAGATCTGACCCACGATTTCCTCCAAATCACGAAGGCAAGCTTCATGGCCTTAATTGCAGGAATATAGTTAGGGGCCTCAATTGTAGGAATGTAGTTAGGGCTGTAATTTGTATGATATAAATAGTAGAATTAGGGAGAGAAGAGGGGTTGGAACTTTTGAAAAGAAAGAACGCTTGTAAACAATAACAAAGAAAGAAAGAGAAAGAAAAAGGAGCCCGGTAGGGACATCATTTTTCCGTGGACGTAGATCTCCGGATCGAACCACGTAAACCTTGTGTCTTATTGCTTGGTTATTTTCTTGTTTAGTACTTTTCGTAAATATTTTGGTGATAGCGGATTGCGCTTTATCAATTGGCGCCGTCTGTGGGAATCGTAGAGACGATTGGATTTTTAGTATTGATATTGCACTTGAAACCATGGTAACTACTCGCTTGAATTACTCTCGCCAAGGTGATCAAGTCAATCAAGATCCACCCGTGGATCAAACCTTACCAACAAGGCAATCGACAACAATTGATATCCATAAAAATATTTCAACATTGTTCATTTCTCAGGAAATACAAAGTTGATCATTACAAAGCAAGAAACTACAACGGAATCTTTTTTACAGCCGAGCTCCTATTCCCCGCAAAGAAGTTGTTAGACCTTCCGTCATGATCGAAGGCCCTAGCAAGGCCGCGGAGGTTGCGAGTGACGTGGTAGAGGCCTCGGGAGGAAAAAAAACCAACCCCACCCCCGGAGAGGTCAGTGACCTCCCAACTCATGAGCAGAATGTAGGGTAGATGATCCAAATGTGCCCGAGCGAACTGTTAAGGTCGGTGCTATACATTTACCCCTACTTCACAGTGCCATCGTTCAAGTATTGCGAGAATACTCCGAGGTCTTTGCCTGGTCACCTTTAGACATGCCCGGTGTCTCACCAGATTTGATTACTCACAGGTTGAACATTGACCCTGCAGTCAAACCAGTACAGCAGAAGAACAGACAATTTGCTCCCGACAGAAAAGCTGCTTTTCGCACAGAAGTTGAAGCATTGGTAAAGGCAGATATCCTTTTCGAAGTCCATTATCCGACCTGGTTGGCGAATCCTGTTCTAGTCCTGAAGTTTGATAATACGTGGAGAATGTGCGTGGATTTTACTGATCTGAATAAATATTGTCCGAAGGATTGTTATCCATTACCTTCTATCGACCAGAAGGCTGAAGCCATTACTGGACATCCCGCGCTTTGTTTCTTGGACTTATATAAGGGATACCACCAAATTCACATGGATAAGAATGATGCGATCAAGACAGCATTTATAACGGACTTCGGAATCTTCGCATACAAAAAGATGCCCTTCGGGCTCAAGAATGCCGGAGCCACTTATCAAAGGTTGATGGACCATGTTTTTCAGAACCAAGTTGGTCGAAATGTGGAGGTCTATGTTGATGATCTAGTCATCAAGAGTCGAACTTTTGATGCATGTGTTCGGGATATTGCTGAAACACTGGAAGTACTTCGATGCCATAATCTTCGCTTAAATCCAGCGAAATGCACCTTCGGGGTCGGTTCAGGCAAGTTTTTAGGGTACATGGTCTCTCCTCAGGGGCTACAAGCTAACCCCTCTAAAATTAGGGATATCCTCGACCTCAAAACACCCCAGAAAGAAAAAGATGTTCAACACCTTATTGGACGATTAGCCGCGTTAAACAGGTTCCTATCTAAAGCGGCTGAACGGCAACTTCCTTTCTTTAAGGTGTTACGACAAGTTAAGAAATTTGAGTAGACACCCCAGTGTGAGGAAGCTCTGACGGCTTTAAAGCAGCACATCCGTCAACTTCCCATTGTTTCTGCCCCGATTGCTGGAGAACCCCTGTATCTATATTTGTCCCCCGCTGATGAGGCCATCAGCGCGGCTCTTATCCGCGATGACCACGGGACTCAGAAGGTAGTATACTTTGCCAGCCGGGCTTTACAAGGAGCAGAAATCCAATACTCAGTCATCGAAAAGACCATATTGGCATTGGTTATGGCGGCCCGCCGCCTCCGTCCCTACTTTCAGGGACATGTTATTAACGTTCTTACAAACCTACCGATCCGTCAAATCCTGAGGAAGCCCGATCATTCAGGTCGACTTGTCAAATGGGCAATAGAGTTGGGAGAGCACGACATTCAATTTCTTCTTCGTCACGCTATTAAAGGCCAAGCCCTGGCTGATTTTCTAGCCGAAGCTACTTATGAGTGTCCGGACTCCAACTCACATCCTGAACACATTTCCCCTACTGATACCAGTGTTGAAACCGAACGATGGCATGTTCATGTAGACGGTGCTTCCGCTACACGGGGAAGTGGTGCCGGGGTCATCATCAATGGACCTGACAATGTTGAAGTCAAGTATGTTTTGCGCTTCAACTTCAAAGTCACGAATAATGAAGCTGAATATGAAGCGATTCTTGCGGGTCTTCGTCTTGTAAAGACTTTAGGAGCTGCACATATTCAACTATACACTGATTCCGAGGTGGTTTCCAGTCAGATCAATGGCCTATATATAGCAAAGGAGGAAACCATGAAACGGTATTTGGCTTTAGCTCAAAGTCTCCTACACACATTTGCCTCCGCCCACATTCACAAGATTCCCCGAGAAGAGAATACAAAAGCTGATGCTCTTAGCAAACTGGCCTCCGCGGCTCCCTCAAGTATACCTTCTGATGTACTTGTAGAAGAGATGTCTCATCAGTCAATCCACGAACAGCCTGTCTCGGTAATCACTGATTCCCAAATTACTTGGATGACACCCATTATCCAATATTTACAGGATGGAACCCTACCCGATGACAAGTTACAAGCCCGACAGGTGATCTTGAAAGCACCAAAATACACTTTACATGATGGAGTTTTGTACAGGCAATCTTATCTTCAGCCCAGTCTCCGGTGCCTTGGCCCGGTTCAGGCTCGTTACATCCTCAAGGAATTACATGAAGGCTCATGCGCGAACCATATTGGTTCCCGGACTCTTGCTAAAAAAGCACTCCGATGGGGATATTATTGGCCTACTCTTTTTAATGATGCGCATGAGCTAGTGTCAAAATGCGAGAATTGTCAGCGGCATTCACGGATTAAACACTTACCTCAAACTGAACTGACAGGCATCCAGAGTGCATGGCCTTTTATTCAATGGGGCATAGACATCGTGGGCCCTTTCCCTTTAGCTCCAGGTGGTCTTAAATTCTTAGTGGTCGCGGTGGATTACTTTACCAAGTGGGTCGAGGCTGAACCACTCACTACCATTACTGGAAGGAAAATTCTTAATTTTGTTTGGAAGAACATTGTCTGCCGATTTGGTATTCCTAGCACCATTGTTTCTGACAATGGGAAACAGTTCGCGAATGACCCTTTCCGTTCTTGGTGCGAGGAGTTACATATTAAACAGGCATTCACTTCGGTGGCCCACCCCCAAGCTAACGGCCAAGTCGAGGTGACAAACCGAACACTTGTTGAAGGCATTAAGAAGCGCCTAGGTGAATCTAAAGGACTTTGGGCTGATGAACTCCCTCAGGTATTATGGGCTTATCGCACTATACCACATTCGGCTACTGGCGAAACTCCTTTTAGCCTAACCTACGGCTCCGAAGCTGTCATCCCAGCAGAAATCGGTGTAGCCAGTCCTAGGGTGCTGAATTTCAATCCAGAACAGAATGAAGATGCTCTCCGTACCAACCTCGACGAAGTAGAAGATCGCCGAGAACAAGCTTTTATCAGACAGGCCAAAAATAAACAGCAGACAACGAGGTATTATAATGCTCGAGTTCGGAATACACAGTTTAAGGTTGGTGATCTTGTGCTCCGGCGCAATTCCGCCAGTAAGGCCGAGCCTGAAGGCAAGCTCCATGCAGCATGGGAAGGACCATATCGTGTGGTCACTGCTCATCCCCTTGGGAGTTATCAGCTTGCACGTGTTGATGGTACCCCGGTACCTCGGACTTGGCATGTTACTAATCTTCGAAAGTTTTTTCTCTGAACACTGTTAGTTTTACTTCGATTTCCTATCTCTTGCATAATTTGTTTTTATTATGATAAGTTTGCTTGATTAATCATGTTATTTTGGTCTGGCCATTACGTGTTTGTGATATCATGGGGACGCCCCGATATCTTTATATTCATGTTTCCGAACACTTATTTTCGATCCGTCGTATATAATACATGTCTCCGGACTCCATAACTCAATTCCTAAAATCGGTTGAAGTTACATATTTAAACCTCAGGGTCCTATTCAAATTCTATCTCACTCGATCAGAGATTACAAGGCGCTATTGATTTGTCTCCGGACTTCAACTCATTTTCTTTACACACTCTTCATAATCTATTTAAGTGTCTCTGTCTTTTCAAAAATAAATAAATAAATATATATATATATATATATATATATATATATATATATATATATACGAGTAACATTTTTTAATTAGTCATATATAAGTTACAACAGACTAATTACTCTTTCATTACATTAACTTTGGTTGGGTATTCGCTGTGCTATTATCTACGGACGTTGCTCGGACCCTCTCTGAACCAGTACGCGAAACCGCGTCGCCTTGTCTCTGATCGAGCATGTCCCGTCCTCCGGGATGCTTCTTGCGCGTTCCGACGACGCCCTGCTTCGCTTCGGCTACGGACTCCGGTCCCATATCTATAACTTGTCGCTGGGGGACCCCGGTCATCTGCAGCTAAGGGTGAGCACGGGTCTCGGAGATAATCCGCTCCGCATCGAACCCCGGACCGAAAGCACTCCGAACCGATAATATCCGTTGACTATTTGACTTTATCCGAACCGAACCAAACCGAATTTTTTTGTTGTAAACCCGAACCGATCCAAACCGAAAAACCAAAATAGAACCGAGTAGAACCGATTCTAAGTAATCAACTATGGAATTTTTTTATATCATTTAATTAATTTCTTTTACACTATAATATTGAACCATTATGAATTTTAGTAAATTTTAACAATGATATAACTACTGTTTTAGTATTTTATAAAAGATTTAGTAATTAATAATAGAGTACAATATTTATAATAAATCATTTTCATAATAAACATATATCTATTAATTATAAATATATGAACAGTGAATATGTTTATAGTTTATATAAAGAAATACATTACTATGATAATTCAATTCTACATTTCTTTAATCCAACACTAAAATTTATTATTATATCTAATATTTAATTATTTTCACATATAAAGGTCAAAATTCTAGACCTGAACTCACTGCACATAGTTACTATCCTACGCCTGAATTTCAAGTAGTGGCTCGTTTCTTGTTCCCTTCTTCTTTGATTCTCCATCTTTCTCGTGCACACACCTTTTTCTCTTGAAGTCAACTTTAATTTTACTGTAGTTAGTCATATTAAGTTTACCTTTACTTATTGACAATGTATACGACTAGAGCTTTATCAATGAAAAATAATCGGTAAATGTCCAAAGAGGTTATCGATAGCCAATAACTTTATAATTTAGTGCTATTCTTCTTTTGACGAGATAACTACTTCAGTAACCTGTAATTATTTTTTATAAGTTATGATTTTGAAACTTGTCTTAATATATAACTTATAAGTTGTTTAATTACACTTTTTCTTTAACAATATGATATTATTGTAAAGACAACACTATAATTCTTTCGTGCATTTTGCTAAAAATATTAAAGGAAAAACTCCGAACAGCTCCGAATAACCAGACCGAAAGAACCGATCTCCGGAAGGAACTGAACCGATCAACGGAGCGGTTCTGGAGATTTAATTTTGGAAATCTCCGAATATCTCCGAGGTTTGGTTCGGTTCTGGAGATTTCCATATCTCCGAACCGCTCCGGACCGTGCTCACCCCTATCTGCAGCGTATCCGGTTCTTATCCTTGGCCCTGACATATTGATCCATTCTGCATGGCCCCATTCTAGTGGCGCCAATGGATCCATCACCTCGGGGGTTTTATTTATGCCTTCCCCGGTTTTTTGACGAGGAGGCTCTGGTGACTTCTGAGGCACTGGGTTTATTCTCCGTTCCCTTCCCGGAGTGTTCGCCCATTCTACAGCATCCCACTCCTCAGCAGACATCTCATCAATCTCCTTGGCCAACGCTACAACTGTCGATCCACTGGCCTCCGGCTCCATCACGTGTATTCCTTCCGGTTCTTGGGGTACGTTCGATATCACTTCGGGCATGGTATTGGTCTTCCCAACACCTACAGTTTGGTCAGCCGACAATATCTTCTCTTGGATATCGGACTTTGTTTTCTTGCCCCGACGCTTTTTCTTGCGGCTGTGTTCTTGTTCTTCTTGCTCTGCAATGTTCAAAGCTTCGTTCCGAGCCTCGACTTTCTTTTGCAGCTCTACCAGAAATCCTAGTACCAACCGGTTCCTTATCACTTCAGGATCATTGGCATCACCTCGCTCACTCCGCTGTTGGACGTCTTCCCGGACTTCGGCTCTCCGGGCTTGAATCTCTTTAATCGATAGTCGTCCGCCGTCCACAAGCAAATGCTCACACTCTTGTTGGTTTATACGGAGTTGTTCCAACTCCAGATCTTTTAACACACACTGCGCTTTGTACTGCCTCATTTGTTGTGCAGATTCTTTCCATGAGCTCTCCGCTTCTACGCATCTTGACACGTCGGTTTCTAACCTAGTGTTCCGCAAGTGTACGGATGTAGGTGTAGTACTATTGTCAAGGTCGATCCCACAAGGAATAGTTTTAGGTAGTTTGATACCCTAATACTCTAGGAATGTCCTAACTAGATACTAAGTTTTAAAGGTTGATTTTACTAATTAAACTACTCAATTAAATATAACTTCAAACTTAGGAAACACGAAAACTAACAATTAAAGAGAAAAGGTATCCTAGGGCTTCGATTTCAGGATATTATTTCAATGTGGAATATGATTAACCTATTAATTTACCAATTCTAATGTTTATTAGGCGGCACGACAATAATCTAATCCTTCTCTCGAAGCGATTAAACCGTTGATTAATTAAGCTAATTACCCTCTCGAGTCAATTAAACCTAATAACTCCGAAACGATCTTAAGCCACGGCCTACACAGTCATAGACAACTGCGCTCTATGTTCTAAGTCTGATAACAAGTCCCTCCTCTCGAAGCGGAATTGTTAAACTAAATTACTAAATCTAGGTGATCAAGCTAAACTCAGTTTAAGCATAAACATAGAGATAAAACACATAAAGAACGGAATTAATAGATTAAATCATAAATCAAAACATTGTCATAAAAATCCCTACTTTCTAACCCTAGGACACGAATAGCTTAGCTACTCATGCCTAGTAATAATCCAATACAAAATTCTATGAAAAACATTGTAAGAATTAAAACTAAGAGAGAACAAGTTAACTCGGATGACTCCGTCTCGATGATCTTCGTCTTCTTTGTCTTCCAAGATGATGTAATTTATGTTCTTGATGATTCCTCCCTTTTCCTAGAGCTTGGGGTCCTCTTTATAGAGTTGGGGACGAATCTTCGAGAAGATAGGCTCAAAATCCTATTAAAACACGATTTCTCTTATCGGTGGACTTCTTGACACGGCCGTGTTGATTAAATGACACGGCCGTGTTGCTTTGCAATTCTTCAATTTCTGCGCAACATTTGACACGGCCGTGTTGCTTGGGTGACACGGCCGTGTTCTATTCCAGAACCCACAGCGCGTTATGGACCACTTTTGACACGGCCGTGTTGCTTTGTGACGCGGCCGTGTCGGTTCTTGCCCGGTTTTGCTCCTGGACCGGTTCAGACCGGTTCGGACCGGTTTGGACCGGTTCTTCGACGGTTCTCACTCTTTTGGGCCTTTTTTCACTCTTTTCCAACTTGTTTCCTCGTCCGGTAGCCTGAAAATGCTCAAAATACCTTAAAACAAGTCAAAACACGTCAAATGACCCAAATATTATTAATATAACTAAATGCCGGTCAAATATGCACGTAAATGATATAAAATATGATCCTAAATCGACCTAAATACATGCATAAATAACGTGTTATCAAACTCCCCCAAACTTAAACTGTTGTTCGTCCCGAACATCATACAAAAAGACACAAAGAAGACAAGTGATTATGCATTTTGTTTAGGGCGATTAGACGATGAATTCAGTTTCAGTCTGATTTTTCTTAAAGCAACTAGGCAACACAATTCACTTGAGCATATGTGATAACGCGTAAATCAACTAATCTCGAGACTTTGAACTTTCGAATTATTCAACCCTCACCGGGTAAGTGTTTCACTCATCTCTCAAGTGTTTAGGCTAAAATAATTTTCACTCATATTGAATTACATGCAAAGCCTACCATATGCTTGCCAATCGTCTACACTAGACCTCGTACTTGCTATGTGTGACAAAAGATCAAAAAGGTCTTTATTTTGGTTGTAATGTGGGCTTAAGGTAAGGTGGGATACATTTGGATATAAGTGACTATTCATTGGACTAATCAAGTTACGTCTAACCCGACTACCCCTCAATACAATCACGCAATCTCACTCTTCAAATTTCAGCAAATCACCCCGCAAGTTGACTTCTTCACCTTCCCAAGTCCATACAACTTAAGTGCTTTTCAATTCTGTAGATACCACATTTTTGGGACTACCCGAATGTTCTAAGCAAATTCATAATTTGAGCACTTTATTTTCTAGCCTCTCCTCTATAATACTAATAATAACAATTTTTTTCTTTTTTCTTTTTTTTTTTTTTCTTTTTCTTTTCTTCTTTCCTTTTTTTTTTCTTTTTTTTTTCTTTCTTTTTTTTTTCTTTTTTTTTTTTCTTTTTTTCCTAGGAGAGGCCATTCTTCGTTTTTCACCTATCACTTTTCTCTTATTTCCTTCATCTTTTGAAACTATCCTTACTTCCCATTCCTTCCCACAAATTGTTCACCCAAAATTCCTTTCAATTCTCCTCCCTCTAACTTGATTAATCCAATTCTGGCCAAAAGAGTTAGATCAAAAGGTTTCGGCTAATATTGTTTAGGTTATGAATAAATAAAGCTATAAGGCTCAAGTGGGCTAACTAGGGACAATTTTTTTCATTATGGGTCAAAGGCAATTTTCATGGTTCAAAAAAATAGGCTTAAACAAAGAGTTGCCTAAGATCATTTCCTAAATCACGACACATACTTGACACATTCTTAGTAAAGACTCAAGGCAAGTTCTAGAGACTAGTACACATATTCAATCAAATTCACACCGAAAGAAAGTATCTTACTCCGAAAATTGGAGTATAATTTAGGCTCAAATTCTCACAAGGTAAATTTTGATTGAATATTCTCAGTTCAAGCTCAATTTCGTCTCAAAACACCTCTCATGCTCTATTATGTGCCATTTTTCATCTACTTCTCAAAATCATCTCATCATCAACTATTCATCATCCATCTTTCCCTAATTTTCTCTTTTTATTTTTCTCACTTGTTACCTGTTTCCGGGTTTTATTATTCTTATTGACTCTAAAAACTGCACTACTAAGACTCTAAACTCTAACTCCTAAGACTCAACATGGACACAATATGCAATTAAACTCGGGCTCACAGACCCAACAACACCGATAAATCAGATAACTGGGCTCACAGACCCGATAACACCAATTGAAACAATAAAAATCAGCACAATGGGCACACGGACTCACAATCAGCAAAACTCGAACGATCAACTAAAATGTAAATCAAACTGGAAATATAGCTGCCAAGACGTCCCACGGTCTACCCCCTCCCCCAAACTTGGCTGAAAGCCAATGTTTGGAGGAAAAACGTGGTACGCCTTGGTGCTAACTTACAAATCGTTCGACGATGGCGTTTTGAAACCCCTACGAGCTCCGAAATCGTGCCATTTTGCTCCTACTGAATCTTGGTTCGGCCGTCTCCGCATCACGCTCTGAATTTTCCATTGTTTCTGCTGAAGTACTGACACGGCCGTGTTGAATGTTGTGACACGGCCGTGTTACATTTGAGCCAAACTTGATGTTTGTGGGCTGATATTGACACGGCCGTGTCGTTTTGTGACACGGCCGTGTTGCATTCCAGTGCTGAAAACACTTTCGGAGCGATCTTTTGACACGGCCGTGTCATGTGTGAGACGCGGCCGTGTTACTTTGAGCTGACGTTGACGCGGCCGTGTCATTTTGTGACGCGGCCGTGTTGCATTCCAGAAGATTTCTCCCTTCGACGTCAATTTTGACACGGCCGTGTTGAAAAGTGACACGGCCGTGTTACTCTGATTTCCATCTTCATGCGATTTTTCGTCTTTTCCACCCCCGTTTCTTGCAACACTCGTCCATGTTGATTCCTAAAACAAAAACACTAAAACACACGTAAAACATAAAATTATTGCAATAGAAAATAAACCTAAAACAATAAACATCGGGTTGCCTCCCGACAAGCGCTTTGTTTTACGTCTTCAGCCGGGCGTCCTTTTCCTATCAACCTTCTTCTAGCCACCCCGAGTTGGAAGTTTTCTGAACACTTAAAGAGCTATTTGGGGCACGAGGATTTTCTATAGCAGCTAGGGTAGTGTAAATAATGCTACAATTGTGCCTACCCCTTAGACCCGATTTATGTATGTTGAGTGTGATTATTTCGTTTTGAACCCGAAAAACCAACTCCCCTTTAGGTACATCTATTAGTGCTTGGCTAGTCGCCAAGAAGGGTCTTCCTAAGATAAAAGGGAATTCATCACTCCCTTTCATGTCAACAACTAAGAAATCACTAGGGAATTCAAAAATTAGCACTTTTACCACTACATCCTCTGCTACTCCCAACGGCGTTAATGAAGATCCATCCGCCAATTTGATAGTAGTAAAGGACCGTCTAATTTCCCTTAATCCTAATTGTCTATACTGCTTAAGAGACATCAAGTTTATGCTAGACCCTAAGTCACACATGACATTATGAAATTCATGACTACCAATTGAGCAAGAAATAGTAAAACTCCCTGAATCTTTTGCTTTTGTTGCTCTTCTTGGTTTCATGCTTGTGTTTGCGTTCTTCTTGGGCCTGCTCGGTCTCTTCTTTGTCGCCTCTTTTTCATCCTCCCACTCCTTTGTTTTCTCTTTAACTTGGATTCTCTCCTTTAGTGGTTCCTGTTTCACAACAACAGCTCTAGATTTCTCTAAAGGATCAAGGTTAGCAAAGAACGAATTTTTAAAACAAAAATCAAAAGACTCATCAAGAATAGGAGATGAAGTTTTCTTATCTATGATTGTATTGACCTCCTCCTTCTCAATGTTTTTGACTTCCTCGCTTGATTCCTTCGCTTCTTGGTCCTTCAAGCTCTCTTCATGCTCATCTAGCTCCACAATATTGCAGTGCTCCTTCGGGTTAACCACTGTATCACTCGGGTATTGGCCTTGCTTGTGTTGAGCTCCTACTATCTTTATCAGCTGACTCATGTTTGATGTCAACTCTCCAATGCTAGCTTGAGTCTGCACCAACGTGTTCTCGAGCCTCTTGATGTCTGCCCCTTGCCCAGTGATATGCTTGTTTAGCTCCATGAATTTTCCATCCACTTTCTTCTCCAACTGAGCTAACTTTTCATCATACTTTTCGAATTGTGACATCGCGATCTCTTCTTGTGATGGCTTCTTACCGTCATGGATCATGCCATTTGTAACAGCAAATCCTGGTGGCGGATTGAGTGTATTTTGCGCGTTCCCATATGAAAAGTTCTGATGATTCTGAGGGTACTGATTGTACCGAGGCTGATTGTTTTGGAAGTTGTTGAAGTTTCGTTGATTCACAAATTTTACTTCTTCAACTTCTTCCGGACCCCCTGGCTGTTGTGCTAACGTTAGATTAGTTAGTAGATTCACCTGGCTCGTCAATGCTGTTACTTGTGCTGTGAGCTTTTCAATTGGCTCATTATTGACGGGCTCGCATTTTTGGACACTGGCTACCCTCCTTGTCATGTTTCTCTCATTCGACCATTGGTAGCTCGTTCTGGCCATCGCGTCCAGGATTGAGAATGCCATCCTCACTGACTTCTCCATCAAACTTCCACCCGCAGCTGCATCCACTTGGTTTCTAGTCGGAGCAAGTAGACCATTGTAGAACTTGCATACTTGCTGCTTCTTGGTGAACCCATGTTGAGGGCAACTCCGGATAAGATCCCGGAATCGCTCCCAAGCCTCTCCGAATGGCTCTTGGTCCAATTGCTTGAACTGATTGATCTGGTTCTGCAGGTCGAGCATCTTGCTTGGTGGAAAGTACTTCAACAGGAAAGAAGTACTCAAGTCTTCCCAATCTCTGATGTCTTCTAGTGAGTTGAACCACTGTAGTGCTCTGTCCTTCAGTGAGAAAGGGAACAATCTCATCTTGACTTGCTCGTGTGGCACATGATTGATCTTGATTGTGTCGGCCAGTCTGCGAAACTTGATAAGATGCACATTCGGATCCTCCAAAGCACTTCCCCCATACTGATTTTGCTGCACTATATTGATTAGTGCAGGCTTCAGCTCGAAATTGTTGGCATTGAGTGGTGGAGGTTGTACTCCTCCTGCCTGCTGATTTGGACTGGGCTTCAAGCAGTCGCTAATAGGCGTGTCATCTTCATCGCCTGCAGCTGGGTCTATCTGAATTGGGCCGTACTGCTGTTGTAGCTGTGGCCCTTGTGGAGGTAGCTGCTGCTGTATGTTCGTGACTCGATCATCCAACCGTGCCAGAGCTGTCAGTACTCTGTTAAGTGCGTCATCTTGATTCGAATGCTGTGGTGGGTTCTCCATCTCAGATGCGGCGTTTCTTCTAGTTCGGTGTCTGCGAGCTGTCGCTTCAATTTCCGGATCGAAAGGAAGAAGGGTTTCTTTCCCTTTTGATCTGGTGTGCATACGAAGCCTGAAAACACCAAAAACAAGAACTACCGCGTAACACTAAAATTAACCCAAAAAATAAAAACGAAAATTAAAATTAAAATTATGAAAAAAATAAAATCTAGTCTAGTTTCCTCCTATTTTTCAAGATAAAAACTAAGCGCTAAATCCTATTCCCCGGCAACGGCGCCAAAAACTTGACACGTCGGTTTCTAACCTAGTGTTCCGCAAGTGTACGGATGTAGGTGTAGTACTATTGTCAAGGTCGATCCCACAAGGAATAGTTTTAGGTAGTTTGATACCCTAATACTCTAGGAATGTCCTAACTAGATACTAAGTTTTAAAGGTTGATTTTACTAATTAAACTACTCAATTAAATATAACTTCAAACTTAGGAAACACGAAAACTAACAATTAAAGAGAAAAGGTATCCTAGGGCTTCGATTTCAGGATATTATTTTAATGTGGAATATGATTAACCTATTAATTTACCAATTCTAATGTTTATTAGGCGGCACGACAATAATCTAATCCTTCTCTCGAAGCGATTAAACCGTTGATTAATTAAGCTAATTACCCTCTCGAGTCAATTAAACCTAATAACTCCGAAACGATCTTAAGCCACGGCCTACACAGTCATAGACAACTGCGCTCTATGTTCTAAGTCTGATAACAAGTCCCTCCTCTCGAAGCGGAATTGTTAAACTAAATTACTAAATCTAGGTGATCAAGCTAAACTCAGTTTAAGCATAAACATAGAGATAAAACACATAAAGAACGGAATTAATAGATTAAATCATAAATCAAAACATTGTCATAAAAATCCCTACTTTCTAACCCTAGGACACGAATAGCTTAGCTACTCATGCCTAGTAATAATCCAATACAAAATTCTATGAAAAACATTGTAAGAATTAAAACTAAGAGAGAACAAGTTAACTCGGATGACTCCGTCTCGATGATCTTCGTCTTCTTTGTCTTCCAAGATGATGTAATTTATGTTCTTGATGATTCCTCCCTTTTCCTAGAGCTTGGGGTCCTCTTTATAGAGTTGGGGACGAATCTTCGAGAAGATAGGCTCAAAATCCTATTAAAACACGATTTCTCTTATCGGTGGACTTCTTGACACGGCCGTGTTGATTAAATGACACGGCCGTGTTGCTTTGCAATTCTTCAATTTCTGCGCAACATTTGACACGGCCGTGTTGCTTGGGTGACACGGCCGTGTTCTATTCCAGAACCCACAGCGCGTTATGGACCACTTTTGACACGGCCGTGTTGCTTTGTGACGCGGCCGTGTCGGTTCTTGCCCGGTTTTGCTCCTGGACCGGTTCAGACCGGTTCGGACCGGTTTGGACCGGTTCTTCGACGGTTCTCACTCTTTTGGGCCTTTTTTCACTCTTTTCCAACTTGTTTCCTCGTCCGGTAGCCTGAAAATGCTCAAAATACCTTAAAACAAGTCAAAACACGTCAAATGACCCAAATATTATTAATATAACTAAATGCCGGTCAAATATGCACGTAAATGATATAAAATATGATCCTAAATCGACCTAAATACATGCATAAATAACGTGTTATCAAACTCCCCCAAACTTAAACTGTTGTTCGTCCCGAACATCATACAAAAAGACACAAAGAAGACAAGTGATTATGCATTTTGTTTAGGGCGATTAGACGATGAATTCAGTTTCAGTCTGATTTTTCTTAAAGCAACTAGGCAACACAATTCACTTGAGCATATGTGATAACGCGTAAATCAACTAATCTCGAGACTTTGAACTTTCGAATTATTCAACCCTCACCGGGTAAGTGTTTCACTCATCTCTCAAGTGTTTAGGCTAAAATAATTTTCACTCATATTGAATTACATGCAAAGCCTACCATATGCTTGCCAATCGTCTACACTAGACCTCGTACTTGCTATGTGTGACAAAAGATCAAAAAGGTCTTTATTTTGGTTGTAATGTGGGCTTAAGGTAAGGTGGGATACATTTGGATATAAGTGACTATTCATTGGACTAATCAAGTTACGTCTAACCCGACTACCCCTCAATACAATCACGCAATCTCACTCTTCAAATTTCAGCAAATCACCCCGCAAGTTGACTTCTTCACCTTCCCAAGTCCATACAACTTAAGTGCTTTTCAATTCTGTAGGTACCACATTTTTGGGACTACCCGAATGTTCTAAGCAAATTCATAATTTGAGCACTTTATTTTCTAGCCTCTCCTCTATAATACTAATAATAACAATTTTTTTCTTTTTTCTTTTTTTTTTCTTTTTCTTTTCTTCTTTCCTTTTTTCTTTTTTTTTTCTTTCTTTTTTTTTTTCTTTTTTTTTTCTTTTTTTTCTAGGAGAGGCCATTCTTCGTTTTTCACCTATCACTTTTCTCTTATTTCCTTCATCTTTTGAAACTATCCCTACTTCCCATTCCTTCCCACAAATTGTTCACCCAAAATTCCTTTCAATTCTCCTCCCTCTAACTTGATTAATCCAATTCTGGCCAAAAGAGTTAGATCAAAAGGTTTCGGCTGATATTGTTTAGGTTATGAATAAATAAAGCTATAAGGCTCAAGTGGGCTAACTAGGGACAATTTTTTTCATTATGGGTCAAAGGCAATTTTCATGGTTCAAAAAAATAGGCTTAAACAAAGAGTTGCCTAAGATCATTTCCTAAATCACGACACATACTTGACACATTCTTAGTAAAGACTCAAGGCAAGTTCTAGAGACTAGTACACATATTCAATCAAATTCACACCGAAAGAAAGTATCTTACTCCGAAAATTGGAGTATAATTTAGGCTCAAATTCTCACAAGGTAAATTTTGATTGAATATTCTCAGTTCAAGCTCAATTTCGTCTCAAAACACCTCTCATGCTCTATTATGTGCCATTTTTCATCTACTTCTCAAAATCATCTCATCATCAA
Source organism: Ajuga chamaepitys (assembly GCA_958295605.1). Taxonomy (NCBI): domain Eukaryota; kingdom Viridiplantae; phylum Streptophyta; class Magnoliopsida; order Lamiales; family Lamiaceae; genus Ajuga; species Ajuga chamaepitys. Next base: position 49,775,406 of record OY282508.1, on the reverse strand, counting down.
CTATTCATCATCCATCTTTCCCTAATTTTCTCTTTTTATTTTTCTCACTTGTTACCTGTTTCCGGGTTTTATTATTCTTATTGACTCTAAAAACTGCACTACTAAGACTCTAAACTCTAACTCCTAAGACTCAACATGGACACAATATGCAATTAAACTCGGGCTCACAGACCCAACAACACCGATAAATCAGATAACTGGGCTCACAGACCCGATAACACCAATTGAAACAATAAAAATCAGCACAATGGGCACACGGACTCACAATCAGCAAAACTCGAACGATCAACTAAAATGTAAATCAAACTGGAAATATAGCTGCCAAGACGTCCCACGGTCTACCCCCTCCCCCAAACTTGGCTGAAAGCCAATGTTTGGAGGAAAAACGTGGTACGCCTTGGTGCTAACTTACAAATCGTTCGACGATGGCGTTTTGAAACCCCTACGAGCTCCGAAATCGTGCCATTTTGCTCCTACTGAATCTTGGTTCGGCCGTCTCCGCATCACGCTCTGAATTTTCCATTGTTTCTGCTGAAGTACTGACACGGCCGTGTTGAATGTTGTGACACGGCCGTGTTACATTTGAGCCAAACTTGATGTTTGTGGGCTGATATTGACACGGCCGTGTCGTTTTGTGACACGGCCGTGTTGCATTCCAGTGCTGAAAACACTTTCGGAGCGATCTTTTGACACGGCCGTGTCATGTGTGAGACGCGGCCGTGTTACTTTGAGCTGACGTTGACGCGGCCGTGTCATTTTGTGACGCGGCCGTGTTGCATTCCAGAAGATTTCTCCCTTCGACGTCAATTTTGACACGGCCGTGTTGAAAAGTGACACGGCCGTGTTACTCTGATTTCCATCTTCATGCGATTTTTCGTCTTTTCCACCCCCGTTTCTTGCAACACTCGTCCATGTTGATTCCTAAAACAAAAACACTAAAACACACGTAAAACATAAAATTATTGCAATAGAAAATAAACCTAAAACAATAAACATCGGGTTGCCTCCCGACAAGCGCTTTGTTTTACGTCTTCAGCCGGGCGTCCTTTTCCTATCAACCTTCTTCTAGCCACCCCGAGTTGGAAGTTTTCTGAACACTTAAAGAGCTATTTGGGGCACGAGGATTTTCTATAGCAGCTAGGGTAGTGTAAATAATGCTACAATTGTGCCTACCCCTTAGACCCGATTTATGTATGTTGAGTGTGATTATTTCGTTTTGAACCCGAAAAACCAACTCCCCTTTAGGTACATCTATTAGTGCTTGGCTAGTCGCCAAGAAGGGTCTTCCTAAGATAAAAGGGAATTCATCACTCCCTTTCATGTCAACAACTAAGAAATCACTAGGGAATTCAAAAATTAGCACTTTTACCACTACATCCTCTGCTACTCCCAACGGCGTTAATGAAGATCCATCCGCCAATTTGATAGTAGTAAAGGACCGTCTAATTTCCCTTAATCCTAATTGTCTATACTGCTTAAGAGACATCAAGTTTATGCTAGACCCTAAGTCACACATGACATTATGAAATTCATGACTACCAATTGAGCAAGAAATAGTAAAACTCCCTGAATCTTTTGCTTTTGTTGCTCTTCTTGGTTTCATGCTTGTGTTTGCGTTCTTCTTGGGCCTGCTCGGTCTCTTCTTTGTCGCCTCTTTTTCATCCTCCCACTCCTTTGTTTTCTCTTTAACTTGGATTCTCTCCTTTAGTGGTTCCTGTTTCACAACAACAGCTCTAGATTTCTCTAAAGGATCAAGGTTAGCAAAGAACGAATTTTTAAAACAAAAATCAAAAGACTCATCAAGAATAGGAGATGAAGTTTTCTTATCTATGATTGTATTGACCTCCTCCTTCTCAATGTTTTTGACTTCCTCGCTTGATTCCTTCGCTTCTTGGTCCTTCAAGCTCTCTTCATGCTCATCTAGCTCCACAATATTGCAGTGCTCCTTCGGGTTAACCACTGTATCACTCGGGTATTGGCCTTGCTTGTGTTGAGCTCCTACTATCTTTATCAGCTGACTCATGTTTGATGTCAACTCTCCAATGCTAGCTTGAGTCTGCACCAACGTGTTCTCGAGCCTCTTGATGTCTGCCCCTTGCCCAGTGATATGCTTGTTTAGCTCCATGAATTTTCCATCCACTTTCTTCTCCAACTGAGCTAACTTTTCATCATACTTTTCGAATTGTGACATCGCGATCTCTTCTTGTGATGGCTTCTTACCGTCATGGATCATGCCATTTGTAACAGCAAATCCTGGTGGCGGATTGAGTGTATTTTGCGCGTTCCCATATGAAAAGTTCTGATGATTCTGAGGGTACTGATTGTACCGAGGCTGATTGTTTTGGAAGTTGTTGAAGTTTCGTTGATTCACAAATTTTACTTCTTCAACTTCTTCCGGACCCCCTGGCTGTTGTGCTAACGTTAGATTAGTTAGTAGATTCACCTGGCTCGTCAATGCTGTTACTTGTGCTGTGAGCTTTTCAATTGGCTCATTATTGACGGGCTCGCATTTTTGGACACTGGCTACCCTCCTTGTCATGTTTCTCTCATTCGACCATTGGTAGCTCGTTCTGGCCATCGCGTCCAGGATTGAGAATGCCATCCTCACTGACTTCTCCATCAAACTTCCACCCGCAGCTGCATCCACTTGGTTTCTAGTCGGAGCAAGTAGACCATTGTAGAACTTGCATACTTGCTGCTTCTTGGTGAACCCATGTTGAGGGCAACTCCGGATAAGATCCCGGAATCGCTCCCAAGCCTCTCCGAATGGCTCTTGGTCCAATTGCTTGAACTGATTGATCTGGTTCTGCAGGTCGAGCATCTTGCTTGGTGGAAAGTACTTCAACAGGAAAGAAGTACTCAAGTCTTCCCAATCTCTGATGTCTTCTAGTGAGTTGAACCACTGTAGTGCTCTGTCCTTCAGTGAGAAAGGGAACAATCTCATCTTGACTTGCTCGTGCGGCACATGATTGATCTTGATTGTGTCGGCCAGTCTGCGAAACTTGATAAGATGCACATTCGGATCCTCCAAAGCACTTCCCCCATACTGATTTTGCTGCACTATATTGATTAGTGCAGGCTTCAGCTCGAAATTGTTGGCATTGAGTGGTGGAGGTTGTACTCCTCCTGCCTGCTGATTTGGACTGGGCTTCAAGCAGTCGCTAATAGGCGTGTCATCTTCATCGCCTGCAGCTGGGTCTATCTGAATTGGGCCGTACTGCTGTTGTAGCTGTGGCCCTTGTGGAGGTAGCTGCTGCTGTATGTTCGTGACTCGATCATCCAACCGTGCCAGAGCTGTCAGTACTCTGTTAAGTGCGTCATCTTGATTCGAATGCTGTGGTGGGTTCTCCATCTCAGATGCGGCGTTTCTTCTAGTTCGGTGTCTGCGAGCTGTCGCTTCAATTTCCGGATCGAAAGGAAGAAGGGTTTCTTTCCCTTTTGATCTGGTGTGCATACGAAGCCTGAAAACACCAAAAACAAGAACTACCGCGTAACACTAAAATTAACCCAAAAAATAAAAACGAAAATTAAAATTAAAATTATGAAAAAAATAAAATCTAGTCTAGTTTCCTCCTATTTTTCAAGATAAAAACTAAGCGCTAAATCCTATTCCCCGGCAACGGCGCCAAAAACTTGACACGTCGGTTTCTAACCTAGTGTTCCGCAAGTGTACGGATGTAGGTGTAGTACTATTGTCAAGGTCGATCCCACAAGGAATAGTTTTAGGTAGTTTGATACCCTAATACTCTAGGAATGTCCTAACTAGATACTAAGTTTTAAAGGTTGATTTTACTAATTAAACTACTCAATTAAATATAACTTCAAACTTAGGAAACACGAAAACTAACAATTAAAGAGAAAAGGTATCCTAGGGCTTCGATTTCAGGATATTATTTCAATGTGGAATATGATTAACCTATTAATTTACCAATTCTAATGTTTATTAGGCGGCACGACAATAATCTAATCCTTCTCTCGAAGCGATTAAACCGTTGATTAATTAAGCTAATTACCCTCTCGAGTCAATTAAACCTAATAACTCCGAAACGATCTTAAGCCACGGCCTACACAGTCATAGACAACTGCGCTCTATGTTCTAAGTCTGATAACAAGTCCCTCCTCTCGAAGCGGAATTGTTAAACTAAATTACTAAATCTAGGTGATCAAGCTAAACTCAGTTTAAGCATAAACATAGAGATAAAACACATAAAGAACGGAATTAATAGATTAAATCATAAATCAAAACATTGTCATAAAAATCCCTACTTTCTAACCCTAGGACACGAATAGCTTAGCTACTCATGCCTAGTAATAATCCAATACAAAATTCTATGAAAAACATTGTAAGAATTAAAACTAAGAGAGAACAAGTTAACTCGGATGACTCCGTCTCGATGATCTTCGTCTTCTTTGTCTTCCAAGATGATGTAATTTATGTTCTTGATGATTCCTCCCTTTTCCTAGAGCTTGGGGTCCTTTTTATAGAGTTGGGGACGAATCTTGGAGAAGATAGGCTCAAAATCCTATTAAAACACGATTTCTCTTATCGGTGGACTTCTTGACACGGCCGTGTTGATTAAATGACACGGCCGTGTTGCTTTGCAATTCTTCAATTTATGCGCAACATTTGACACGGCCGTGTTGCTTGGGTGACACGGCCGTGTTCTATTCCAGAACCCACAGCGCGTTATGGACCACTTTTGACACGGCCGTGTTGCTTTGTGACGCGGCCGTGTCGGTTCTTGCCCGGTTTTGCTCCTGGACCGGTTCAGACCGGTTCGGACCGGTTTGGACCGGTTCTTCGACGGTTCTCACTCTTTTGGGCCTTTTTTCACTCTTTTCCAACTTGTTTCCTCGTCCGGTAGCCTGAAAATGCTCAAAATACCTTAAAACAAGTCAAAACACGTCAAATGACCCAAATATTATTAATATAACTAAATGCCGGTCAACTATGCACGTAAATGATATAAAATATGATCCTAAATCGACCTAAATACATGCATAAATAACGTGTTATCACATCTCTTCTCTACTAATGATAAATTCCTCGATAACCGTGGGACTTCATGCAACATCAACATATCTCGCTCTTTCTGTAGCCAAACTATTGATGATTGAAGCTGCTTTATTACTTCATATGGGTTTTCAATATTTTCCTGGCAAATGAGACACCTCGGGTTTTTAGACTTTATGAATACATGTACATTGTTCGGATAGGAAAGTAACAACAATTGATATCCATAAAAATATTTCAACATTGTTCATTTCTCCGGAAATACAAAGTTGATCATTACAAAGCAAGAAACTACAACGGAATCTTTTTTACAGATCATCTACCCTACATTCTGCTCATGAGTTGGGAGGTCACTGACCTCTCCGGGGGAGGGGTTGGTTTCTTTTCCTCCCGAGGCCTCTACCACGTCACTCGCAACCTCCGCGGCCTTGCTAGGGCCTTCGATCATGACGGAAGGTCTAACAACTTCTTTGCGGGGAATAGGAGCTCGGTTCCTTAGCTCCCGTACATAAAAACCGTTGCGGAAGCCCAAGAAGTCCTTATCCTGGTCTTCATTACACCGTTTAATAATTTCGGGAGTGAGGATTGTGTTCTTCTTAGCTAAGGCCTCGATCAATGGCCACTTCGGAGCTTTCATCAACGCCTCAAAATATGCACCATCTTCGTTCCCGACTGCATCGTAGTTATACCCGAAGTCCTCATCATAAACATTGACCTCCGGGTATTTATCATATACGGTTTCCAACAGCTCACTTTTTGTGGCCGTGTCACCTGCAGCCACGAACGTGCTCAGAAACTTCAGGAATGTCTCTGTTTGCATCAATTTTTCGGCAAACGTCTCTAGTACAGCTCCCTGACCCACGATTGCCTTGTTCAGCTCTTCCCGCGTTGCAATTAGGTCGCCTCTCATCACAGCAACCTCGACGGCCTGTTCGCGTAGTCTAGCCGCTTCTCTCTCGGCAAGTACTGCCCTGTCTCGGGCTGCTCTAGCACTCTTTTGAGCCTCCGCGAATCCGGCCCGTAATTTGGCAACCTCGGCCTCTAGCTCGGTTACTCTGTTTTGGGTAGATTCTTTCTCCAATCTCCCCACTAGCCCGCGGATTGGCTCCAGCAGTCTTTCAAGCTCGGCTCCGGCCGCCGATATCTCCACTCCTTGCCCCTGCATTGCCTTACTATTATGATGGGCGTGTGCGAGGTATAACAACACTATTTACGATGATACCTCGTGAGCCGGGGTCATATGCGCCTTTTTGGGAGGCGGTGGTGTTGTCGGAGAGGTGATCTTTCTCTTGGTACTTGGTGTCAACCCGGAGAGTGGAATGTTGTCTTCGGGGTCAGCTCCGTGGCTCCCTTCCCCAGCTGTTCTTTGTAGCTCCGGGGTTTTAGAACTATCATCTCGTCCCCCGGAGCTGGCTTCTGTACTCTTCCTGGCGGCACTCTTGAACTTACCCACTGCACATGAAAAACCAATATTAAGGGAATTGACAAGTTTATCTTATACAACTTATACAGGAATAAAAGCCCTACCCTCTACTTCTGCCCTGGTTTTCGTTCTCTCCCCCTCAGATATGCTCGGTGTCCTGTCAGAATCAGTCCCGGTTGGGGTATTGCTCTCTTGGGAGTCCGAAGTCCCAGCAGCCCATCTGGAATAATACGGGCTCAACCCAACTTCATCTAGGACTTCTTCTGGGAATCTGGACTCCAATACACCGGCTTTCTTCAAAATATTCACACCCTTAGGTTCCCCTGCCGGGGCACTATCTACTACCTCCAACATTTGCCACTTGGGCAATACTGCTTTCTGCCTAACGTAGATAAACTTCCCTCTCCATCCTTCAATTTTACTCGGATTCTTAACCTTAAATCTCTTTCCCGGCCTGGGGTTAAGGTAATACCAACCTTTATTTTTCCCCATCGTTTTCAATTGAAAGAAATGCCTAAATAAACTAATACTAGGCACTAATCCCCCCTTACTGCACTCCACTAAAAAACCTACCACCTGCCTTACAGCATTAGGTCCTAATTGTCCTAAGGCTATCCCATAATAATCCAACAATTTTATTAAAAAATCCCACAGAGGAAACCTCAATCCTACGGCCAGTTGATCTATGTACACGGATATGAATCCTTTGGGAGGGCAACAAGCTTTGTCATTATCTTCGGGAATAATGAATTCCAAGTCAAAGGGTAAGAAAAAATTTGGCACCCATCGCCTAATTTGAGTCTCAGTTACGGTGGGTCTTACCCCTGCTACCTCGAATCTCTTTATTTCCTCTTCACACCGGGAAAAACTTACTGCCTCTACTCTTATTTCACTAAGATCACCGCGATGGATTTGTCTACTTTCGCTGTTCACGGGGAAGATCACTCGTATAGGAGGTACTTTAAAAGGCACCCCTTCTGTGCCTACCTCTCCCACCTTAGATGAAGACGAAGATGAGATAGACATACTTACTTGTTTTCTTTGGTTGGTTGGTGAGAGATATTCTATCGTCACAAGTTGGCACAATGGCGGATTTCTCTAACACACGATTCAGATAACTGCAAAAGAAGAAGGTGAAGGGTTTTTGATTTCCCTCCTTTTCTTATACATTCAGCAATGGTAACGATTCGATGGTTTAAAATCAACGGTCCTGATCTTCACGTGCTACACACGCGCCTCGAAACCAGCAATATGCGCCGTTTCACACGCGCTTACTCGAATACCGTGTACAGCTGTTGGTCACGCGTCACAGTTGTGCTCATCACTCGTGTTAAGGAAGCTTCTCAACCCCGGTTGAACGACTTCGGGGTTTTTACTCTACTCAACCCCGGTTGAAGGACTTCGGGGTTTTTACTTTTCTCAACCCCGGTTGAATGACTTCGGGGTTTTACTTTTTCTCAACCCCGGTTGAATGACCTCGGGGTTTTACTTTTTCTCAACCCCGTTTTAGGGACTTCCGGACTTACTTTTTTCGACTGCGGCACTCCTGGCTTCACAAAGTCGAATCCTTCTGCTTCGGCTTCTTTTGGGGAGGGGCATCTGGTAGGTAAGGCCCAAGTTGCCTAAGGTTACAGGCCGGCCCAAGTTGTTTATAGTTGGAAGCCCAAGAATTGGCCCAAGTATAGATTTGATAATTGGTTTGTAACGGCAGCACAAGAGGGAGAAAAGATCTGACCCACGATTTCCTCCAAATCACGAAGGCAAGCTTCATGGCCTTAATTGCAGGAATATAGTTAGGGGCCTCAATTGTAGGAATGTAGTTAGGGCTGTAATTTGTATGATATAAATAGTAGAATTAGGGAGAGAAGAGGGGTTGGAACTTTTGAAAAGAAAGAACGCTTGTAAACAATAACAAAGAAAGAAAGAGAAAGAAAAAGGAGCCCGGTAGGGACATCATTTTCCCGTGGACGTAGATCTCCGGATCGAACCACGTAAACCTTGTGTCTTATTGCTTGGTTATTTTCTTGTTTAGTACTTTTCGTAAATATTTTGGTGATAGCGGATTGCGCTTTATCAGATGTCAACTCCATCAAAATTAATCCCCAAAATAAAATGAATGATACTCCCTCCATTTCATTTTAATTGACGTTTTAAAATGAAATAGAAGAATTAAGAATGAAATTTTTGGACAGATATAGCCTCACCTAATTATTAATCTCTCTCATATGAATCCTAAAAAAACGCTTATAAAAAAAAGAGGAAAATTATTTTATTCAATTTAAATTGTGGAATGAAGGAGGAAGGGGGAAGAAGGAGGAAGAAGGGAAGAAAGAGTGGAATAAGGAGGGAGAGGGAAGAAGGCGTTATAATGAGCCGAATATTTTAGGGAATAAAGATTTGATTAAATGAAAATATCTCTGATAGATTTAAAAGTAGAGATTTTTAAGGATTGAGTGCAGGGATAAAACTGGGAGAATTAATGAAAAATATGTAAAACGTCAATTAATAGAAAAAGAAGAAAACATCATAAAACGTCAATTAAAATAAAACGGAGGAAGTATTTATTTTAAATCCATCATAAAATTGATCTATGTCCAGCAATAATAAGATTTGTGCTGAAACATCAATGTTCTAGAATAACAATTGTGTAAGGCCGGTCTATTATAAGAAGCAAACTCATTTTAGTATAATAAAGCTGTTACTTTATGAAAACTATTGCGTTTGTATACATGTAATAATATAATATACTTTACATTAAAAATAACACTGTTTTTCCAATCTTACGAAATGTGATCCGTAAGATGGTGTTATTGAAGTGTCTATCAATAATTTAATGGAGTGTTTACTAAAATGAATGTTGAGAAGTAAATAGAAACAACATTTTGATGCTTGTAACATTTAACTTCTAAATTAGTAGAAGAAATTTCATGAAAACACTCTGATTAATATTGAGTCAAAATAAATATTTACTTAAATTAAGGAAACACAAACAGTACTAAAAGACCATAACATAAATAGTAGATGATTTGCCAAAAAATAGGATTGATCAAGTGAATCTCAATTCAAACAATTATTAATCTCGGCACCTAAAATTATGCTGACCACCAAATCTATCTGACAATATTCAATCTTCATTAGTTACGAAATATTTGATTTATTTTCTACCACTACAAATATCTCATCAACTCTTCTATATTCCATACATTCCACACTTGCAAAACAAATTCAAATTCTAGTTATGTCTATTTTGTGCCTCTTTTTATGTTTTCTTGTTCAAGTTCAAAATGGTGCATCGATGGACTATGCAGGTGCCTTAACTAAGTCCTTGTTGTTCTACGAAGCACAGAGATCAGGGAAGTTGCCCGATAATCAGAGGGTACAATGGAGAGGAGATTCTGCACTTACTGATGGCAAAAATGACGGGGTAACCATCGTTATTTTTTTATTTATTTGTTGATGCTAGACTCGGTGAAGCTATTTTTAAATAATTTATATTAATTTTGCTCATTTCAAATATAATATAACTTTTTTATCCACTAATAAAACTTATACTATTTTACCTTGTCATTACAGTTAAATCGACCCGAGAACCCTGATAAAGTTCGCCCACATATCATAGTTATTGGTTATATTGTGTACACGGCAACGTGATTATTTATTAAACAACATTAGCATATTTATGAAAACATAACCTGAACAAAAAAATAAGAAATATGATTAATATTTAATATAATTTTGATGTTAAGTTATAAGTCTAAGACCTGCAAAGAGATTAAGTTTCTCAGTGAATTTGTTGAATTGATGCATGAAATTTTTGTAATAGTTATTGATTTCATTTTGTTTCAATGAAATGGTCGAAATGTTCCATTCCAATCATGTATACGGACTGTTCACAAGAATATATATATATATATATATATATATATTGTGTAATTTATTTGTTTTTTTCACACACATATATGTTTGTGTCAAAACAAAATGTTCAAAGTGTTATAATGAACACACAAAATTAATCTTTCGGGCAATTTGTTCACTTGCTTTCTTTTGAATTTTGTATGGTCTAAACTTCAGTGACCCAAATTTTCTAACGGAATAAATTAACATATGATCTGAAAATATTTATATGACATAGCAATCAATATATTAAGTTCCAAGAATATTTTAAATGTTTAGATATATGATTATATATATAGTTGAAATGGAATGTCAAAATACTTCGCTACCGAAATATCTTATTTTGGTGACAAATCCAGATCGATGGTTGCAACGGTATTAATAACTTTGATCTGAGTTGACACAGATTGATCTCGTGGGAGGATATTATGACGCTGGAGACAACGTTAAATTCGGGTTTCCAATGGCCTTTATGGTGACGATGCTGGGCTGGAGTGTAGTACAATTTGGGCCGCAACTCCAGGCCCAAAATGAATTGGGTAATGCTCTTCAGTCCATCAAATGGGGAACGGACTACCTTATGAAGGCCCATCCAGAGGCCAATCTGCTTTACGGTGAAGTGGGCGATGGTGGGTCGGACCACTCTTGCTGGCAAAGGCCCGAAGATATGACCACGCCCCGTCCTGTTTACAAGATCGACGTGGACCACCCCGGCGCCGACCTTGCTGGAGAAACTGCTGCCGCTTTTGCCGCCGCCGCAATTGCTTTCAGGCAGTCCGATCCCGGTTATTCGGCTCAGCTTCTCAACCATGCAAAACAGGTATCTCTCTTATTATTATTATTATTATTATTATTATTATTATTATTATTATTATTATTATTATTATTATTATTATTATTATTATTATTATTATTATTATTATTATTATTATAGGTCATTTTATTGCCCATGTATGCATGCATGAGCAGAGTCGGTTCAATCTTTGAAAGGGTCTCATGCAGAAAAAAAAAAGTTAGGCCCCTTACAATATTAATATTATTATTTTAAAAATATTTTTAATCAATTAAAAATGGGTCTCGGACTATGTTTGAATGGGCATTAAAGTGACAGGTACATCACATCATTTAGTATGTAATTAGTGTTAATGAAGGAGGAATCGATCCCGCCTCCCACCTCTCTAATCTTTTTGCTTCAGAAATTGGTCACTTGAGGACCACATGAGCTACATCGATTTATGTTATGTTTAACATATGCATGTTAAAAATATATATTAAAATACAGATTTATACAGAAATAATAATAATAATAATAATAATAATAATAAAAAAAAAATATGAGGTCCTCGCCGACAGGGGGCCTGGTGCGGCGGCGCTGTCTTGCCCCCCTAAAGGCCGGCTCTGTGCATGAACAGGGGTATATTCAAAATTTAGTGATGGGTTAGGTTCAAATATAAAGGCTAAAATGCATTGAAAACACTAACGTTAAAAGAAGTGGTGTCTTACTATACGTAAAGACGAATGCACTACTAATAATAGAATATACTAAAAATAATGATTGTTCGAGGTCTTTATTCGTTGAGAATGTGAACGGAAAAATTAAATAGAGTGAGCACACTAAAAAATAATAGTTAAGACAATAATTATAACATAAAAGATTTGGTTGTATAACAAGCTTCAGGACTCCCCAAAAATTAAACGAAGTTTTTGCAATTTTTTTCTATTATTTATGTTCACCTATACGTATGGATGTACACACCCTATTATGGGGCACGTGCCGCCATTTTTTTTTTTTTCAATTTTGTTATTTGATTCTTGGATTAATATACTAATTAAGTTAAAATGTAGTATTGTGCTCTGTACTTAATTAATTTTTTATATGATATATGTTATATTGATTGTGTTCCTTATATATAAATTATGTCTCCGTTGAATTTTTTTTGGATCCGTCATTGTGTGCACGCACGCATTCTAAAGTGGTATTGATTTAATGACAGTTATTCGAGTTTGCTAGACAACATACTGGTCTGTACCAGAATAGCATTCCAGTTGTCGGACAGTTCTATTCAAGCAGTGGCTATGAGGTATGTACCACATGCTACTAGTAATTGTAACACGACACACAAATGTTAATAGACAGATCTAGTTAACGTCAATATCGGGCTTCAAGCAAAATTCATATATTATAATTTTTATTGTTTTAATTATTATTTTTTTATTACATCCATCCTGTTTGATTTTTTTCTCACATTATTGTGTCTATCCTAGCAATTAATAAATATTTCAAACAAAAAATTATGTCCAATTATTTCATTTAAAATTAATCTATTAATTATTTTAGTAGAAAAATAAATTTCTCATGATTTTGTTACTAATAATGTTTTTGTCTTGATGTATAACTTATTTTAACATTGAATTTTTTAATGCATTCGCACTTTATGTCATAGTCCACTCCATCACTAATTTTTTTGATTTGTCCCTGTGATGCAGGATGAACTTTTATGGGCAGCAGCGTGGCTACAACGAGCCACTCATGACGACAGATACCTTGAATTTATCGAATCATCAGATTCTGGTGGGACCAGAACAACTTTTTCATGGGACGACAAATATGTTGGAGCCCAACTTCTTATAAACCTGGTACTTAAAATAAACGAGAAAATTTTACTACAAGGTTTGGATTTTAGATAATATCTTAATAGGTCTAAATTTTAGGAGTTCTTAATTCATCTACTTGAATTTAGAGTTTTTCCCCCCCTCTAATTAAGGACCTAGATTTTATATTTTATTCTTAATTCAGGGTTAAGTCTTGAAAAATAAGACACATTATCGATGTACTTTAAGTTCAGTACGGAATCTAAATTGAAAATTTTAATGCACTTTGTACTGAATTTTCCGTACGTCGGATAATGTTTCATAATTTTCAAGATGCAAACTCTGAATTGAGAATAAAATTTAAAATTTACTGCCCGAGCTGAGAAATACTCAAATTCAGGTCCTCGATTTAGAACCTCCAAAATTAAGGCCCTAATTAAGACATCTTCGAAAATCAAGTCTTCTACCGTAATTCTAAATAAACGCACATACATATGTCAAAGGAGAGAAATAATAAAGCCCAAATGTTGGGGTTCTTACGGAGCTAATTGATACATGTTTTGTCACCTCATCCTTAAATTTAGCAAATTTAAATATCTTGAATTTGAGATATCCATAATTACATAAGGGGTTTTTAACCTAAACTTGCCAAAATTAAGGGTGAGGTGGCAAGATATGCCATCAACTTATGTCATCAATTAAGTATCTCATTAATGATATACATTTGGTATAAAATTGTTCAGGGAATTATAGAGGATAGGATTTCTATAGACACAAAGTTTAATGACATAGCGAACAACGTGGAGCAATATATGTGCAACTGCATCCAGAAAGGAATAAACAACGTTCAGAAAACAAAAGGGGGAATGCTTTGGTTCTTGCCATGGAGTAATCTCCAGTACGTCACAACTGCATCCTTCGTCATCACAGCCTTTGCCGATGCGCTTTCCAAGAGTAACGCTAGTCTCCAATGCCCCACTGGTTCTGTTACACCACAAGATTTCATCGCTTTTATCAAATCCCAGGTGGATTACATTTTGGGTTCAAACCCGAATGGGATGAGTTACATGGTAGGGTTCGGGTCCAAGTACCCGAAACGAGTGCACCATAGAGGTGCATCCATAGTGTCTATAAAGAAAAGCGCAAGACCCATAGGGTGTCAGGAGGGTTTCAATGAGTGGTTTTATAGGAATGTAGATAACCCGAATGTGATTGATGGGGCAGTTGTGGGCGGGCCTGATCAGGACGACGGGTACACCGACTCGAGGCAGAATTATCAGCAAGCTGAGCCTGCTATTGCAACTAATGCACCTCTAGTTGGGGTCTTAGCATGGTTGGCTTCTAATTCATAACTCTATTCTACTACAATGTTATTGTAATATTCAAGTGGAATTTTCCCAATCTTTACACACATTGATCTCTTGAGAAAATATACTATTGAAATCTTACTAATCTGACTCATTTAAAATAAAAACAAAAATTATCCATGACCTAAAAGAAAAAATAATATTTATGTTCATTCACACACGTAAGGAAATCTTTTCTTTCTTTAGATTTAATGTATGTTCCTAAGGAAGTTTTCTTTAAATAATCTCACATAGGGAATATCACAATTTATATCCCTGCATAATATACAGAATAAAATATATTTATTATGTTAAAAGTTTTTTTTTAATAATGTAGTTGTATTAATGGAATATTTTGTTGTGTATAAGCCACATTCCCTCTGTCACATAAAAGAGTCATATTCGAGAAATGTACAATTTGTATTTTAATCAATTTGATGAAGGTGCAACATTCTTTTTTTTTTTTTTTTTTTTTTGGCAGAAACCATAAAAAAGATGGAGGGGGTTAAGGTAAGACCCCCAACCTATATATTAATCAGCGTGGTGTGCAATTATAAAGAAAGGGCAATAGGTAGTAACCTATCTAGGAAATCTGAAAGTGCGATATCCCCAACCATCTAAATACAAGAACCCACTAATGGATAGACAGTCATCACATCTACAAAATTCCAATGAAGATTTTCGTTTCACCGCCAAGTTGGCAAGGTGATCTGCTGCAGCATTTCCTTCTCGATGAATATGCGAAACTTTTATCAACATCCCCCTTGTAAGTTTCTTGAATGCAGCTATGTTGGCTTGATAGGATCAATGTCCTACTCCATACTCCTCTCAATAGGTGATAAACATCAAGTGAGTCTATCTCAAGCCAAATCTTGGAATAACCCTTTCTTACACATATTTGAAGTGCTTCCGTAATAGCACACAATTCAGAAGACATTGCGTCTGTATTGCCCAAAAACTTATAAAAAGCATAAACCAAGTGAGAGTTTGAATCACGAAATATTCCCCCCGCTCCAGCTAGACCGGGGTTTCCTTTAGACGCCCCATTAGTGTTTATTTTTAAAAATCCTTCATCTGGGGGTTTTCATCGGACCAAAAACGGTTTTTTCACAGCACGAAGGTGGACAAAAATATTCCAGCTTAAGGCTAAGTACTGAAAGCCTCTCCAAAACCCAGCTAGTAATAAGTTTGCTTGAGACAGGTCTCGGAGCTTACTCACATCTGCTGCTGGATTCGAGAAGGAGAGGGAACTTTTGCCTCAAACTTGGATGAATTTCTGGCACACCAGATGCACCGTAGCACAAGAAAGGGAAGAACAATGCAAATGTGCTCAGCATTCTGTTTTTCAGAGAACCACAAAGCAATCATATTAACAAGAGAGAGATCAAGAGGCACAAGAATATGAAAAAGATTTGCAAAGTATAACCACACTTGCCAAGAAATGGGGCAGCTCACAAAGGTATGGTTGGTCTCTTCACAGCTGTTATGACAAAGGTGATACCAAGAAGTAGCCATAAAACCTTTTTGACTATCAAGGGCCAGGAATTTATTGACTAATCTCCAAAGAAAAATAGAGTGCGAATTCAGAAGAGTTTTTGGCCACATCATTGACTTCCAAGCTGAAATTGGCTTGGATAGTCTCAGGGAATTTCAAGTAGAAGAAAATGTAAAGAGACAATTCGAGGAAAGCTTCCAAACAGGGGTATCACTCATATGCTCATCAATCACAATAGAGCAGATCTCATTAACAATAACGGTGGGTAATAATAAACTCAGTTTGTGACAGTCCCAAGAGCCATTTATCAAAAAATCATTTATCTTATCATTGCAATTGAAAACTTCTAAATACTGACAAAGGGGAGAGAAGCTGCACCAACTATCAAACCAAAAAGAGATATTACGTGCCCAATCCTCCAAAATATGTTCTAATCAGTGAAAATCTGCACTTTCAGCAACCTTCTCCAAAAATAAGATTAATTCAACCCTATATCAACATTAAAAGGATGAGTATGCTTCAAATATTTAAGATGTAAGTATTGACACCATAGAGCCTTTGTTGTTCTAAATTTCCACCAAGCAAAGGCAACAAAAGCTCTATTGGTGTCATACGAACTCCTTACCCCTAGACCACCCTCCCTCTTGGGAAAATACAATTTTTCCCAAGAGGACCAGTGGATATGTTTATGCTTAGGAGTGGATCCCCAAATTCATTAAACATTTTGTGGAACCTGTCAATAACAGACTTGGTGGCCCCTATGACCCTCAAAGTGTACATAGGTATGGAGTTAAGGACACTCTTAATGTGTTCCAATCTCCCTCCAATACTTAAGAAAATTTTATCCCAGCCACCTAGTTTGTTACTAACTTTTTCAAAGAGTTCTTGAAATAAAGCATTTTTCACTCTCCCTTGGAAAAGGGGCACACCTAAGTACTTGAAAGGCAACTTCTCTTCAACAAAATGAGAGAGTTCCAGAATTTTCTTTTTATTATAACTAGGGACATGTTTGCCAAAAATGGTAGAACTTTTGGAAAAATTTACTTTCTGTCCAGAGGCTTTTTCAAATAAACCAAAAAAAATTAACGTTTTTTGAATGCGGAAACTTTGCAGAAGAGAAGACCACAATATCATCAACAAAAGAGAGGGAGCGGATAGACATAACCCTTTTATTAAATTTCAACTCAGGGTACATCTCAAATAGTTCCAGCAATCCATAAGACAAAATGTGGGAAAAAAGAGCAAAAAGGCTGGGAGAAAGAGGATTACCTTGTCTTTTCCCTCTACTAGATTTGAAAAACCCAGAAAGAGATCCATTAATCACAAGAGAAAACCAAGAATTGTTAGTGGCATTAACAATATAGGTCACAAATAATTCACAAGAACCCATCAATCTCAAATTTTATACAAGGCATCCCATTCTATTCTATCATAAGCTTTCTGAGGATCAATCTTAAGGATCATTTTCCCATTTTTGCACTTAGTATTGAGCTCATGCACCAGTTCGTGAGCTAAGATAATGTTGTCAGCAATGTCCCTAGCAGGGACAAATCCACTCTGTGAAGGAGGAAATAATGTAGGGAGGAGAACTGCTAACCTATTATTAACCAGCTTAGTCAAAATTTTATTAATAATATTACAAAGACTTATAGGTCTGAAGTCAGCCCAGCAAGTAGGATGATTTTTCTTGGGGATGAGAGTAATAGAGGTACATGTAAAGCTTCTAGGCATTGGAACACCTAGAAAAAATTCATGTGCAGCCTCAAAAATGTCATCCTTAATGATATTCCAACAACATTGATAAAACATGGCAGAAAACCCATCAGGGCATGCCATACTGTCTTGTCAATACTTTGGATTACCTTGTAAACCTTATCCATACTAGGAGCACAACAAAGCCTCTCAACAGCATTATCAGGCACCACTGGTTTAATGGTGCTAAAAATGGCACTGTTTAAGTCACAAGCCTCATAGGTAAACATTTCTTCAAAAAATCACATGCAGATTTACTAATAAGAACAGGTTCTTTTATTACCACATCATCGAATTTTATTTCATTAATCCTACTTTTAAACCTCTTCTTTTTTACTAGAGCATGGAAATAGGTAGTATTCTTTTCTCCCTCCCTAAGCCATTTACATGCAGATTTTTGTCGCCAAAAGGATTCCTCTAGAGCAAGAGCAAGTGTTAATTCTGCTTGCTTTTGCTTTAAAGTGATTAATTGGCTATCAGAAGGATCCCCCAAGTAAAAAGATTCCTGATCCAACAGATTTTTTTCAGCTTGGGCTACCCTATCAAAGACATTACGAAAAACATCGTTGTTCCAACTTCTCAAACAGGCTTTAAGCCTAAAAAGTTTTTGTTGAACTCTGACCATTCCTTTCTGTTCCAATGGGAGATTCCAAGAATCCTCTACTATTTTCAGAAAGGAATGGTGCTTAGTCCAAGCATTAAGAAATCAGAAAGAAGATATGACACTTTGGCTTTCAAAAAAAAATTCATTAACAAAGGACAGTGATCCGAAGGACCCTTAACCAAATGTTTAACCTCAAATTTATTAAACATATCACACCAGTTGGAAGACACCAAGGCCCTATCAAGTCTTTCAAACACATGATTAGCATGCCATGTGTAGGAAAGTCCTGAATAACCGGCATCATCCAACCCACAGTGAACTAATGTTTTATTAAAATCATCCATGGACTTAAGTTTAAGAACACCCTCTCCTTTTTTTTTTCATCAGCAGAAAGAATAGTATTGAAATCCCTACTCACAATCCAAGGATCATTTTCATGCCCACAATTTCTAAGATTATCCCATAGGTTGAGTCTAGCAGTCCTAGCACAAGAGGCATACACAAAGGAGCAAAAGAATTTACAATCTAACACAGAATTGTAAGCAAGCACATCAAGCAATTGATCAGAAGAAAAAGTAACATTTAACTGAATAGGAGCATTCCACATGAGCCAAATCTTCCCATTACTATTAGCAACAACATTTTGGAAAACCAAAGAGTGCACAAAAAAGTAATCAATATCAGCAGCCTTAGTTTCTAAAATAGCACAGATAACAGGCCTTTTCCTTTTAATCAAGTTTTTCAAAGTAGTTCTGGTTTTTTATTGCCAATACCCTGCACATTCCAAGTTCGAATAATCATGTAGAAGTGGAGCAAGTACCTTTGGTAAAAACAGTGCCCCTCCTTGTTTGCATTACAAGGGGAACAAATGATTTCTTTTTCCTTTTTCTGTTCTTTTTCTTACCAGTTTTCCTTGTTTGGTCCGTATTCATTCCCTCATCACAAGAAGTTGATATGCTCCCTTCAATCTCCTCATCAAGAAGCTTATGCAAAGGAGACATATGCACAACATAATTAGTCACAAAATTAATATGATCTTTCAACAATTCATCATCATCATCATGTTCTGAAAGCCTAGAGAAAGAATTTTCATGCACTTGAAAATCCTCTAAAGGATCGAAGAGGACCCCTAGACCCCTCAACATTGCCCAAAATAGCCTCAACATTCCTCTTAGAGGTGCCAGCTAGTTTAGTAGGAGGGCAATAGCCGCCACCTAAACAATCAATTAATTTAGATGGCGGCTATTGCCACCACAAAAAATATTTTGTACACCACATTTTCTATGCATACCACATATATAATATCTAAATTCCTATAATTTCTTTATACACCACATAAATATCCAATCTTACCCTTCTTTCAATTACATTTTGTAATAATATATATAAAAAGAAAAAAAAATTAAAATTCAAAAGAACCATCAGGCCCCAATTAAATGCAACCACCATTACTGGATCCTCAATGTCGTCGCTGACCACTTAGAAAATAGGAAGAGAACATATATATTCATTCGATTCTAGCACAACTACCGCTAATGGTTCACCGGAGAAGAGACACTTCTACTTTCTTTAACCTGACACTTCATTGTTTTTTCTGTAGTTGAGCCTTATATGCATTTCAAATACTTGGTGTGGAGCTCTAATGCATATTGCACTTTGAATATTTACAGGATCACATAAATTTTTTTGCAATTACGCAATTTGTTTTATCAGGAGAGGGATTTTTGTTATAAATTGCATGAGGGATTTAGGCAACGGTTTTGTGTGAAGGACATTGCCATGTTTCTGTTTATTAATTTATTTCTAATAGTAATTGGTTATGAGGGTTCCGAATTGTGAGTTGTTTTCATGGTTCTCAAGAAAAAAAACCAGCTCCGGGAGAGAACATTATCATAGGCATGTAATTCATCACACCAGAGATTCCCCTTCCCTGCCTCCCTCCAGTTTGCATTAGACTCTGAACCACGAATTAGTGTCATAGTTATTCTATAAATGATAAATAATTATATCAAAGAGGATAAATTACTCAATTAATTTAGTTTATTTTTGTTTAAAAATAAATATAGTGTATAAAGAATTTTTTGTGGTGACAATTGCCACCGCCATTAATATAATTGTGTTCCAATATGCGTAGATTTTACGATAAGTTATTCATGAACATAGTTTGATTATAAATATATGTTGTAGCCTTTTCTCAATTTAGCCATATGAATTATTCTCTTCACGCAAGTAGATCCTCAACAATCTTTGCAATCAAATCCGTAATAATCACATCGATAAGTCTTGAATAATTAGCAGAAAAATATTTTGACGAATTTAATTCTTGCCTAGAGTATTGGAGATTTTTTCTTAAATATGAGAGTAATTTTGGCAAGTTATGTCCGAGTTAATTTTGACATAATATCATTATAAATCTTACTTAATATACGATGAAGTTTTTCCACACATGATAAAGGATCTTACCGTAAATTTAATATTTTCAGATTTAGTAATAGTGTTTGGACGGGAAATACAAAAGTTGCTACTTGTAGATGTTATATATTACTAAGCAAGATGTATAAAATTAATCTTTTTCATGGTCTGTTAATTGACATCTAGATTGCTTATTTTAAAATAAGTTTACATATAGAAAATTGAAAATATTTGCCGATTTTCAAGTTAGATTTAAGTATGTAATATGACTTGAATTCTTTCATAGAGTTTCAGTTACAAATAAAAATAAAAATAAAATATTTCTTTAACAAAAAATTATCTGTAAATATTTATTGGCTAATCTTTATCTAAAAGAAGTTGTCAGCTTTAGTTATTTTTTTAAAATCTTAATTTTAATTCTATAAATAAATTCATATATTTTTCTTCACTATATAATATTACTATGATTTCAAAAAGTAAAAAACCAATCATTTTTCAGTTTTTAAATTTAGGAATATTTTGCGTCTTTTTATAAAGAACAAAAAAGTAGTGAATGAACACGTACACCGTCGCAAGGGATGTGCAAATCCAGATTCCTGTTTGGTTTTTTGTAGCTATATCCCTCCCTGTCTTTTTTTTCTCTTTTAAATTTTTGCAAATATTTTTCTAACACCCTCAAGGCATAATAATTGTTTTTATTTCTAAATTCATTTTTTTACATACAATAGATAAAAATATATCATCTTTCCTCAGAATTTATTATGATACTTATATTGAATATTTTGATATAAATAATATAAATTGACATAAACAATTGTTTGTTAGTCGATTATTAGATTTAGATTGGAATATTTATTGTGGGTTGAACTATTCAATCTATTTGTATTGGATTGGAACTGCAAATAAAAATAATTTAGATGTTTTTGGTGAAAAATATATTAGATAATTTAATATTTTTGTTTAAAAATCTTCTAAGAAGAGGGTGTTCCAACACCACAACCAAAATTAATTTTTATCATCATTCTTCACTGTTTGTAGTGTTAGCAAACCCATTTTTGGCACCCAAAATCAAATTTTTAAAGTGCTTAAAAGCAATTTTTGAGAATTCACCTTTGAAATACTTTTGAGTGGATTTAGCTTTTGGAACTTTATAATATTTTATTTTATTGGTTTAAAATCATTTTTTTTTCCTCAAACATGTCCAAATTCTCATTTCACCACAACAATCCACTTAAATCACTTTTTCAAAACCACTATTGTTTGCAAACACCCTCGATTAGATTTTAAGTTCTTTTAAAAAGCAATTTTGGGTTTTCAATGTAATATTGCAAACACTACCCCAAAAAAAAAAAAAAAAAAAAAAAAATTTGGACGGAAAAGTGATATAGTCTACCAAAAATGAGTTCCAAACAACCCCTAAGTCGATATCTTCAAGAGATCAACAATTAAGAAGCAAGAAAAAAAATGCACAAAAAAAACCCAATAAATGTATTTTGAATCTAATCTACAATACAGAACTGGGAATCGACACGTTAATAACTATACGTAATATGAAACAGCACAGTATCATTTTTATATTACATCAACGAAGAAAGAGCAGTACAAGATGAATATCTGCTCATAAAAATTATTTTTACAGAGAGAATAATCTATTGATAGCAGCTATTGCAGAGATATGAGTTGTAGGGAACAGCAAGCCCAACAAGGGAATAGATGAACATATCTTACCACATTTTATCTTCTCCATAGCTCTTTTGATATCCAGTGATGGTGGCACACTGTACCATTGGAGGTACCACGAAAGAATTATCCTCGACTTGGAATCACAAGCTGGCCACTCACCCGATACAACGTAATCGCGGACATCTGAATTCAAGTCAGGGTGACAGTTGAGAAGGTCCTCGACTCGCTTTCTGAGTGACCCCAGAAAAGCTGGTTGCACGATTTCCCCCCTCCAACTTGTTAGTCTCCCACTAGAGAGAGCTTCATGATAAGCTAGAGCAATCTGTGCCCAGAAATTATATGATATATCAATGTGTGCAAACCCCCCCTTACATTTGACTAAAATCGCTTTTACTCACAAACATTATCTATTTTTGCTTATAAGCAATTTTACCATAATTTCTAAATTTAATAACTTCTTCAAAAGTTGAAGCAAGGGAAAATACTAACAAAACACCGGCTGCAAACCGGCTACAAACGTAAGAGATCTACACAAGTGAATACTATATAAACTTGGATGTAAACTAGATAAAAAGATTTACCTTCAAACTCGAAAGAGAGAGCGAGTCTCCAGAAATGCAAGTACCATTAACAACTGAATCCATCATGTATCCGATAGTGGCGTATAATGACAGATAAACCTGCATAATTTCAGTGTTTGTGTTTGATAAGGCTTAATCAGAGGCCATACATTGAAAGCTTCTGTGCATGGATAATGCTTTAATTTTAGTAAAAATCAAAGCGACATGATTTTTACTATTTCTATGGTGAAAGTACTATATTGCCTTGAACTCTTAAATTTCCATCAAGTGATCTCCATCAGCAAAAATGAAATTACGTATAACATTTGAACTATTTACAGCATATGTAAAAAATCTAAGATCTCAACTCATTCTGTTTTGGTCAGGGCCCACAAGAGAAAACGATTAAACATGATTTCTATTGCAAAAGATACCATGAAAGTTTAACTCAACAAGAAATTTGATCTAGTTGTAACAAATATTAATTTTCTGAGATAGATGGGCATGCTGGCCTCATCTGGCCCAAATCTGCCCAACAAATATGCAACAAGGCAAATGGAGATGCAAATTTATGAAATTATACCTGTAACAATGCTGGTCTGTCCTTGCTCACACATTCAAACAACACTTGAAGGCAGAATTCGTGAAAGTCAAGCTCAGATCTGCAGACAAATTTTGCATAAATTAACTTGTGTAATTTAGTGATTAATCTCCGCCTAGGATGCCTTTGTCAGCCTGGACACCTTATAATTTGTATCCTGACTTGTAAAACAACATTTGTTCTACCTTCTTTTCATTTTTTTTCTTTTCTTTTAGTAATTAAATGCTTCTATATCATATTTTATTTTTGGTTGCGGAGCTTATAAGTAAATAGTATTATAAACTTGTTAATGAAGATAATGGTTTGCAACTTTGCATGTTAAATTATGATGATGATAAATGTCGTCGAGTTTGTACTTTGAACATCTTGTGCCTCGGACTTATGATGTTATTGTTGTTGAATATGCTTGGATTTCATTTCATCTTATTCCAAATATGTGTAAAAAAAAAGTAAAAATACTTGAATTTCCAATCACCGCCTAGGCCACCCAGGCGCTAGGCTCCAACTCGTTGCCTGATTGGTGCTTTTTAGAATACTGCTTTATATTCATCGAATAAATATCCTAACTTGGATTAAGGTACTTACATTAGTATTAATGGATATTAACAAAGATAAAGAGTCAAAAGCATCTGCTGTCAGATACATATTCTTGTAGCATGTTTACTAGAAATTCTCAGAATAAGAGGCATTATGCAAGTCAAGTGGCAAACTTAAGGGCACATTTTAAGGAGACTGTTTCGGTTGACAGAAATATTCTTTAAAGGAAGTCAAAGAATAGTAAAATCAAAACTTATATGTGGATGTGTTCCCTAATATTGGAGTTCCGTACATCATTTTCATAGTCATTTTAACTGTTCATAAAAATTACATCACTGATGGAAACACATTCAGGAATCATTACCAAAAATGAAATTATGGAAGTGACGAAATCTATGCACGAAGTAGCAAATACGGAACAGTTTTTGTCATAAGAAAGGCAGATGTACCCCACATGTATTCTGGCATATCAAGAACATTTGAGAACTTAAATGTACAATTTGAGCTGTATCGCATATGCATCAAACTTGAACCAGATACTGTAGAAAATATAACTGGTCCTAAATTAAGGGTCGCAATCTCTTACTTCCAAGTCAATATTTATCAGATTAGGTTTATATAGTCGGTGTCAATATTGAATGGGAACAAAATCCATGTGAAAAGCAGCATAACGTGTACGCGTTGCTCATTGTCAAGCATTAGTTAGCAAATATTGTCCCCAGGCAAATATGTTGCATAAAACTATTTCACACAATATTCAGGATCATGATCACTGAAATTAACAAATGAAACATTAAACAGAGTAAACTTGCCTGCTACTCCAGGATGAGTCACAAAAGAGCTGGGCAAAAGCAATTAAGCTTGGGTCTGATGAAAAAGTACTGACCAGCTGATCTACCGGGATTGCACCAGTGCTGTCAGTGGTTTGAATACAGGGTTTTTGTTGTGTCAAGGCACTCATCTGCACATAAGAGCATTACCTTCAACCTAAAAGTTTTTGAGAGAGGTGAAACGCAACCATCAAGAAGGATACCAACCTTGTGCATTGCTCGTGATAGCAAAGATTGACTTCCTATGGGATCATCCACATAAGAACAAGCACCAACTTTCCTTTTGACATATAGAACACCTGAATTAAATGGGTGATGCTTGTCCCCAGAATCCCACCATGGTTTTTCTGTGAAAGTAATATGATCAATGCAGTCAAACTCCCTAAACATGCCCAATCGCAGAATTATGTAGTGGTATCAGTCTTACCTTTAGGACAAAGCTCGATTAGTTGAGGCCAGTATCGAGGACCACAGACACGAACAGCCTTCAACTGTCGTAAACAAGAACAAGCTGCTTGTTACAACCTCATGCACCAAGCATGAAGAATAGGCAGTGTAAGCATCAAACTAAACAACTTGTGATAGCAGTCAGACTTACAATAGCACGTTCCGGGAGGCTGCATGGGGTGACTTCACAGAAACTTGTTTCAGAGTAGAGTTCAGTTTCCTTAGTGGTAATCTCAAGAGGCACATAAACAGGTAAACCAGAGTCCACATCAACTGTTTGAATCCAGCGTGCTTCAGTTGCAAGAACATATAAATGCCTGAATGCCTGTGCTATCAGGTGATGCATATCAAAATAGTAGAACTAAAAACATTACAGACAAACTAGTCACTCAGACTTAAATAGAACTACAGAAGTATAAACAGAATCAGATATGTATGCTATTAGATGAAAATGGAGAGAGCAAAAAGATATAGGAAAATGCATCGCAATACACACAATTGTTACAGTTCTAAACAAACAGTTTCCTGTTTAGTCTATTATGGTCTTCGCCTGCATAAACATCTTAAGAATTGTGAACATATATGAAGTAGATATAGTTATCTACACCTCGTACTCATAGCTTTTGCAACAAACATAGCAATAGAAATGGCATTCAACAAGTAAAAGAACACAAATAAAACTCATGACATATATGTGAGGTCTGCAAATCAAAGTGTAGAGCTTTTACATAAGCACCGGATACAGAGTATCTAATTGTATAAAGAGCAATGTCCTGTACAAACACAATAATTTATTGGGGAGGAAAAAGAAGGTTCCAGGTGAAGGTAAGTATTACTATTCATGTAGGGCGGGTAGCAGAAATCGGTCGTCAACCCAAGCCTTACTTACACCTATTATGCAAGAACACATAGAGAAATGATCTTATTACATGGAAGAGTTGAATGAACTTCTTCCGTTAAGCATAAGTGTGTAATGCACTACAAGGCCCTTAAAAAACCGTCAGGATTCTGAACGTGGTCCCAAGGAAAGAGAGCACCGGCTCAGGAGAGAAAAGTAGGAAAGAGGTGCAGGAGTGTTGAGCACCAATAGCTACCAGACAGAATGCAAGTATATTCTCTTACTGTTCTTTTTTAATATTTCGCTCATCATTTAGTCTATGAGCAGATTTGTTTGAAAAGATTTTTTGCGACAAAATTTAAATAATGGTGCGATCAGGATAACTGGTCACCTCGAATTTCCAGAGCAGTAATTCCCCATGATTATTATTCCTGATGTTTGTAACCATGTGAAGTACCAGAAAAAGCAGTTGAGAAAAGGGAAAGTCAAACAATAATTCCTCTTTCCTGTACATTTTTTAATATTCCCTATCAAAGAGAGAATATTAGGACGAATCGTATATTTGTATTTCTATTCCTGCGCATTCTGTAATCAAAGTATCACTGTGAATGATATACCTGAATAACACCATTTTAGGGTGGGGGAAGATTTAAGAACACGGTGATGGCTATGAAATCTGATAAATGTAAAGAAATTGAGTAACACACTAACAAAATTACTCTAAAACTGAACTGATAAAG
The DNA here is from genome assembly GCA_958295605.1 of Ajuga chamaepitys. Classification (NCBI taxonomy): domain Eukaryota; kingdom Viridiplantae; phylum Streptophyta; class Magnoliopsida; order Lamiales; family Lamiaceae; genus Ajuga; species Ajuga chamaepitys. Next base: position 49,748,638 of record OY282508.1, on the reverse strand, counting down.
CTAAGCACACAGTATGACCACAAGAAACAGATCATTTCATCAAATTGCTTTACCTGGAGATGGCATCGGTTATCACTTGGTCCAGTAGGCAAGCGAGGATAAAGTGTTATCAACAGAGCTGCAATGGAATTGTTGCTAGTTGAAAAGGTCCACATCCCACCCCCAAGGAACAGGAAACCAATTGCTAAGCTCACCTACATAGAACAGAATATTCATGAACCTAGTTATTCTATATATTAGATCAATGTATCTTAGCAATATGGCACCACAATGCGAGTCAAGTACAACCTTGCCAAGAAAGAAGTGAAATGAATAATCAAGTATTGACATAAAATGTGAGCTGAATATCACCCGGTCAATTTTCTTAGAGGACTATAAAACAAGTTACACTACATCCTTATATATAGTTTGTCATCAGCATATAACTAAGCCTCAATCTATTTAGGGGAAAGTGAAAGAAAAATCACTAGTAGAAAGTAAAATCCACTACGTACCTTGTTTTGTCCGAATGAAGAGATGCACAAAAAGGTAAAAAATAAGACATGATAGGACCACTTTCCTAAAATACCCAACCAACTGTGGTAATGTAAGATTCAAAACTTAGCCTCCAAAGGCTTCTAATATCTAATTTTCAAACATAGTTTTGTAAAATAGATACACATAAGAGTTAAGATTCCTTTTTTAGCCGACTTACCGCCATCTGAGCACCAAAATAAGCATGCCCATCAGCAGAGTTGCGATTACGCAAAAACTTCAGGAATCTGAATGTTTGTAGATGTCCAGATCCAGCCATTACCTAAACCCATAGGGTAACTCAGATAAATCTCATTTCTTTACCCAAAAAAAAAAAAAAAAAAAAAAAAAAAAAAAAAAGAGAAAAGGATTTGAGATTCTTAGGATAAGGTACCAACCACACATAGGGAAAGAACAATGAGATGAAGACATGTCTCCAAGGTCCCACGATCAACATAAATAGATATTCCTTTGGGCAAATCATTTCCCTTGGAAACACAAACAGGCTTTATCTGCAGGTGCGATTGTGAACTCTTTACAGTTGATCCACATAAAATGCAGTAATATCATCTCAAGAGTCCAGGACAAACCTCATTCATTGATCCATATAAAATGCAGTAATATCATCTCAAGAGTCCAGGACAAACCTCATTCAAGAAGTACACAGCATATTTGTAAAGCAACTCTTGCGCATTTCCATCCCTTGTACCAGCAAACCGCAGCCCTGCAAACATACATCATTTAGTATAATGTTTCTCATAAACAGACATATTTATTCAGTGAAGCAAAATCTTTGCAAAACAATATAATCGAGAACATTTTAACAGTAAAATCTAATTGAAATCATTGTTATGGTCATATTTCTTCCATAAAGAAACATCGGAGTCCTCCGTCATACATTTGCAACATCGGGCAATGTGCAAATCCTCAAAACCAACATGTCATGAAGCAATTTCTTCAAAATGTGATGCTAAGTTGAACGGCAGTAGGAAATCATAACGACAGAAAAGCATCTTTTCAATGTCTGAATAATAACTTCAACCTTACAGGAAAAATCTGTTGATCAAAAAGCAAAGTAATTTCCAAACTGCAGAACCTCTTGTTCGATGCTCTTCAGTAACATTAAAAAAGTAACTGAAGGCCTTCAACTGGATAGAAATGGCATCCAGAGCAACAATTATCAAAGGAAAAGCTCAAATGGGAGAAGAAATACTCGAGGAATCAAGCTCCAGGCATAGTAGCTAACCCGATAAGAGCTCCAAGGCGCAAAGGGCTCTTGGTCTTGGAGCGTGAGGTGCAAGGACAGGAGCTTGCCTTTTTGAAGTGAGGCGCAGGGAAAAAAAAAAAAAAAAAAAGAAAAAACAGAAAAACAATAAAACAATAAAACAAAAAAACAAAAAAATGGATGTAAAGTATAGTTGAATACGACTCATAAAACCATGTTAGGCATCAATATTAGTAATAGGAACAAAAGGCATCAACAACGATAACTACCATACGCACTAACCCGGCATTTTCAATATATAGATTTACAACAAAAAGTAATATGTCATATTCTTTATGCACAACAGTAATTGAGCAAGAAGCAAAAAATACAGCAGCCAGCTATCCTACTAAATATATAAACTCCTAGAGTATGTCCTATTCCACTTTACAACTTTATGCAGTCCCTCTTTCCCGCCTTGTTAGAAACCCCTAGACCTCCCACTAATTTTCATGTCTCTAACTGTCTTTTTTTTATAAGAAACAGAGATTTTTATTAATGGAAAGAGAAGATACAGTGAAATATCAGAAAAAGGAAAGAGCCGAGGAATCCCTCATTGTAAACAATCAACTCTATAGCACTATACTCCAAACTTCTAGCAATATCGGGTACATGGAAGCTTCTAAATTCTTCATGACATGAGACCCACCAAGCAACTCTTAATATAAGCCTATCCCACACTTTTTCAATAAATTCCTGTCTTCCAAACTTCTCTTGTTTATTTCGAGCCACACGGACAAACACGAAGCTTGCACAATGACTCTCAATAACACTTTAGTTCTCTTACTGGTGGGATACCAAAGTTCAAAAGAAAGTAGTCTCCTGCAAAATCGAGTTTAGAGGCTACTTTTTTCCAGAGAGAAATAGAGAAAAGGCATTGAATGAATAAATGGTTCACATCATCAGAACATTTTCTGCATAAAACACACCAGCTTGGAGAAAGCAAAACATGATAAAAGCGTTTTTGGATCGTATTACATGAGCCAGGAGAAGAATTGAATCTTTTTTTGGGACCAGCGTCTTCCATATTGCTTTATACTCATTTTTATTCTGTTATTATGACATAAACTAAAGCCCATCTAAAAGCTAAACTTCATTTATAAATAAATACCCAGAGTCCAAATCATCAGGTAAAAATGCCCAAAACTTAAATAATTTAAACCCTAGTTGCCATTTTGAATAAGGCGTGACTAAGAAAAAGGCAACCAGAGGCGCTCGGCTTATCGAAATCTTGGACCTTTGACACGAAGCGGCGATATGGCTGAAGCTTTTATGAGACTTGCGCCTAAGGCGCACCTCTAACAACTATGGGTCCAAGACAAATTTGCCAAACCATTTGTTCCTCGTGAAAGTTGAAGCCACCAAAACAAATGGAGAACAAACACTGGCAGGCATAAAGCTTAATTATATTGGAAGGCTCATCAAGTTCTCCATGAAAAGAAACTAAGCAGAAGACCCAAAATATAATAATTTTCAGGTCGTGATCCCTCTGGCCATCTCAGTCATTTAGACATATATAGATGGTTCCCCTATAAAGGATCGCACAGAAGAATGAACAGATCTTAAACGAGATGGAAGAACTACAAACAATAAAGAAGAAACTCAAGAACTTGACTGCAGTTAAGCCTAACTTTTGCCCCTCTCGTCTAAGAAAGATATTTTACTTCATCTAGCTATAGTTTTAAGGAGTCATTGGCCCGTGGGGACGCCAATCTTTTCAAAAGGCCATAGAACAAGAAGATTCCAGTCTGCCAGTTTGCAAAGTGAGCAATCTCTGAAAATGTCCAAAGCAATAAGTCTATAGTAACATTATTGGGCAAATTTCTACAGTAGAGATCACAATTACGAGACTAATATAAGAAAAATTTGTATCAAGTTCGTTATGAGGATGACTTACCCAAACAAATACATGCTCCAACCACTATATTGACATATGCCTGAATGAAGGCTTCAGCATCCATCGCGTATATGTCATCCATGTCACTTCCAAGGCCCTTTACCCCGTTTTTGATAACTTCAGGAATCTGGGAATCAATCCACTCCTCTGATGGTTGAATTCTATGCAATAATAAACTTGGATTGATTATTACAATAGCTCATAACCATCCCCATCTTTTTACAAAACTGAAAATTACCTGTTCCAAAGTATCAAATTTCGAGCAATGACGCGAAGTAATATAAAATCAGGCCTTACATACTGCAACTCAAACTGGGTTTGTGGGATTGATAATCTAGACACTATCAGCTCCGATTCTGTCTGTTCAAGTACAAATTAAAGAAAACATATCATGATTAGAACTCACAGATATAAGAAGTCACATTACCAAGAAATGATTTCCAAGGAAAATTTTATGTTACAAGTTACCTTCAAATACATCAGAGCGAGAGCGATAATAGCCCCAGGTGCAGTTACGTCAATATTGACCACATTCCCATCTATAATCTGGTAAAGCAAAAGTGGAGATACTTAAGAAAATTGTAAATTAGAGGCCAAATGGTCAATCCCTTGGAGAATAAGGGAAATAGAGACCAAATAGTCAATCCCTTGAAACCAGTTAAACAGCAATGAAAAGTATATTACATTCACTAAAAGTAAATTACAGAACCTGTCCTGCACTTCGATTATGCTCATCTGCTGAGGATGAAAAAAGGTGGAGTCTCTCCTGTGAAAATTGCATTTCCAAGATATCGATTATTGAGTTAAGTTGACTACTATTAATAGTAGTATTTGATTTAAGATATGGCAATACACACATTATGAGTTTCTTTGCCACCAATGTATTGGAACAAACGATCCACCAAGGTGTCGATGGAGCCTATAGCATCTTGACCACGGCCTTCATTAACACAAAAATTGTTAGGGGGTTTCCAAACTTATCAAATCAAATAAATAAAAATGAAACACTTTGAAACCCATACCCAATGCAACAAGTCCTAGTGAAAATCCAGCTGAAACTGCATAACCCTCCCTTTCAAGTACATTATCTCCTCCACTTCTGCGGCCTATTTCACTCTAGAGAAGAAATCATACATATTACAAACCCAGTCAGGAAAAGAAAAGATAGCAACTGAACAACAAAACCACCACTTATATTGCAGTGAAACAGGGTCAATGCTCATCTTTTCCGACCAGTTAGAAAATATTTAAAGAAACCACCAAATAACAGAAGATCAGAAAGGTTTGAGTCTCCGGAAATCCTGCAACAAGCATAAAAATCTTAGTGAACCTATTATTTGGATCTCAGAATTGTCCCTTAGCTTCCTCCATTTCTTGTTGAAACATCAAAACCTTGAAGGTTTCATGGGGAAATGCTAAAAGAATGTATTTAATTCAGTAATGTTCATGGAAGAGCACCATGCGGTAGGGGAAATTCCTTTTTCATTGTTCATACTTGCTTTTGCATTAATGAATTCCAAATGTTTGACCACATTAGCAGACAGGCTGTCTCGACTAACTGCCTAACAGGCTTTCTTGATCGATTGGAAGAAAAAGAGAATAGCTATAGGTAAAGGGGAAGAACAAGACCAGCTTTGAATTATTTAAAAACACAAAAGCACACTCAAGACTCTTTAAAAACGGTGAAATAAACATCATTAGGGAGATATGCAAATTTTACCACCATACCACCACATATCAGTTGCCTTTCCCGCTGTTTTATTAATTATTAAATTGGGTCAGATAAAGGCAGTAAACAAATATAGCATGTCAAGCATTGTATTATCCACATAAAAGAGAACGAGCAAATATATATAATCAACTCGGGAATCATGAGATTGCATTAAGTCCTTATTTACCAGAAGAATTTGCATCGTTTGCGGATGTGCCGATCCCTCATAAAGAAGCCCAACAGAAATAAGTGCTGCAGACTGGAAATTACCAATTTAGAATTAAAAACCCTTCACAAGAAAGCATTGCAACCAATCAACTAGGAATTCCATGATAAGATAACCATAAAAAATTTACCAAAAAAAAAAAAAAAAAATCCGAGGAAAGAATTGCAGCCAACCAACTAGGAATTCCACAATCAGTTTGACTGGTGCCACTAGTTTCATCATGACAGTGAAAATGAAAAGATAATGATAAAGCTCTCTTTAAACTGAGAGAAGAATAAACACATAAGATATAGTAAGCATTTGATAAGTGGAAGGACTGGAAAAGTACAATAGATGTAAGCAGAATAAGTACCATGTTATGGAGCAGATCACATATACAAACACCCACAAATGCACAAAACAACAAAGAGAAAAGATGAATCAAGCTGGCGAAATGAAACTCGAACACCGCATAATGATTAGCAGCTCACCTGTATAAGAGTTGGCAATTCTAGTTCTGGAAAAGACGATGGATGGCGGGCAGGCAAGTGTACGTACAGAGACTGCTCAAAATGCATAAAGTACATCAGTATTACATGGCAAAAGATGATGAACTTACTACTATCACAGAAAGATTAAATTTGAATATTTGATTAGATTTCTTGGCAACAACTCCAGTTACAGTTACAAACAAACAAAAACAGCAAAATAATAGCTGACAAAGGGGAGATAGTCCCCAACCAGAGTCCTACTCAATATTTGACATCGATGCACAACACAGTGAGTTCTCCACAGCATGAAAAGTTGTGATGGTAAGAAATTTAAAACTATACAAACAACCAGACATTTCAACAAGTTCTGTATCTAAAACATTACCATATACTTTAGTATCTTTTTGGGAAGAGACAGTGTATCTATATTTTACCTTTGAAATTGAAGGCTGCATGGTTCCTCTATATGAAGCCGCAAGGCCAATCATTAATCCTACAGTAGTACTTTCATGTTCCTTCAAGAGAAATATTAGCACAGTACATAGGAAAGGTTACAACTTTTGTCAACAATATACAAGGGTGAAATGAACAACTAAAAAAGTAGAGAATTATTAGCATTTGTGTGGATCAGGCTTAGTGCTAGTGCAGTTTAAGCTAAGATAGGATGAAACAAGTTATTAATTATAGATATCCTTTTGCGGGAACATGATATCATATATCTCTGAAAACCCATTTAGTGATCATAGCATAATGCATACAGAGAAACAGAAAAAACTAATTTCAATTTTATTCTATTCTTGGAGGCAAACATCTGGCAGTTGGAAGGCAAACGACTCTCTTATAAGCAATTTAAAAGGCCATCTCAATAACTTACAAATAAATACTATGTACTCTTCAGAAGACACATGCTTATCAGAAATTATGTCAAAACTAAGGCAAGTTAAAGACCCTTGCAGTAGAACAAACATATAAAACAGGAAACATAATAAGTGTACTGATTATAGATGAAGTAGAAGGGGTGGAGTCCCTTAAAGTTGCAATATAACACCATCCTGCAGCCTATTACAATATAAGCCGCACAAAAGAAAAGATGTGCGAATTCTTTATGTGAGACCCAACAAGCTACTCTAAAATAACCATATCCCCACAAGCAGGATTTCAAGGAAATATTCAGTGCTACTAGTATCCTTAAAAACACAAATCTCCATTCATTCCCTAATTGAACTCTATGTTTTTTGTAGTATGGATAAAAGTATGTAATACATCAAACACCTAATGCTAAAATATTCCCCGTAATATCCGCCAGGGATTTCTCATCCCTTGGACTTTTGTTTCTTACCCCAAAAAAAAACCCTGTAATAGCATTTCAAAGATAAATTTCCAATTTATGGATCCTACTAATATTGCTTTTGAATTCCCACGAAGTGGTATTTGGAAGTCTTGTTGTAGATCATTTTCCAACATCCATGAAATTGCTAACACTTATGCAGGTAAAGCATTATCCAAAATATTATGTAATATATGCACCAAACTTGTGAGATTGATGATTGGATAAGCCAAGACAAACCGAAAAAAGAAGACGGTAATCGGGAAAAAAATATGCAAAGCACAAAAAAGAGTGGGTGCTGTAAACAACTATACACACTGAAAGGGCAATATGCAATCTTCTTGAATGAGAAAGAAAAACGTTGATATAGTAAGAAAGAAGAATAAATAAGCAAGAACTATTAACGACACAAGATGGAAATAAATAACCTGTGAATAATACTGGAATATATCAGTGATAGTTAGAACACGGAGATGTCCATGTAAACCCAAAGCAAGAAGAAGTCCAGCATGAGTAACATTAGGCTCATCCGGTTTGTTATAAAGTATCCATGTTCTTGACATTTTTCCCTGCGTATACAATCAAAAAATTAAGCCAGCATAACGGAACATAGGAAATGCCATAGAAATCATGGGACACATAAGGTGAAATTAACAATCCAAGTGCGAAGTTGAAGTCAATTACCATGCCGAAGTTAAGAAAATGATAGCAATATTAAAATCAATTGGAAGCTAAAAGAAAAAAACAACAAAAAGACAAAATTAAAACTACTATAGACCTGGAGTGAAGACAGTCTCAAGCCAGCAGCGACTGCATTGTGAAATTCTGGCCAAGACTTAAGTTCTTGAATATTTTTGACGTTGGGATCTAAATTGACCTGTGCCGTTGCCGTGCACATGTAATTATTAATAGTAATAAGCAAAAACAATATGTATTTAACTATAACTTCAGCTAGACATACTGTTGCATTTTGCTGTGCAGGTAACCGACCAGCCAAAACAAGCTTTGGAACGGCAAGTGCCTGGGAAGCACAGAAAGAAGGTAACAAATACCAATCATGTCTATTTGGGACATAAAAGAAAAGTATATGCCATATAATAAGATCGTTCCTTATTGGAGATACATGAGCAACATCGACCAGTTAATAAAAATATTAGATGCCAAAAATAAGAAGCACCTCTGTTAAAAGAGTGCAGATAGTGCCCAGAGTAAATGCCCCACGGCCAAATGGAAGAGCAGTGGTTCTTTGTGCAAGATGCCAGAGTTGTGTCTGCAAAAGTCAGGTCAGCAGAAAACCAGCACATTTGATTTAAAAAACAATCTAGCCTTAAAGCACTAAAAACAGAAATCAAGGTCGTGACTAAATTAAAGATCATTTGATGTGAAGCATCGGCAGTCAAATCTACTTGTAATAACTCAACTCTTTAGTCCAAACAGATGACGAACACCAGTTTCCAATTTCACAAGAAAATGCGGCTGTGAAACACAAAATAAATTAATAAATAATAATAATAATAATAATAATAATAATAATAATAATAATAATAATAATAATAATAATAATAATAATAATAATAATAATAATAATAATAATAAAAAATACATATTTAGCACTTTAGATGCCAATAAGTTTCAAAATATATAAAAATAAATAAGAACTTATATATTTTGTGTGATTTTGGAGTTTAGTTTTAGCAGGTCGTGTATCTCCTATGCAACTTACTGTTTTGCAACTCCCTTGCTATTGTGTTTCTCTCGCTTGGTTGATACATTGGGGAACAAGATACTAGTGTTGCTTACTTAGCAAATGAGGCAAGTCGTTGGAGCATTTCGTGGCATGAGATACAGACGACAATATTAGACATTTAGCTCTTTATTCTGGTCATTAGTTCACTACTTGGAGTATTCAGGTTTATATTGTTTTTAGTATTTTCAATTGATTTCAGGGACATTAAATGTGATTTCAGAAGCTGACTAAAGCAGCACATACCTGTTGGAAGTCCTGATCAGAAGCTGTAGGGTTAGCAGGTGTTTGAATAGCTACAGGTCTTGCAGAGCACAATAGGCGTCTAACCTACGAAAAGCACAATAGATTCGTGATCCAGACTATCAGCAAAATTTACATACAACAAAGTACAGAAGAAATGTATTGGACAGCAACGAAAGATAATCCCTTTGTCTCATCAATCTCGAACACTATAAGTCACACCATCTTGAAGATTATTGTACAATAATGCAAGAAAAGCCACAGGCTTAAATGTAACAGTAATGAATGGATGGAATCAGGATACAATTATGAGATATAAATAGTATTAGTAACATATTAAGTCTTACCATGAACTAAAAATATCTTCCCATACAAAGTAAATTATATTGACATGAATCATTTATATAGCAAAATATTAGCAAATTTACAAATGTATGTACATAATTAGCTCAAATCATTCCAGGGCAGAATATATTCAGAGCCCCTAAGCTTATCTCTTGAATAATCCAGCGCATAAATCACACAAGAATGAAGCAAAGGCAAATTTCTCCGAATTTGTAGGAAAAGTTCAACATGGGCAAAGGCCAGAGGTTGTGTATATACACACATTGAAATGCAAAATTCAACAAAAACAAGAGTACAATATTTTAATTCGTCATCAATAAGGAAGTATAAAATAGCATCAATTATTCAAAAGAGCTGAAAGGATCCCCTGAAGGTGAATACATTTACAGCACAACAAAATCAACAAGCATGCAATATGCAAGGAAAATTCTGACAAGCACAGTTAAAAAAGGATGACGAACAGAAATCACTATAGTCTCGCTTGTGAATAACTTAAAAGCCCAAAAGAACTATCCAAGCAGACTAACTCAGATAAGTTGTTCGCTCGAAGCGCACCTCATTAAGCCGCAGATCACAACCATAGCGTAACTGTGTGCTAGAGTTGAAAATATGCTCCATTCCATCGGTGACAGGTCCCTCAAAATTATCTATGTCCTCTAGCTTTGTATTGTCCAAGTCTAGTGTATCAGAAACTGAGGAAGGTATGGCCACTGGATGCAGGGGTAACATGTAAGGCGTAGAAACTAAAATCAAATTCGACTTCCCAATATCAAGTTCGGCATATTTCGTTTGATCTCTCAAATGCAACAATGCTAAATCTTCACGACCAAGTAGCACATATGCAGCAGCTGGCCAATTTGTTGGAGGAGACTCGCGGCACTTATCTATTGCCTGGGCAACACATAATAGACTTTTAATGTTTTATAATACTGCATGTCAGAAAAGCCATTTAAGATTGCTGATGATAGCAAATGACAGAAGTAAACTCCAAAAATCATCCAGGAGCACAGAAAAGGAAAAAAGAAAAAAAGAAGAAAAGTGATGGAGAAACATCTGATGCTTTGTAATCGTTGTTTGAAGGTCTCCAGAGTCTGATCACATCCACAGTTAAAGATACAGTACTATTTATTAAATGCGTATATCCACTTTAAGCGCTGAGATATTAGATCCGTTGACCATGGTAACTCAGTCCAGGAGACATACCTAGATTTAAATCTCACAGCCATGCAATTTTACAAAAGAATTTCACGTGCTGGAGCATTACTAAATTGAGGTGGAACTTCAGTCCGCAGAAACATACTTACCTCTATCTTTACTAAGAAGTTAGACATATTATGAGGTAACACTAGATGGAAGTGGTTTACATAACGTTGAATCGGAGAAAATAAACATCATAACTATTAGGTATAACTTACATGCCTCAGAGGAAGAGACACACCAGCAGGCAGCAAGTCTAAATGATGCAAGCCAAATCCTTCACCAACCATTCCCAAAACTGTTAGCTCTTCCCTAGAATGGTATATTCCAGAGGCAATATCACAGTTAACACCAGATGAAAGCCTCTTTCCGTCGTGCTCTGCTCCGCACAAGAGACTGTAAAAAGAAATTATCTTCCGCGCCCAGTTCACCACTGAAGTTCCATGTTTACAGACCAGAAGTGGGAGATCAGAAGTATCGGCAGAACTGCTACCACGCTGTAAGCAGTTTTCAAGCCATCTGAATAAACTTGGAGGAGTTCTTGAGGTCACCAAGCGCTGAGACACCTTAATGTCTTTCAGAAGTAAAGGAAAATCACGTTTATAGTGATCTAAGTAGCTTAGTTCATGCAAGAAATCAGCAATATCATACAAAAGAACAACCAGAAGACCCAAGTCCCTAAAGAAAGAGAAATGGTTTCTGTCAGAAAATGTTATTCAGACTGCAATGGTAAATGAAATATAAAAACTGAGAAGTAATGAAGTTGTAATATCATTGACAAATAAATAAATAACTAAAAGAAACAGAAACTACAACAGCAAAGAAACCTGAAACAGAAATTAGTAAATAAGGTAAAAACTAGCAAGAAATCCATGAGAATGGATTCACATTTTAAGCATATTGTAAACACATCCATTTATGGCGTATCCAGCTTCTCTATTTCGATCTTTACAACTCTAGCATGACATCTACAATCAGATTTATCCGGGAATGATATTCATTTGAAACTTTGTTCAGCGTGTCCCTCAAAATCCATTAGCCACCTAGAAAGGAAAGTCGGCTTATCATCAAGTGATCATTCATCTAAAACTCAACCTTAGAATTTAATACGAAATTTGTTGACAATTATCACCAGATGAATTCCCTAACTCTGTCATCAATATCATTTCAAACCACATGACAGTGCAGCAAGTTAGATTTACCTTCGAGGCGGCAATAATTACAGCCTAGTTCACCACCACAGCAATTCACAATTGATCACCGCAACTCCCCCACTGTTTAGAGCCAAAGCTGGGGAAGAGGCGACCAGTAAGTCTGCTTGTTTCCTAACCAAGAACTTACGGTGATCGTCTAAAACTATTATGCCATTTATGATTCCAGTTGCAAAATAGTGCACTCAAAGGTCAGATGGTAATATCCATACCAACCGTCGCAACCTAGTAGCTAGTAGTACAGTTACATACATTTTCGGAGTTGTACTCATAACTTGTTCTCATATAAATAAGAAAAGATTTTTTCACAAGTCCCATTCCCTGACCAAGAGAACATCTTAATCAGTTTGGTACATCTTAGCAGAAAAATTGGCTTCCTTTCTCCTGCAGGTAGCTGATGCAAATAGAATTATACAGGAGAATTTCTTGTGTGTTGTTTGTTCACTAGAACAAGATTCCAAAAAGAACTGCTCTCTTGAACCTAGTCCTCAAACTGAAAATGCACTACGAGTGATGCTACTGAAATAAAGAATGGTTAAAAAGTAAAGCATAGAACTCATGAATCCAGCTTTTCAGACCGCTGTTACAGGTCCCTGTAAAAAGCTATGGACCTAGTTCTTTTTTATGTTCCTAATGAAAATATTAATGGAAAGTAACTGGTAGGATCTGACGAGAATCAGTTGCAACTGTTAGAGTATAAGATTTTTTGGATGATAGACTTAGTTAGGGCATGTAAATCTAGAAAAGTCAACCTACTGATATTATTTCCTTTTCTTTCTCTTTGTACTCTCCAATAAGCAGGGAACCATGTAAAATCTTCCAATATCGAGAAGAAGAACAATACAATGTCTACTGATTTTCTCTTTTAAGTCTATAGCAACCCTAACACAATGGCACTCTGTCTCTATTTCAGTTGATATGGGAACAGTACTTGGTAAACTCATTCCCTCCCCCAAAGCATAATACTATCAATAGACCCACTCTATAGAGATCTACAGTTAAATAACACTACCATAATTTCTCAGTGATATAGTCACTGCTCACGAAGACCAATTTTCTTGGAAGGGCATTAACAAACGAGTGTCAATCAAAAGAAAGAATCTTTTTTCAAGAGTTTTAAGATTCAGAAATATGTGAATATAAAATAAAAATTGGTATTCAAGAAGCAATGATCCGAGTGAGAAGACCTTCATATTCTGAGGGATTGTCACTGTGCACATCCACTAAGAGCATAGTCCAAAACTTTTTTTTTATTGATAAGAAACATAATTTTTATTGCTGAGAGAAAAGGGGGAAGAGAGTTCCCGCTATATCGCTACATAGTACAACGGAAAACAAATACTAGTCCAATAAATTAATGTCCAGTGTATGATGATTAATAAACTCCTTCCGCCTAGAAATCCACTAAGAGCATAGACCAAAACTAGGCTCATTAAGAAGCAATTTATGCAACATACCATTATTTCTGGTACGTAGACTCGGTAAATCATGAATTTGTCTTCCTTGCCACCCAAATAAATGTCATTCTGATTGTATGGCCAATTGAAAACATTATCAAAAATGAAAGTTCAGGTTTTTTATGGTTGTTGGTGTTGGGGAAATTGCCCACCTGTGAGTTTTTGCAAAAACGATTTCCGAATATGTCTTTGTCCCCGAATTGGTGTGTTTTATGCAGGTGCAACCTTGAGAGTATTAACCACCTGTTCATTCATTGTCCTTTTTCTCACCACATTTGGTGTCATGCTCTCAAGGAGGTTAAATTGCAATGGGTACCATCACAAGCTATTGGGGATTTACTGTGAGTTAACTTGGGAGGCCTTCTTAGCAAAAGGGGCAAAGTTCTATGGAAAATCATTGTATCGGTGGTACTTTGGTCTATATGGTTAGAGAGGAACGCGAGGATTTTTTATAATAAGGAGGAATCTTTAGAGGAAAGTTGGTGTAGGGTGAAATTTAGGGTAGCGTTATGGTCTTCGAGTCTTCCTATGCTTAAGGGTTTTTTGGTGTCTCACTTAACTAGGGACTGGACTTATGCCTTGTAGAGTGGTATTGTTGATTGTTGGATCTTGTTATAATTTCGGAGGGATTCCTCATCCCTCCAATTTCTAGTAATATAATCTATGTTTCTTATCAAAGAACAAAAAAAAAAAAAAAAAACATTATCAAACATTGGGTGTGACTTGTTGCTTAAGCATAAAGGTGTTTTAATCCATTGCAAAATATCATAGCATGTAATCCCTCGTTTCTCTAACGCAAGTAAGTTCTTTAAATAAGTCAATGAACACTTATCACGTAAAATAGCTAATATAGATGGATCATGTAAAATTCAGCTTGCATAGTACTTAGCGCTTGACCTATATTCAATAACTCATGTGGAACTCCCAAAAATTGTTAGCCCTAGCTTTTAGACAGTATTGGCTCCAAATGCATACTACCCTTTCTGATGAAATCCAAGGGTAAACAGCAAACATGGAATATAGCTAGCATCTACGGCAAAATATTTACATATATGCTTAATATGCATTACAGAGTTATGAGCTCTTTAAACAGCTTACTTGTGTGAAAAGGTAGAACTGATCATAGACATAAAATGCAAAAACTTCATGAATTAATAAGAAACATAAGACAGTAGAGAAGTGACACCTTTTACGGAGATTGTCGAGTTTAAGAGTTTCATATACTGCATGCAATGAATCCAATGTCTCTGTCAGAAATTTCACACAGGAGGTTTCTTCTGTATTTTCGGTGTCAGCTACAGCAGCATTAGGTGAATCTGATCCTTGCGATGTAGATAATGATCGAGACCAAGTACCACTAAAATAATTACTTCTTAAATACTGCTTACTATAGTTGCTCTGGATGAGGAACTCCCATGACGAATGTGAACCGGAATCTGTTAATAATTGAGAGGTTGCATTAGGTCTTTGAAACATTTTTTTTACTATGTTACAAAAGGACCCCCATTCTGAATCAGCACTGGAGTTTGTTTTAACTAAATAAGTTGAACCAGCATCACCCCAAAGCAGGCCAAGGAAGTGATTATAGAAACTAGAACTGAGCCCTTCTGCCAGTGCCGTTATACAGTCATTAGTTAGAGATGATGAAGGACTTCGTCGCAAGGTACATCTGTAATTCTAGAGCAAAAAAAATTGGAAAGGGTTAGAATTGTTATTGTCAGAGATCACTGAGTAACTAAATATCAGTAGCGCATCAAAAGATCACAGTAGTTAGATCAGTTTACATATCTCGCTCTTTGATCAATCATGTTCCAGATGCACCAACAATTAATTTGGAAGTAATATTGATCCATAGAAGAAAAGTCAAACCAATAGATCATGCTCGATAAATTAGTAGAGACAACTAGAGTAATGCTTTGCATATCACTTTGTGAAAATGAGGTTCTCCCAAACACACAGTGATGCCAGGATACCAGATATCATGTAAGTACTAGAAGGAGCAGAAACACCATCTTACTCCAAGTATTAAAAGAAACCTACTTCGAGCATACCTGTCCACTATTTAGAATGAGAGTGATGCGCCCTTCCACAGCATCAGCTAAGTTTACAATTTTCAGATCACATATGTTGTTGGTCCCTGAAAGGTCCATTTGACTTGAAAGGCCCAAAGGAGATGGCATCACATATTTGCACAAACATAGCTTCCCTGACTGCAATCATGAAAGGCCACATAGCTAAAAAGTCAAAAGGACAAAAATAGAACTCCAACTTAAAATTAATGTACAAAAACATATGGCACTGTTCAAAAATACGAGATGTTAACTCATTAATGTCCACTAAAAGCTTGTTTTCATTAGAGTAGTGGACCTGATAGGTTTGTTTCAAAAAATAATGAAATGCATTCAGAGCAATAAAAGATTGATGTACATTGAGGGGCAAAAGAATTCCAGGACCAACCAAAAATCCAAAGTTGATTCTATAAGCTAAGCAATCAGTGTAATCTTTTAAAATTATTGCAGCAATCATGCATATGCTAAAATAGCTTCTGTTTCTGTAAGGACCACAGTTGGGGCTAATGATCTCTGATTTTCTTATAGTGTATCACATTGGGTTTACACCAAAAGCACATAAGCCAAAAAAATCTAAGATGGAACAGCTCCATAACAGAGTTCAAATCGTAACTCTGTAGAAGTTAACAGAATTTGAAGTCATTATAATCAACAGAAACATGAAAGGAGAAAGTGTGTGTGTGTGTGTGTACATATATATATATCCCTCAGGAATTATATCTAACTTAACATATCCCCTTCAGAATTCTACATCTCCCGCTGTTTCAAGAGAAAATGCAGTAGAACTATCTCTTTGTTGTGAATCATGACGAACACAATGCAAGTAATAATCATCAAAGGAAGCATTATAAGTTCAGGAGTCTCCAAAGAAACAGTAACATGAGTGCGAGACTAGGAGGCAGGCAAAACATTTATGAATTAACAAGTGTGATCTTCTAAAGCAGATGAAATAAAAGATTAAATTTGACCTGTCTTCTCCAACCCTTCATCTAAAGGCCATACAGAAAACTGAATCCAACAAAATTATTTATGCATAATTTAATTCCAAGAAAGTGGTGATTAGCAAAATTAGTGGCAGGCGAGAAAAGACAACAAAGTAGCCGGCATGTACAAAATAGCAATAATGAATCATGTATTTATATGGACATGTATATAAACATAGTCTGTACAAATGGAGACTCTAACTAATATAGACTAAGGTGAAAGCTTTGGCAACTTACATATAAAAGTAGAGAATTTTCTGGAGTCAAAGCAATGACATCCATATGGGGAAGTTGTCCCACTTTCACTCTGCGCAAGTTACCTTCAGGTCAGTATACAAATAGGAAGAATACACTTAACAGCAAGAAAGAAGTAAATATACTTAGGTCGAGTGACAGCAACAGCAGCGGCAGCAATTGCTGATATGGACCAGCTCATGTCATGCGTAATATCATAGACTGTTTCGTTATCTAATTCCAGACTCTGAAGCCGCAAAGACAACAATTTCTTTTGCTCTAGGAGAAGAAAACAGATGATAGGTGTAAAATCATCATCCATCGCCAGAAAAACCTGATGAAAATAAATTGGGGGTAAAAAAAGGCCATAAAACCAAAAAGATGAATGGAAAAAATATGGAATACTAACATCAGGTGGCAGTAATAAAACAATTATTCTAGTAAAAAATAATGGCTTTAAAAAAAGTCAGATGCTTTGTGAAGGTTAACAATGCCAAGAAGGTTGTATCCCACCATCAACAACATTTCTAAATTAAACATGACAGTAGGATACAGCCAGTGACCCCACCAACTGATCACAATATTCAACTATTCTTGAATGCCCAAGAACAACTGAGAATATATTAATCACCCAGAATCTTGTTCTTTTACAAGAAAAAGAAATCAATTACTAATCACTCAGAATCACATCACTCAACCAAACAATTAATTGCGGGACAACATTATTAGGAAGACATCAGATCATGTTTAGATTAAATTACAAATATAGCTTCTTCATGCGACATGAAATATAATTTTATAAAGTCTCAACTGAAATGAAAAGGTCTAAAGAACAAGTGCTCCTAATAGGACCTTCATCCATTAGGCACCAAGTAAAACTAATAAGTTAGGCACCTTACTAGCAGCAGTCTGTGAACCCTTCCCCTGCCAAATCCTTCTGAAGAAAAGCTTTGATAACTTCCCGGGAGCAACAAAATCCTTAGGATCAGTCAATTCGAGGTTGGAATTATTGACCTCCACCACCCAGAGGGAATGTTGCATCTTTCCTGCAAAAGAATTTTATACTCTCAGTCCGAGAGAGAGAGAGAGAGAGAGGAGCAGTATTAAATGCAGAAAATTGACTGTCATTACCTTTGTTATGTGACACCATCAGAGGCACACACTCGCTAGTCCAAATTGTTCTTTCATCAAATTCCCACATCAAATTCAACTTCCCTCTTTCCTCCACATAAGTTATCTAAGGAACATTATTAAACATATTTCCAATCAACAAAAAATGATCATGAAAAATATAATTAACATCCAATTAAAATAAAAACGTATTTACCAAAAACATTGAGTCGGTACCTGAGGTTCCTCTAAGGGATCCTTCAATATCATATGTGAGGACGTTGAAGTTCCATCACTTCTTGTATTATAATCATACACATTAGTTGGAGTATAATTATGCAGAGGGTTGTATCCAACATCCCTTTTCTGGCGGAAGACATCACGAGCACTTAAGTATGGGTTAGAAGATGATAATGAAATGTTTGTTAGTAAGCTCCCTTCTGTTGCCCGCTGAAGAAGTAAACCAAAGGGAAGTGACCATATTGATGAGATGGCATGAGAAAGTGGGACAGAAACTACTTCACCTGTAGAACAACAGCCTCAAAAAATTTCATAGTCCAAATATTAAGCATCAAAAGTACAGATAAAGCTACAGGCAGCCATCAAAGACAAAATGAGATATCAAGCAAGTAACCCTTCAATTTCAAAAGTCACATGTAGAACAATATCCTCACAAAATTTCCTCATCCAAAATTATAGCACCAAAGGTAGAGATGCAGGCTACGGGCTTGCCATCAACGACATAAAACGAAATCAAACAACTAACCCTTATTCAATTTCAAAAGTCATATTTAAGGCACTCGGATTCCAATTTCAAACAATAGTCTTCCAAGTCCAAACATGATTACAATGTGGCCAATTTCTGGCACTCCTGTAATCAAAGAGTCTGTTAAATTATTAATAGACCACATGTGACTAAATTGTAACTGATATCTTTCTTTAAATAAGAAAAAAAAAATTATTCAAATATTGGAAAGAAAATTGTAACTGATATCAACAATGTAAAAGTACACAAGAAGGAAGGTAACACTTCGTAGAAGTGCAAGCATCACTAAGGTCATCAACACAAGGATGAAACAATTAGCAATCTTCTTTGGCATGTTAACTCTTAGTCCAGTAGTATTGAAAATAAATTCTAACAAGAGATTACAACTCACCTCCTATACCGTAGATAGTTATTCTATCAACTTGAAGAACACAAAGCAAGGCTTCGGTAGTATCACCCATTCGGCACCAGCATACCTGCATATGAACATGCCAAGTCATCTTACTCGGTAAAAGTGGAGCAATTAAACAAACTAAGTTCTTACATGAGACAAACAAGAGGAGTTCTGTCTTAAGTTTCACTCATTTTTAGTGGATAAAATAGCATTTCAGAGATTAACCGATGGGTTTATAACTACGAAAACTTTTTGGATCTTTTAAATTATGAAAAGGTTGATTAAACTCAAAATTATATTTATCTTTCATTTTCTTAGGAAATGGACCAACTTGCTAAAGAACCCAATTCAAGTACAAAAGGGTAATATACAGGTGTACTTTCGCAAACTTACAGCACATCTTCCAACAATACTTACAACTTTATACAGTTCCAAAACAATGAAACGAACTACACTATAAAACGCAGGAGCACGCGCACACAAGCACATAAAACCAAGTTCAGCTGATTAATAATCTCCATGCCAATTTAAACTATGTCACATAAACAAACAAACGAACATGAAGTTCAACAATCAATGTTACATAGAACTACCAGCTGATGGTCACAGAACGCAAAACGATACACTGACACATATCAGGCGAAAGCAATGTTAAGTCACAACGAATTAGTTTTCCAAGTCGAAGAAAACCAAACTTTTCACTTAAGACCTCAATCACCTTGATAACTTTGGACGGCAGTGTAAACCTCTTATAGATTTTAGGCCCTGTACTCCATATGATTCTGTCAGAATGTCAAATTAACCAGGGTTAATATTTTTCATCCCATACATCTTAATTTTTTTAATTTCCAATAAAATTTAGTAAATAAAAGAAGAGAAGAAGAGAAGTTCAGTTTGTAGACAACTAGCAACAACTTCACTGCCATCTAAATTTAGAGAATACGTAGGACCTATTACTAATTTATAGCAATGAAATGGTTCTTATATACAATCAAATATTAAGGCTCCAAAAGCAGTACTGTAATACTGATGAATCAAAACTGAGAACTTTACACAGGCCGTAAAAAACATTCAATGTCTCAGCCTCCTAAGATCACCATCTTCTTCTTCTTCCTTTTTTTTTTTTTTGCTCGCTAGCAATAAGGAGGCTGTCCTTAGACTCGCCCACGAAGATCATCAATCACTCAATGCGCCAGAATACATCGCCATTGAAGCACAACTTCAGCATATAAAACTCAATCCACTACCCACAAAGAATATCATTTTCAAAAAATCCAATCCGTGCAGCATTATTTACCTACTCCTCGTGACTCCACCGTGCCATCAAATAGAAAAGGTTGAAAATTAAGAATGCTACAATCAACTGTTTGGAGATGTACCTGTTTCCTCTAATAAAGAGTTCGTGATCACTCCTCCCATTAGAAGCATCATCATCAAGCTCGGTAGCGTCATCTTGCTGCTTGGCAAGTTGGGGATCGAAGAGGAAGTAATGGTAGTCGCTGTCCGGACTGAGGCCGTCCTTGGATTCGGCAGTCAAGCCCAACGGCTTGAACTCGGAGAGAACGGTGAGCTCGCGAGCTGCCATTTTCTGAGTCGAGTCGGTGAGCGGAACCTGGGGCAGTAGCTCCCGCTCTTTTTTGAAGTACAGAACCCTAGATAGTTTCGAAGGTGTAAATTTCGTAAAGTTCCGTTAATCTTTTAATTAGAGGGTTCGGTGCAGTATACCGTATGGAATTATCTGTTATGTATCGAAATTGAAATTTTCAGTTCCCTATTGAAATTTCAGCATACAGAATTTTATATCGCTATCGATATATATCGATTCATACCGTTAATTTTGGTCTACCGAAAATTTACGATATATCGTTATGAATTTAGTGTACCGAACTACTTAAATATTGAAAAAAAAATGGGTATACGGTATATATCGAAAAGAGAAAAATTTATTTTTAGTTCAGTATGTTAGACCTTGTCCAGTAAAAGTCTTGTATGTTATAAAATTTCAATTTTAGTCATGTATGTTTTCAAAGTTGTCCAATTTAAGGACACTGACCATCAGAAATGGTCAATTTGGCCACAATTGATCACGTGCGAAGCACGTCACTAATAAATTTGAGAAAGATGAAGAAAGAAAGAAAAATAAAACAAAAAATATAATGAAATGCACCTCATATGAAAAGTAGGGGTTACCTTTTTCTTTTCATTTTTTGTCGAGCTACTAAAGTAATTTAATGATTTGACATGTTATCTGGACAAATACTTGATACATAAGCATTAGCATTTTGCCTTAAATTTACTAGTCTAATTCCGGCTAAATTGGTCGTTGGTGATGGTTAGTGTCCTTAAATTGGATAACTTTTGGAACATACAGGACTAAAATTGAAATTTTCTAACATACAGGACTTAAACTAGATAAGGTCTAACATACTAGACTAAAAATAAATTTTTCCCATATCGAAAATATCGAATTCTTTTCAATATTTTCGGTATATCCTGAAATACAGAAAATATGGGATTATCATATTGTTACCGAATCGAAAATTTCCAGTATCACACCATACCGAAATTTCGGTATACCAAAAATTTTGATATTTTCGATTATTGTTCGATACAATATATGCAATATTTCGGTATTTTGGTATTTTTCCCCACTCTTATCTTAATTCAGTCCCTCCAAATGTTTTGCTTTTGGCGGAATTTCTATGGAAGTGTCCTGGTTCGAATCCACTTAGGCAATTTATGGCAGAAATGGAAACATAAAAGAAAAAGAGGGAAAAAAATTAGGGAGTTTATGTGGTAGAGTGGGGGTTGAATGTATAATAGTGTTATGGTGCACCACTCCCTTTATTCTATTAAAAAAAAACAAAACAAAAATTAGATGGTAAAAATAAGGGTTAATTACCAAACAAATCACGACCTTTAGACCAATTTTCAATTGCAACACGACCTTTAAAACGTGACAATTTCTGTCACATATTTTTAATTTGTTTCAATTACAACATCGCCGCCCAACTCCGATCCCCAAATGCTAATATGGACGGCGGTGCTTCCAAAACGACGTCGTTTCGGCGGAAATCAAACTAGACAAAACGACGTCGTTTTGGGAGCACCGCCGTCCACGTCAGCAATCGTGGATCGGATTTGGGCGGCGATGTTGTAATTGAAACAAATTAAAAGTATGTGACAGAAATTGTCACGTTTTAAAGGTCATGTTGCAATTGAAAATTGGTCTAAAGGTCGTGATTTGTTTGGTAATTACCCCTAAAAATAAACAACATGTTAATTTAAAGGAAAAGGGTGGGGTTTTGGGGTTTAAGGCGAATAGAATAGCAGAGTTTGAGGAAGAAAGTGAGTGGGGCTTGGGCCCAAGACGCCATTGAAGATTGTACGAGGTAGAACTTCCAATAAGTAAAAAATTCAAATTTCAATTTTCGATTTTCGATTTTCGAGGACGAAAACCTTGAAATTGAGGTTGTTGATATCTCATCCTGTTGAACTCGTGGACGGAAACCTTTAAATTTCAATTTTTTATCTCCTCTTCTCCGAGCTACGAAGGTAAAAATTTCCTCCTTGAATCTTATCTTTCATTTCTGCTCTCCCAGTCGTCTGCTCTTCCCCGTCGAAGCTCCCTTCGCCTTTTCCGGCCACTGATTCATCGATTTGTCTATTGTGGCTAGAGTCACAGTTGAGTTCGGACGGTTCAACTTTCGTGGCGCACACTCATGTGAACTCTAGCTCGATCGAGAACCTAAACAGCGCAATGTACGAATCTTATCTTCGATCTCTACTTTAAATCAAAATTAATCGCGATTAACTGCATATTGATTTTGTTATTCTTCGACTGTAGTAAATTCGAGCTACAGTTTTACAATGGATGACATACAATACGAAGAACATGACATGAAAATTTGGAACACAATCCAAGTGACAAAGATAATAGTAGAACGACATCAAAGTATGCTACATTTGTAGTAAAAGTATACTGAAACTATTGATTTTGTTTGATTTGATATGTATGTGAATTTTGTTTGATTTTATTTTAGCAATTGAAATGAACAAAAAGTACAGTGTTTCACTGCTATAATATATTATTTATACTTTTAAGGTCTGGTTGTTTTATACTAAAAGTATTGAATTCTGGTGACGATCGCTGAATTAATAGACCTCCCAATAGAAATCAACAATATATTATTTTATAGACAAAGTATACTGCAAATATATAAATAGTATGGTGGATGTAGCATAAACGTATACAATTTTGGTAATTAACTGATGAATTTGTAGTGTTCATTCCAAGTGAACCAACGGACATTGAAGTTTTTATTGATAAAGTTGTCGAAGAAATTCATTAAGGTAATAATTTACAATAGTGTTGAGTACATAAAAATAAAGGACATACATGTATATAATTAAAAGTTATCTTCATTTGTTTAGTTCCTGATTGTAACGACTCGATTCTCTTAAAACAATTTATATAATTAAGAAGCAATAATATTCCGTTAAAATATTAAAGCTTCCTAAATATGCAAGACAAAAACTTATATGTGACCGTCACACGGTATGACGGGAAAACGTATCACTTTTTGTGGTAAAAGTATCACGTTTATCTGTAAAAGTATCACTTTTTTGGAACAAAAAAAGGATCACTTTTTGTAGCAAATGTATCACATTTATCTGTAAAAGTATCAATGTAGTAAAATATCACTTTTATCTGTAAAAGTATCACTATATCTTGTAAAAATATCATTTTTTTTTCTGTAAAAGTGTATTTTGTTACACGTGTGATCGTCACACACAAGACTCACTCAATATACAAGTACTAAACTCATCAATCACATGGAGCAGCAGACTAAATAATTAATGAGAAATTTGCACTTTTGGTCCCATATGACGCACACCTGTTTCAAAATGGTTCCAGCCCTGGCACTTTTGACCCCGTTGGTTACAAAAGTTGCACTTTTGGTCCCACCGTGACTGAAACTGTTAAGTTTAATAGCACTTTCAGTCCCATACATTTTGCACTTTCAGTCCCAATTTCTTATTAACTTGTTGTCCAATTCAGTATAAAAAAGGGAGGGAAGAGCTGCGTTTTGGAGGGAAAATTGCCGCATTTTGGTGCAAAAAAACCTGCAACTAACAGTATATCCTCATTCCCCATACACTCACAATAAATACACCACAATTATACATGTAAGAAACACAAACTATTGTGAAGATAATAGCCAAAAAAAAAAAAAAAAAAAAAAAACCAAAATAATGTCCTCATCATCTTCAAATAGGCAGATGCCATATCCCTATCCACAACATAGTGTTGTTTGCCATTGTGGAAGGGGCACTCGTACTTACGTGTCATCGAGACCCCACAGCGTAGGACGTTTGTTCTACGGATGTCCCGATTGGAATGTCGGGGGGATGTAATTTCTTTGTTTGGCAAGACGAGGCACACAATGCACCTCATGTTGCTAGAAGTGGCAATGCTACTGAGAGGGTTATGCAAATGGTCGAAGGTCTAGTTGAGCTTGAACGTGTATTATCACAGCGCGAGAGGGAAGGAGCACATGTGGTTCAAAGTGCAGAAAACATTGCAACCGAGGTCAGGCAGGAGGTTAGGAGGATGGCAGCAGAAGTTGCTGAGCTGAAGAGGTTGTTGAAGCTGACATTGTTTTTCATTTTGGGTGTAGCTTTGGCACTTGTGGCTAGGATAATAATGTAATGACCTAAACAGAAAATGTATGCTATGTAGTGCCTAAGGGCTCATTTTCTTTGTAAGCAACAACTGATGCAATCTACTTTTTGTCTTACATTTTACTTTCACTTACTAGCAATACTCTTATCAACTAACTTAAGCAAAATAGTAATAATAAAATCACCAGAAACATATAAGCAAAAAATAATATAATTCAAAACAAAACCAAATGGTCATATATCAGATTGGCTACTGACATAGGTTCACAAAAGACAGAATTTGACCTTCTAAGACCTTGAAATGATAGAATTCATTTGGTTTAGAACAAAAGCATTTGCCAAAACTCTAATCTAGGCCTTCTTCTTTCCCTTCGAACCTTGCTTAGTAGCAGATTTAAGACTAGAAAGTGTCACAAACTTCTTACCTCCCATGTTTACCACCTTGAGCTTATCTTTTCCCTTTTCATTGACTACTGGTGTATTTGGATTTCCTAGAAATGAGTTCCATTGGAATGACATCGTAGGTGAAATTCTGATATTCACACCCCTTTTCTGCGGTAGAGGTCACTCCAATTCAGTTGCTACTGATTATGGGGCTTGGTTAGCAACAGATTCATCAAGGCGTTGAGTTCCACCAACTTTAATCAATTCTGCTCTTTTCCTGGCCTGCAGAATTGGTCATATAAAAAATTTCTCAATATAAGAATTTTACAATAGTTTTAAGTTAGGGTAAGTAAAAGCATTTGCTTACAAGTCTTTTTCTACCAGCTCTTGTAGTTAGTTTTGAATTATTTGCCTCTTGTGCAGTTGAATGTAGTCAGAATACAAGATAAATAAGGAAAATTGGTACAACTTAACAGAGTATGGTATTATTCTAATCAACTCATACCCTTTCAATCTCTTGCACTGCAGCTTCCTCTTCTTGTGTGAGAGGTGGATATTCATCTTCCACTTCCGTTACTTTCTGCACACATACTTCACATCTAGGCTCATCATTGTGTGCCTAATAGACAAAAAAAAAAAAAAAAAAAAAAAGAAGAAGTTAGTTAGCCCCTGTCCTCATCAAAAGAAGAAACAATAATCAATTAAAAGGTGAGATAATCTTACTGAATTTTGAGTAACTTCCATATTTGTAGCAGAAGAACTTGTTGAACCAGGGAATGCATTACCAACAGTTTCCCTTTGCACCTTCCTCAACATACACCCAAGTTTGTTATGTCTATCCTCTCCACAGTATTTACATTTCTCCCTGAAACCCTGTTTAGACATCTTCTGCATACTTCCTTTCATCTTTTGCTTCCCTTTACTCTCTTCAACACTAGCATCGAACCTCCTTGCCTTTTTTGTTCTGCCTATCCTTTTATCTCCAAAATCTGGAGGTAGTGGTGTAATGTATTCAATTTAATTCCACAACTCCTCCCCATTCATTGGTGCTATAACATGAGCATAAACTGTTGAGAATGTCTCCACAGAATAGCAGCTATGCACAAACTCCTCGGGATTCCTTGCAACTGCATTGATATCACTAACAGCATGCTTACATGGGATTCCACTGACGTTCCATTTTCTACAATCACATGACTTGCCAAACAGATCTGCTGCATACCTGCTCCCATCAGAACTTGAGACTTCAAAAATGAATTCATTAGATTTCATGGGTATACAGTCTGCAGCATCCTCCATCATCTTATTTAGTATTCTCCTAATTATAGGACAAATTAGATGCCCTTCCCATCTTCTTTCAGCCCTGTCTCTGTTTTTCTGTAATCTCCCTATGCAATACCCTCTAATCCACTCAAGCATAGTAAGGATGTTTTTTTCCCTTGCATCAAGCAAAACAATATTCCACTGCTCACACATATTATTAACCAGTGTATCACATTTACCAAAAGTATTAAAATGAGATCTAGACCACTGGGAGAGATGCTTATCTTCCAACCAAGCCACACATCTCTTGTCAAGCTCTCCCCGTTGTTCCATTGCCCTGTTAAATTCTTGCACAGTAGTAGCCTTTGCTGCTTTCCACAGTAACCTTTTGAATTCATTTTCCCTGTAACATACTCTTTTCATGTTCCCATGCAAGTTCCTTACACAAAAGCGGTTTTCAACACCTGACATAACCTTTTGAAAAGCAGATATCAACCCTTTCTGCTTGTCTGACATTATAGCATATGGATCATTGTCCACTCCCATTAAATCCTCCTTCAACAGATTTAAAAACCACTCCCAATTTACTGCATTCTCAACACCAACCACTGCATAAGCAAGTGGGTATGGATCATTGTTAGGATCCATACACACAGCTGTCAACAAAACTCCTGGCGTTGGTCCCCTTAAATGACACCCATCCACACCTATCCATGGTCTACACCCAGATTTAAAACCAACTTTTAATACGTATAGATAAATGTATATTCTTTTAAACTTGTTACCTTATGGTGTATTATCAACCTCTAATATGACCGTGGAACCTGGGTTCGTCAATAGCAATGCATCTGCATAATCCCACAACTTTGCATATTGGTCAGTACTATCACATTCAATCACTTTCAGGGCTTTCTGTTTTGCCCTATATGCTTGAAAAGGTGAGATGTAAACACCAAGTTCTTCTGTTGCCTCTCTTCTCCACCCCCTCACACTTTTGTTAGGGTCAACCCTGAATGCTTTCTCATACCTTTCTGCCAACCATCTTAAATTTGCATTGTCCATCACATACTGTCTTGGACAAGTATGTTTTAAATCCATCTCCCTTATTTGAAAAGATTCTTCATTTTTTACTTTGAGAGCATTTATATGTCAATCACAGCCTTCAGTTTTACATCTAGCATATATTCTCCTTGCATCATTCTTTGTAAAATTGTTGGTTGAACAACTTTAATAGAGTAGCTATTCACTGCTTGTTTGAACAAAATCTTGTTATAAAAAATTTGTTGCTTTCTGAACTCTAGATTCAATGTTGTTGAAGCTCTGAAAACAATGACATCTCTCCTCTCTTCAGATTCAGAATCTGTCCCAACTGACTCAAACTCACTCTCATTGCTATGTTCATCATCACCTTCTCCATCACTCTCTGAGGTTTCTTCATTATGGATCTGCTTGGCAGTCTTTGGACCAGCCCACTCGACATCCAAGACAACAGATTCATCAAATATTATGTCATCAAGCAACTCGTCACAATTGTCCTCTTTCCCAACAAAGTCCTCATAAGTGCTATCATCAATCTCCTCAACATCAACCATAATAATCTCCTTACAGTTGCCCTCATCTTCAACATTTTGTTGTCTTGGGACTGTCTCTTTGGCCTTATGCCCCTGTTTTGACTTCACAATAGCCTTAGTGGACAAGCTCACCTGTAGGTTACCCACCAAGGGTTCAACTGTGTCTTCTGGTTCAACCCACTGAATCTCCCCCGCATGTTTTTCATCCTCATCAGGAACTATAGTTTTGTTCCCTTTTAGAAATAGAGTGAACTCCCTTCTCTTAGAGCTCTGTAGGACCATCTACAGATCATACTCATTCTCAACTTTCTTCAAGCCAAGACCATTTATAACACCATAAAACTTCTTGTTCTCCATGTATCCCAACTGCTCAACCAAGCCTTCAATATACCTTATGTCTAGGTTCCTTGAATCAACACACTCAAATGCTGGCAAGGTGCCTTCAATCCAGGCTAGGCCACCAACATCCTTTACCACCAGGCCCCCATGCTTTAACTTCAATGTGTACCAATACTCCTTCCCACCTACCAAACATTAAATAAGCACTTTTCAGACCCACTCAAATTAAAGAAATAGATACAAAAATAAAGTCATTCGAAATTGCACACATGCAAACGCTAAAATACAAAATGTGGGGGACAGGTTGTACATAATGGAAGACAACAACACATGGGCTTGGACCACACATTAGCAAAGACATAATCTCTACTATTTTACTACACATTCGCATACATTATACAACTAAAAAATAAACCCTAGTGGACAATGTGGTGGAGGAGGGGGGGGGGTGTTAACAGTGTAAATAACCCATGAATAACGAATAAACCTCATCAGGTCAAGTAAATGAGAAATAATACTCAAGATTGAGAAAAGAAGGGACTTACGTTTTTCATAATCTGGTGCAGGGTACTGCCCCATCCATTTACGTCGCATCACCATTTGATCCCACCCTAGTTTAGAACACATTCGCGACATAATTGAAACAATGCAGTTCGAGATTAGGTTTTGATTCGAGGAATTTTCAGTTTGACCTCCAATTTAGGGTTACAGATTTGGGGCTAGATTTTAAAACTTGATTAATCAAGTTAGCCGTTGAAACACATTTAATAACCTGTTTTTGTTTGGAAAAAAAAAGACTTCATACGTCATCCATAGGCTTTCTCAACGTATTATTACGTCACTAACGGGCATGTGAGCTGCACATGCCTTAAAACGTTAGCCTTAGACAGTGTGGGACCACTTTTGCAAATTTTTTGGACTGATTTTGCAAGAAAAAAATGTTTTTGGACCAAAAGTGCAACTTTTGTAACCAACGGGGTCAAAAGTGCCAGGGCTGGGACCATTTTGAAACAGGTGTATGTCCTGTGGGACCAAAAGTGCAAATTTCTCAATAATTAATAAACATGTAATCACATTGAAATATTTATTATCTAATAATTTATCATGAGAGATTAATTTAAAACTAAATCAAGCAAGTAAAGTTACCCCTAGACATGCCCCTAATTTCAATTTAAGTAATCACAATCTAACAAGTCAATTATAAATAATACTACATGTCTTCATCAATTAGGTCTAAAAAGAAAAATTAACATAAAAATCTAAGTGATAAAACCCAACAAAAGTATATTCAAAGAAAAACCCTTATTCTAGCAAACTTTAAAATTAAAATCCTAACTACTTGAGTACTACGCAAAAGTAAATGCAAATAATAGAATATAATAGTCCAATTAAAATTAATTTTCATATGTTCCGGCTCCGCCTCAACTCCTCCGTCTCACACCAAAGCTAACCTGATCAATATTGGGTTAGGATAAGCTTCCTTCAGCTCGTGGAGGATCACAATTTATACAATTATAAACAAAATTAAAAGCATAATGTATAAACAGTCATAGCTTGTAACTTGAATATCTTATTCAATAAATTGAGTATAAACTTGTAACTTGTAAACCATGTATTATTGGAACTTGAATTTTATATCCAATAACTTGAATATAAACTTGAAACTTGAAATATGATAGTTATAATCATACAATTAATTAAGATATAATCATAATAAACAGTAAACTCCCACCTGAATTATCTTGAGTAAAATCGAAGAAATGTCATGCAAATGCTGAGCCCGTAGACCGAATTTCGGGCAACCTACACATACGAGGCACGTATATTCTAATAGTATTTGTAATTAAATATTAAATTAAAAGAATAGGAATAAATGAAATTAAAATAAATTAGAAGAATGACTAATTAACCAAAAGTGGAAAACTACATCAGAATGGTTCAAGAAAATTGGAAAGAATAGGACAACTTCTAGGGCCTGTTTACTTTGGGTGTATCTCAATCACCCGTAATCCTATCGAGGGTGGATTAAGCCTTGGACTGGTCCACATAATCCTTCATAATCCTATGTTTACATTTACGAAATAATAGAAGCTGAATGTGATTGATTAGTCCAGTCCAATGTTTACGTTAGATGATAAATTAGTCATGAAGTAATTGGATACTGTTGTTGCCCCATTTATGAAGGGGTTTTCTTCTCCCCATCAAAGCCCCAAATAATTTTCAATCTACTTCAGCCAGCTTCTTCACCCAAATTAATGGTGGAGTACCTATCATGGAGAACACAACCTGGTCAACCTAGTTTGCCTCATTGAAGTTGCCGAAAAGATGCTGATAAAACATCACTGAGAAAACTTTCGAAATCTAAAACAATTGGTGCCTTAAACTCTAAAATGCAAGGAGAAGAGGGATCAACATCTTTACTAAATCATGACCTCTTTCAATAAACAACGAGCAACACTAATCTGGCTGAATAAAGTCGCCGACGGGGGTATCCCTAAAATTTCGAACCCAACTTTTATGAAAGAATTGACCAGAAAAATAGAGAAGCTCATACGCGAAAAGAGAGTAAAGATAAACAAGAAACAAACGATCCAAAGATTCACAAAAAATCGATCGACGAAATAATGCTCGTGATAGAAACAGAGGAAGACGATGAATGCCAATGCGATTGACGATAATAGTTACCTGGTGAAGTTGGAGGAGAAGACCTGCAGGTGGGTGTTTCCTTGCTCAGCGGCGCAATATGAAGACGGGAATGTGAAAGTGGATATGATTCCAAAAAAACCTAGTTTTGAAGCCTTACCCTAATTTAATCCCAAGTTTATTTTAATCTTAGGGGGGGTAGTGGGACCAATAATCAGGGGAATAGTCCCAAATAGTGCTCATATAACCGGGTCGACGGGATTACCCGATTTGGGTGAACCAAAAAAGTAAACAGCTGATTAAGTGGGATTATTAGTCCAATCCCATGAAATCCAGCATAGTAAACGGACCCCTAAGGTTTTGTGAAATTTAAAGTATGTATGGGATTTTTGACCCTCACGATACAACACCCACTTAATCCCCCAACAATCAAATCTATCCTAAACTATCGCCACCCACATACACCATACCTCATCATTCACCTTCTTATTTCATCTTCTTCACAAAACACACACACACTAATGTATACACACCCGAATATATATATATATATATATACACACTGGTTTATTTACAGCAACTCACACATCTACGCACACAATATATTAACGCACACACTCACACACATAAACACGAACGCACACACCCCAACAACGCATAAACATATATAAATTCACACACACCAGCTCGTATATACTAAAAAGATTAACAGTTGCACACACGCACAAACACACTAACATCCGCACACACAGTAATAGACACCATACAAACACTAATACATATCGAGCCACACAAACACTCATACATATATACATATATATATATATGTATGTATACAATCCTTACGCACACATGCACTACACACCCCGATCCACATACAAACCCCACATCAACAGAAATAACTCACGTAGACTCGATACCGACTCGAACTGGTTCTTATGACGTTTTGCCATGGTGAATGGCAGCATAGTGCCACCCTATATATATATATATATTTAGGGTTGAAAGTATTATTGAGATAAGATTTTGATTTTCTTATGGATAGGGATTAATATGATTTTTTTTTTCTTGAAAGATTCCTTTATCGGTATTGATTTGCCCGTGAGATCACCTTTACACTTTGGTGTTACATCTTGTGTTTCACTCATTCACTAACCGACACGTGTATGGTATGATGTCACAAATTAACATGTGTCACCTAGTGAATTGAGTGTAACAGAGGATGAAATCTACTGTAACAAGGAATCCGAATTGATTGATTTGACGTATTTTAATTTGGATCTCTTTGGATTCAAGACATGGGCCTTTTAGCAAATTAGTGCATTGGGCTTGAGTCTTAGGCCTAAAGTTGTGGCTTAGTAATGTGATGAATATGAGTGCAAATGGACTAAAATATGATGATTGATTTTGTACGAAATATTGAGTTTAAAATAAATAAATAAATGACAACTAAAATGACTTGAAAATAATTAGAAGTGATTCGCAATATAATTGGGCTTGAAAATATTAAACGGGTCATGTTCATGGACTTAACTTGGGTTTGAAAGTTAAATGCAAAATGATGCGTGACATGGACTTGTCCTAATGAGACTTTCGATTTAAGCTTAAATCTATATAAAATAACTTATTGATGTTTAATGGGCTTTAAAATAATTAGTTGGGCTATCGTGACTTGAACGTGAGCCAAACGGCCAATTCTTGGATTTATATACATACTTGGCCCAAATTAATTAATTAAACACAACTAAATAACAATAACTTAAATAATATTATAATACTAAAATAGGGGGCATTACACTGATGGAATCATAATCCAAAATGAGGAAGAAACTGAAATATTGAGAATAGATTATGGGATGGAGAACAACAGTGAATGTAATAGCAAAAAATAGTAACATCTCGTAATGTCTTAAACATATAATATAGTATGTATGATGGGTGTCTTTTGATTTTTTACAGAGCTCCAAACAGTATCAGTACACATATCAAGTTCAATAGTTGGAGTTGAACAAAAACAGTGAAGGTACTTGGTTCTTTGAACATAAAGTATAGTGTATTCGTTGATAACGTATAGTTGAATGCTAATTAAAGTATATTGAACTTGCTAAATTTTCTGATTTTGATAGAACCTTCAAATGAGGAGATGGATATATTAGGTTCACTTTTTGGATTGAGAAGAAGCACAATTGAAGAAATGTATGATTTATACAAGAAGCATGGTCGTTGTGTAGGTTTCAGTATTCGAAAATCAACAACTAGATTCTCATCAATAGCATAAATATTGGGAAAGATGTTTGTTTGCTCTAATTCTGGAAAAAAGAAAGAGGTCGATGATCCAACAAGAAAAAGGAAAAGGAAGCCAACCATAAGAACAGGTTGTGAATCTGCATGAAAATAACAAAAAAAGAAAGACTTTTTGAAGTTGTAAAGCATACCTTGAATCACAATCACGAATTAACAAGGGCTGAATTGAGCCATCTACACCGTTCACAAAGGCAGAAGCAATAGCTAATATGGTTGATTCTGGAATAAAGCATATGGACTCTTAAAGATACATGGTTTATGAAGTTGGGGGGACGAAGAGAATGTTGGGCACACTCAGAAAGACCACTTGAACTTCGTACACCGGAGAAAAATGGAAGCAATTGAAGGTGGAGACGCAAAATCCTTAATTGACACGATACAAGAAGAAATTGAAAATAATTCTGATTTCTTTTATAGAGTGAAGCTCAAAGAAGGCAGATTGTGCAATATCTTTTGGAGAGACTCTATGATGATGGAAGACTTCAACGTCTTTGGCGATGTTTTGGTATTTGACACAACATACAGAACAAATAAGTACAATTTAATATGTGCTCCATTCATTGGAATAAACAACCACTGGAAGAATGTCATGTTTGGATGTGCGTTTCTAACAGACGAGAAGATCTAGTCTTTTGAACTGGTTTTCGAAGTATTCGAAAAATCAATGAGAAGGAAGATTCCAATAACAATATTCACATATCAAGACTTTACAATTGCAAAAGCAATTGAAAAAGTACCTTTTAAAATTTTCAAATATACTGGTACTTTTCAAGTAATATACTTTATGAAACATCATAGATATACTTTAACTACAAAGCACATACTATATATATGGTACACAATCTCAGAATATGTTCAAACACTGCATGTACTGTAACTGTATAAAAATCCTTGTTGTACTTTAACTAATCAAAACATATACTGTATATGTTGTCTACAGTTCCAGATTATGTTCAAACACTGTATGTATTGTAACCTCTACATTAGTATACTTGAAGTTGTATATAACAATATTGTGACTTCTTGAATCATATACTTTATGAAGAACATCAGTATACTTTTGATGAAGATCAGTATATATGTTTAATGGTAGGTTGTCCCTGATACAAGGCATCGCCTTTGCAGAATGCAATAACAAGGTTTGCAAGTTTGAAAGGGAACAACACATTCAAGGATGATTTTACTAAGTGCTTCTTAGGGTGTGTTGACGGAGAGGAATTTGAATGTCGGAGCAAAATGATAGCAAACTATGGACTGGAACAAAATGAATGGTTTGCAGGATTGTACAGTTTGAAGGAGAAACGGTGCACAACATTAAGTAATTTTTTTTTTTTCTTTTCTTTTCTGTTGGCATAATATCATCTCAAACAAGTGAAAGCACTAATAGGGTGATCCCATTTAATGCGAAGAAGAAAACTAGCTTGACCGACTTCTATAGTATATTCAATGAAACAGTAAAGGGTTGAAGACGTACAAAAAAGGATGATGAGTTCACATCCTCAAAATGGAGACCTAAACCAAACATTCCAGTAATTCTGAAACAAGCTGCGGAGAAATATACAATAAAACTCTTTAAAGATGTCCAGGAGGAGTTTCAAAGGTGCATTTCAAGTTACTCACTTCGTGTTGGATGTCAAGATAGCACAATATTCTACCAAATTAGATTTTCTTAAAACTTTATTTTTTAAATTCTAAATAATTTTATATGTTTCATAAATTACTTTAAACTCTTTTCAGAAAATTAATTTCTTCCTAAAAATACTTCCAACATTTTATAGATACTTTTACATATCTTAAATGAAATAAGAATCAGCTGATGAAGTGTTCGATCAAAAAAGGGGAAGAGAATTTATTTCTTGAATAAAGAAATAAGAATTGGTTCAATATAAAATGAGTTGGACTCCTAATTTTATAAAATAAGTAGACTTTTTTAATTTAGAAATTTTAAAATCCTTTTAACACAATTTAAATATTTATTTTTTATAAATATTTCAATTTTACGATTTATTTTTTAAATAACAGTTTCAATTAGTTTTCTGATTTTAAATGAATTTTAGAATTTAAAATATTTTTCTAATTTTTACATAATGTTCAGATTTTTTAAATAAGTTTATGATTTTAAATATTTTTTTAATTTGCTCTCTGGAATTCTTCGTCGAAGTAGAGTATTAGATATTACACACAGTAGAATTAAAATTAAATAGTACATAATGTAAAACGAACCAGCAAATTTATAACACGGCTATATACTAATATTTTTCGATATTTTAAATGAATTTTAGAATTTAAAAATATTTTTCTAATTTTTACATAATTTTCATATTTGGTACCAAAAAAAAGCCAATTTTTTGGGACTATATTTGCAAATAACTGTGGGACTGATGTTGCTAAAACGACTGGGACTACTTATGCCAAGAATTTAACGGAAACCATAACAGAAGGACCAGTTCTTCAACATTTGAGTTTAATGGGGTCAAAAGTGCAACTGTTGGGACCAAATCACAATTTTAACGTGTCATGTGGGACCAAAAATGCAAAATTCTATAACAATAAATCATTCATAACAATGGAAGTTACTAAACACACATGACACAATCTTACAAATAAATCATACTTTTAATCTTCTCAAAGATATTAGCCTAAGAAATTGATAATCAACATAATAATTCAATTACCAGACTTATAAATAAAAAATATTCATTATCATAACTCATGTTACACCTAAACAAACTTGTAATATTATTTTCATATTTCAAAATAAATATATAAAATCCCTTCTAATCATGCAATTAGTCAAACATACTTAGCCATATTAAAGTCACAACATAGAAAATATTTTAAATAATTTCAAACCAATAGCAAATATTGTAATTGATTTAATTAAGACTTAACAAAAACACTTATAAAAACTAGTTAGTCAAATAACATGAACAAAAGTAGCACGTAATCAATTATAATCATCTTGTGTTAGTGGAAATAAATTTCGCATCATTAAAAAGTAGAGGTATTGTTTCTTCGACATATCATGAGTATCTTCTTCTTCTTCTTCTTCTTCTTCTTCTTCTTTCCTTTTGATTAATTAACGAATAACTAAATCTTATCCGCCCCATCAATATATAAGTGAAGCTGAGAGGCTGGAAATCTGGAAATACGGTTAGAGAATGAAAGTACAAATTAATGGCAATATTATACAGACAATATAATAGACAAAGAATGTTCGAGAAATAGTTATTGAACATTTGATAAAATGTTCCAATCCAATTATAAATTCCACGACACACTTAATATGTTCGGAATTTTGTTTCCGAACACAGTCAAAGAGTTTGCAAAATGTATTTTGTGAACATTATTCGTCACGATAGATCCACAAAATGCAAAATACATGAATTTGAGGCATGAAAAAAAATATGAAATGACTTATATTTTTTATACTTTTGGACTATGTATTGCCCATGATATCTTTTCAATCAAATTAAATGTCTTTCATGTATGTAAATGAATGTTAGGGTCTATGAGAGGAGAGAGTGAGAGTGAAGGTGAGAGAGAAAAATACAAAAAATAATGATTTTTTTAAAAGTATATATTTTTATTAAGTGGTAAACTTAGAATATTTGTTGTATCTTTGGTCATTCTATTTTTTAATATTCAATAGCATAATGACTTAAAGTAATAACAAAAAATATATTTTATTTAATTGCTCAAAATAAGTAAAAACATTTTTATTTAACCACTAAAAATAAATATATAACTATTTCATTTATAATAGCTAGGACTATCTTCTCTCTCCTTTACGGTCTCGTTTACTTTGTTGGATAACTCTGAATATGACCTCTTTATCTAAAAGTCTAGAAGTCTAGAACTACCACAAGTCTACTTGATATTAGATAAAATTAACCAGATTATCCATATGACATAGGATAAAAACAAAAAATACTGGATAATTTGGTGGATAATTATCCACCAGTTCCCCCAAAATGGCTGAACACAACTCTGGATAGTGAAATTAAATTACAATAAGTTCTTTTGTATAGTAGCATAATTCTCTCTTTTTTTAGTAGGAGCATCTTCCTCATTTCTAGAAGGAAAATCTTTGAATTTTCAACTGTGATGTGTCTTTTTCTCATTTTTTTTAAAAAATCATCTATCAATATTTACTTTCATTTGTGCGTAGTAAAAAGAAAAGAGAAAGTGGAGAAATATGAGGTGAATTCGTTAAGAGCCAACCAATCACCTTTTTTTACTTTTTTCTTTTCTTTTCTCCTTAATATTTAAAAGTCGTATAACTTTTTTGGCTCAACACCATTTTTTATGAAAAATATAATGAATTAATCTTCTTTCCACGATCTTCGATTTGACATCCATTATACATATATTAAATATTAAATATTAACATTTAAGTGTAATTTATTTTTGTATGATATATTTCAATTTTTATTTTTTAATAAAAATGTCAAATATTGTTAAAATAATATTTTATTTAAAAAATTATCTACTCTTTTTTAGAAGATTAATTTTCATTACTTTAGTTTTGCTTTTCTATAATAATTTTTGTGAATTATTTTGTTCTAAAGGAATTTGAAAAAAAAAAAAAAGCCGATTTGTTAAATTTATAGTCAAAAGATTAGATATAATAGTTAAAATGATTTGTTGATTGAATTAGTATCTCTTTTTTTTGTGAAAAGAAAAATGATGTTAACTACAAATATAATAGGTTGATTATTTTTTTCTTTAAATACGTCACAATAATATACTTTAGCACCATTGCTTATTGAACTAACACCATTATGAGGTCTCAGACTAATACTACTAAATACGAAATATAATATATGTGACTTCTGATATTGTTTCGCCGTATACCAATGTGTAATTGTATTAGTTTATTACTCAAATAGTACAAATATACAATTATCGCATGCACCAGTATTATGCTATATATTTTATATCAAATTTTTACCTATTAAGTATTATGCTATATATTTTATATCGAACTTTTACCTATTATAGTACAATTCGTACGAGTCCTTTATAATGTATTTTATTCATTACTTATTTTGATTTTCATCATTATACTTATTTACCTTTATATTTTAATAAAAAAATTCTAACATATTCATCGCACAGGCAGAAAACTAGTTTATCCTAAATAGATGTGGTCAAAGTAAAAAATCAGATATAGATAATGTATATATATATAATAAGCCAAGTCATCCGGAAATAGTAAGTTGCAAATTTTCCCGCCCATTTTTTAGTTACTTTAAATATACGTGAATTTGAAATTTGAATTTTGAAAAATCCTATTTTGTTAGTGTGATTAAAATTTCGAATTATTTTTTTACATCTAAAATTCAGTAACAATAAATCCGTAGATATATTTATAACAGAATTTGTTACATATTTTTTAAAATTTTAAAATTTGAATTTTAAAAAAAAAACTTATCCAATTACATAAATTCTCCTATAAATTCACAAAGTGTTCCGTAAATGAGAATCAAGTTTGCAGCTGGGTATTTTTTATTTCTTATTCATTTTGCAATAGCTTTATTTCGCAATTATTTCCCCTGTTTCTATTCACGATTCAAATTTCTATTATTGTTATTCCTTCATCCATCTTTTATTCAGTGTCAACTTTGATAGGTACTTCGCAATGGATGCTCCAAAAGGACTACCTGCAAATCAGAATAAGAAAAAAGCAGCAACACTGAATCTTAATTTTGGCGAAAAGAACTTTGATGATTGTAGAATTCAAGTCTATCTACCATCATCGTTTTCTACAGTAATATTTGATCATAAAAACAAATTTGATTTTTTTATTTTCTGTTATGTAGATTATCTATATTATTGTTCATATATTGTGCTAAACTTTTCATTTTGTTTATAACATGAATACAGCCAATATGTTTACAATATCGGGAAAAGATTAGAGATAATTAACTCATTCGAGGTTCAACCGAAATCGAAGAATAATTCTGATTTTATTGTCGTAGAATTCAATTTTTTATTTTCTATACAAAACAGTATGTATCAGCTTCAATTGAAATTCTAATTTTGTTCCCCTTTTTTTTTCTTCTGTTATTACACTATATGTTTACAATAAAATGACGTTGACAAAACTCAGACAACAACGTTTACTATATGCAGTATATTTAAGAAGAAACACCCCATATACATCATATCAGGTTAAATTGATTATTTCATATATTGCAGAAAAATTTATATAATATATTGATCTATTGCACAAATGAAATCACAAATAAATTTGAACTAATATATATTTTGAATGATCAGCAAAATCAAAACTCGAAATACACGTGATTTTAAAATCATAGGAATATGAATTATAATTATGATGTGCATATTAATGTAAGAATTAATATTTTACCAAAAATTGGATATGTTTTATTAAACTTTTGATATAAAATAATATGTAATGTTCAACTGAATATTTGACAAATCATTCCAAATCTTTTAGATATGATTTCTGATTTCTTAATCTACCTATAAAATCGATTCCAAATCTTTTAAATATGATTTTTTATTTCTTAATCTACCTATAAAATCGCCACCCACGTAACAATTATTCAGAAACATAAATCAGTTTTTAGTTTTCTACTATGTCTACCGATACCTACATATGTTTTTTATTCCTTCCTCGCCTCTTATTCCACAATTTATATTGTCATTTTTATTCCTTCCTCGCCTCTTATTCCACAATTTATATTGTGAAAATTTATATTGTGAAATATTTATATTGTGAATTATTTATATTATTGTCTATATATTGTGCTAAATTTTATATTTTGTTTATAACATGTACAGTCCCAATCCGTTCAAAATACTGGCAAAAGATTAGAGACAATCAACTCTTCGAGGCAGCTGAGATTAAAGATTAGAGACAATCAACTCTTCGAGGCTTCTGAGATTGAAGACTAATTCTGATTTTATTGTAGCAGAATTCAATTTTTTAATTTCTGCAAAAATAAGTTCATGTATCAACTTCAATTGAAATTCTAATTTTATCGCAGTATTTCATTTTTGTCATTACAATATGTTTACAATTAAACTTTGAGTTTTTTTGTCATTACAATATGTTTACAATTAAATTTTGATAAAACTCAGTCGACTATACGCAATACTTTTAAGAAGAAATATATCTCATTTAACAACTATCATGAACTATTGCAGAAAAATTTGCAAAATATTATCTTATAAACAAAATAAATTTAAATTTGCAAAATATTATCTTATAAACAAAATAAATTTAATATACAGATTAGTGGATAACAAATATCACATATAAATTTAGAACTATCACATAGATTAGCGAAATCAATACTCATTATAGACCGATTTTTATTTTAATATGAATTATAATTATGATGTGGATATTTTAATATGAATTTTTTAATATATAATAATATGTAATCTTTAATTGGAGATATCTGATAACAGAATATTCAGATAATTACAAATCTTTGAGATATGATTTTTGATTTTCTATACTCCCTATGAAAACGGCAAAAGTCATTCCAAATCTTTCAGATATGATTTTTAATTTTCTATACTCCCTATAAAAAGGGCAAAAGGATGGTCACTTGCTCGATCTCAAGAATTTTTAAATTGTAAAAATCAATGTATCAAACTATATATAGATTATTGTATATCAATAATGATATGGAACCACCGGTGGATACCACCGGTGGATTTTCTTATAGATCCCACTTATAATGTGTTCGGTCAGCTAAGACACTCCACCAAAAAGCACGCTAAATATATTTTTTATTTCTTTCTTGCCTCTTATTCCACGAAATCAGTTTTTTTAGTATTTTTCCACTGTACAATATTTTTTTTTTTCCAAAATTATTTTATTCGTTTTATTTCTTCTCTCAAAAATAATTTCATTTGTTTTTTTCTGCTCTCATCTCACTTCCAAAATTTTAATATTACATTATAATAAATTTTGAAATAGATCATACTGATTAATAATAATAAACGAACAACGAAGATATACAATCCAAAATTGTAATACAATTTTATAAGATTGAGAAAAGAATATATTTTCTTAATGATTATTCTTATATAAAGTATTTTATTAGTTTAGTTCATTAATTTTCTAAATCAAAATCCAACTTTATTTATATTAATGAGTTCATCTTATGGATATAGGAGATTATTCGATAAAAAAATTGAAAGATTTGAGGTCATCTATGTCTTTAAAAATTCTAAATCCAACTCCAACTCTATTTATATGAAGGAGCTCATGAGATGCACTATGAAGATTCAATTCATCCTAAAATAAAATTGGATTTTCTATGTCTTTCTTAAAATTTATTTCCAATAGAGGATATTTTGTAGGTAAACTAATAAAATATTTTATATAAGAATAATCCTTAAAAAAATTTATTTTTGTTTCTAATAGAAGATGTTTTGTGCGTAAACTAATAAAATATTTTATATAAGAATAATCCTTTAGATTATTTGTTTCTCAATTCTATTAACTGATATCGGATTCTGGATTATGTATGTTCGCTTTATTTATTATTATCAATCAGTGTAATCTATTCAAAATTTATCATAATTTAATATGAATGTTTTGATAGAGACAAGATAAAAAAAAAAAAAAAAAAAATCTGGAATAAGATACGAGTAACAAAAATTCGTGAAAAAATTAAAATGTGTTTTTATTAGTGGAAATTACTGATTTTCCGGAGTAAGAGGTAAGGAATGAATAACACTGCAAAAGAACACAAAAGTTTTATTTGTAAAAAATTTTAACCATTTCTTTTTTTGTTTATATTATCAAATAAAAATGCGTTTTCAATAAAAAGTATTGTTCATGTTAATATTGATTTACTGTTTAAAAAAATAGCCCGTGCATCGCACGGGAGCATTTACTAGTGTATATAATTATCCTCGAATTGTACACAGATAAGTGAGGATACAGACGTTTCCACAATAATATATGTATCCTATATAGAGGGTGTTTTCTTTGCTTAGCTTTTAAAGAATGATTAAAATTAGATATTGAGATAAAATTGCTTAAAATTAAAAGTAGATAGTGTTTGAGAATAAAAATGATTTTTGATAAATATAGAAGCTAGAGTGTTTGATACTTAACCAGCTTTTAACTTATGAGTAGAAAAAACTTTTATATATTTACCAAAATACCAAAAAGTTGGAAAAAACAATTATTTTCTACTTTTAATTTTTGGCCTAAAATCACTTCTATAGAGCTAAAGTTATATTTTTCAAACACTTCAAAACATTTTCTTTCAAGCTAAAAACCGAAAAACAGAGAAAAGTAATTAGAAACCCCCCATAATTATGGCAAAAACTTGTATATGACCGTCACACAGTGTGACAGGAAAAAGTATCACTTTTTGTGGTATAAGTATCACGTTTATCTGTAAAAGTATCACATTTTTTGAAAAAAAAAAAATATATCATTTTTTGTAGCAAAAGTATCACATTTATCTGTAAAAGTATCAATGTAGTAAAAATTTCACTTTTTCCTATAAAAGTATCAATATTTTTCCGTAAAAATATATTACGTCACACGTGTGACCGTTCACAGACAAGACTCACTCCATAATTATTCAATACATTTAGATAAAAATTCTATCCTTTTACTTCAAAGTAAATTGACCCCATGAAACAAAAAGAATTCTCTCTCTCCCTCTGCCTTTCAGTTTTGGAAAACGGTTACATTTGGTCAAAGATAGGGTCACAATCTCCCCGAAACCGCAACGACCTACACCCCACCACTACCACTCTCTCTCCCCTCTTATATAACCCTTTCCGCAAGCATTCTATTACTATATAACCTAAGTTTGAATTCCGCAAGCACTCATTACTGTATTAGCTAAGTTTGGACCAGAAAGTATAACAGATCTCCCAAAATGGCTTCAGCTTTCACCGCCGCTGTTAAACTTTTTTACCTCACTTCAGTCCTACTAGTAGTTTCAGTGCAGTGCGTGCAGTTTGACGTGGGAGGTGAAAAAGGGTGGGTAACTCCTTCTTCAAAGAATCAACAGTTCTACAATGACTGGGCTTCCAACAACCGCTTCCAGGTTAATGATACCCTACGTAAGTCTACACTATTCTATTCTCGTTTGAGATGCTACACCAGCACATCTTCGTCACATGTCTTAATCACACCGTGGATATAGAGGAATAGCCTTTCATTAATTATTTAAATTAATATTATCATCGTCTAAATCTAGGGTTTACGTACAAGAAGGACTCAGTGATGCTGGTTACCGAAGACGAATACGAAAAATGCCGGTCGTCGCACCCGATTTTCTTCTCCAACAATGGCGACACCGTTTTGACGCTCGACCGGGCGGGGTTGTTCTACTTCGTCAGCGGCGTTTCCGGCCACTGCGAGAAGGGCCTCAAGATGGCTGTTAAAGTTTTGGAGCCTGAGTCGCGGCCGCCGCCCGCCGCTCACAAGAGCGCCGCCGTTGTTCCGGTGGCCACATCCGTGTTTGTGGCGTCGCTTGCTGGAGTGGTGGTGTTCGTGTGATTAGTTCTGTCTGCATATGTTAGTGGATTTGTTTTCTTAGATATTATATTAGGATTTGTGTTGTGAATTCTGTGTTTGGTTGTTAGGTTGAATCTTTTCTTGTTAAAGTTAGGTTCATTTTATCTGATTTCATTTGTTTTATGTATGTCTTTTATGTCGGACTACATGTATCATGCACCATTCTCGATCAATTTTTCATTTATTAATTTTATCAGACAATACACATTAAAGTATTATCCATTTTTCACTACTACATATGCTAATTTCATTAAATACTACACATTATTATGTACTACGT
Source organism: Ajuga chamaepitys (assembly GCA_958295605.1). Lineage (NCBI taxonomy): Eukaryota > Viridiplantae > Streptophyta > Magnoliopsida > Lamiales > Lamiaceae > Ajuga > Ajuga chamaepitys. The sequence goes on along the minus strand of OY282508.1, from coordinate 49,704,468 downwards.
AGTATTTATTTTTCGCTATAACTATTTAATTTGTCCCGATGAAATCATTCTGGGTGAGATCGATAAGCTGATCTAATTTACAATATTTTAGATGAACTAAACTGTATAACTCATTTATAAACCGAATCCTATAATAAATATGAAATGCGCCCAACCGGTTGACTCAATAGCTCAAAGCTTAAGGGGATATTTTGGCTGGGCTATTGCCAGCTGGATATGCATGGGATGGCCAACCTAAATGTATTTCACTTTATGAATCATGATACGAATTATCCAACCAATTTCTTTCCAACATATTTTCATCATTACATAATTATTCAATCATTATCTACATCACCTTTACAATTTCCAATACATTTTTTATCATTATCTAACACGCATCATAATCTTTTACAATTCTCAATACACCTTTTACGAATTTCAATACATTTTTTATCATTACCTATCATCTCAATACATATTGATTTGACATCACTTTACACATCTTGCATTTCTACATCCTTAAACAAAAATACATTTTTATTATTCAAATGAATGTAATGTTCCCTTTTTACTATTCAAATGGATGTACCAACCGTGGATGTGCCCCAACGAATAGAGCTCATTCCATTACATCTCAATTCAAATATCTCCTAAGAGTCCTGGATTGACCAGAAAACTATTGAATTTATTTTCTTAAGGATTGTTGAATTTCCTTCACTAATTTTTAGTCTGTGATAATTTTATGGATGAATCTGGTCGGGCCCAACATATAAATTCGGACCGCCTGAATTAACCATCTCGGATAATTCCCGTTTTTGAAGCAAAATTATATTCCATAAAGACATGTAGCGATGTAATTCATTATTGATGCAATCTAGCTAGGTTTTTCACATTATCCTTCACGACAAGCTTGCACTTTGTTATGGTACAGTATGAATTAGTAAGTGAATATGTGCTACTTGTCCTGTTTAGTTCTTAGATGTTGAGGTTTTTAAATAATTCTCCAGCCGATATTCACATATGCACTCAGTGACGGACCCAAAAATTTAGTTGAGGGGGCTCATTTATAGACGGATTTAGGAGTTCATTTCACAGGGTGATTTTTTTTAATTTTTTAACTATGCTATTAGGTTATGTGCCAATTTTTTTACCAAATAGGAGACAAATTTTGTAGGCTAGAAATCAATTTTTTTTTTATATTTGGCTCTAAACTTAAAATATTGGATAAATTACATTAAAAATTAATATTTTAAAAAATTTAAAAGGAGGACTACTGTTATGTGCCCCCTAAATATGTCCATGAGTCTCAATAATTTTCAACTCTATAAATAAAACTAGAAAATTACTAACAGTTTAGATAAGATAAAAAAATTATTTTAATTACGAAAAGAAGAAAAATGATATAATGTCTCTATATTCATTATATTTTTTAACATCTTTACCTTTGTTGCTTATAGAGAATAATACATCTATTTAATTTAAATTAAACTATATTATTATTTATTTTATTTAATTAAGTTGTATTAAAATCGAAAAAATTACATATATAATAGCACATTATAACGGAGCAGGGGGCCCCAATACCCCCCTTGGCCCCTGCGTGCGTCCGTTACTGGATGCACTCGTCTAAAATAATCGATCCTACAGTGTTCTAAAGATTAATTGAATCAAACCACATAAAAATGGAGCGCAACATTTCCATGGTTGTATTTGTTTAAGATTGGGAATGCTGAGTTATTGTTGACTGAACAAGAACGGAGCTAGAATTTCATAGTTAGTCGAAAAATTTGAGGGGAACTGCCAATCTCCTTTGACTAGTCCATCGTTGTGGTTGATAGAGTATATGAATATGCTTTACTAGGCTTGCATCTCTTAAATGGATCGAGGACAACTCAAAACAAATACACCCACATATTTTTCTTGAATCACCGTAATATATGTTATTTTGGCCAAAATCATTTTTGATCCCGTAAGTATTTGCTTTTTCGATTTTAGTCCCACAAGTATTTGCTTTTTTAATTTTCGTAAGTGCTGAAATTGTCCAATTTAAGAACAATTTTCACAGGAAAAGATTAGTAAAAAATAATCATGTGCAACTCACGTGACCCTAATATTTGGAAAAATTCGACGACACTAAGTGACGTGGCATTAAATAGCTAAGTCGGACTTATATTTCTGTCAAATTTTAGTTCAAAATAAAAAGAATATCTGTACTTGAGAAGGGCGTGATCCAACCTTCTTCTGCACAAAAACCATGGCGAAGCTGCTCTCTCGCCTCGCCGCTGATAACTCTTAACTCTTGGGTTTTTACTTATGAAATTTCTGAAATATTTTTTACAGATTCTTCGAAGAAATTTGATTCTATGTTTTAGGATATGTGACTTTTGGGATGTGAAAATACATTATTTGACGCTGATGATTAAACTTAAGTTTAGTTTTAATATTATTTTAACTTTTAATATTACTAATAATGTTGTTTCTTGCAAATAATAAAACGATGCTTATATTTGAATTAATGATGTGGATATTCTCTTTATTTTAATTAAAATTTAAAAGAAATTTAAGTCCTACTCAACTATTTTATGCCACGTCACTTAGTATAGTCGGATTCCTCCAAATACTAGGGTCACGTGAGTTGCTCGTGACTATTTCCGGCTAATTTAGTGTTTTCCTGCGTACAAAATATTTAATGGCCCAAATTCTTTTTTTTTGGATTCTGGGCCCCGATAGTTATTTCTATTGATCTCTACTTTTTTTATCAGTACTCGATATTAATATGTACCCTGATTTTATTCTTTCACTATCAGTTGAAAGGGTTGTAGTTATTCTATCTAATTCTTTTCAAGATAGTTTTTATTTTTTAGTCATAAAAAAAAGAAAAAAACTATCTTATCATTTACAAAAATGTTTAATGACAATAATGACAAAAAAGGGCTTTCTCTTCTTCTCTTGCGTAATCATCTTTAAATTAGATAATTTCAAAATTTACGGGACTAAATTAATAAATAAATATTTATGAAACTAAAATCGAAAAAATAAATATTTACGGGACCAAAAATGATTTTTGGCCCTGCTATCTTCCTTTGGACCTGTCGCTCACTCTCACTCACTGCTTCTTCACTAGCCAACATAAAAATATCTAAGTTTATTTTTGCTTCTAAGTATTTGTTCTTACTTTAGTACTGGCCAATAAATGAACTCTACTTGAATTTTAAGGGAAAATGTAGAAATATATCCTTCAAGTTTAATTTAAACTCTGGACTATTTTTTCATTACACTTGAATTAGAACGAATGCATCCGGGGATTTACAATTCATGACCTCTGTTCTAAAAATCCCCGACTAACTCCGATTAATTCCCGTCTAGGCGCTAAGCTCCCATTGACCGTCTATGTTTATTTTTCGATCACTCTCCGCCTAACTACGTCTATGCCCCGATTAGTCCGCCCAGACCCCGACTAATCGCTAGATCCCAGTCCACCGCCTAACTAGCGCCTAGCGACTTTTACAATCGTGTTCATGACAAATAGAATCCTCTACGAATATTAATATAGCTAAATAAATTTAAGAGTATTTAGTAGCTTAAAAAAAATAACAAACTAAACAAAAAAATATAATTGAAAATAAAACAGTCAACAACATCGAATTTAATTTGTAATTAATAACTTAAAATGAATATAAAATAAGGAAACATATTTATTAAATATTTAATAGCCTATAAATTTTGGCATTTTTGTAATTATTTAAATAATTTCCTAAAACTCTACTAAATAAGTTCTTAATTTTTATGTACAATCTCTTTTTAATTAATTCGTTACTTTAGACTAATAAATATATTAAATTTATTTAGTTACGACAAGTGCTGGAATTGGGGTCAATGCCCCCCCCCCCCCCCCCCCCACCCCAACCAAGAAGCAGTCAAGTCCTCCGATTCCCTTACCTTTCCTTCCCTTCCCTTCAATCGTCCAGTAGTCAGGTCAACAAGCTTGGCTGATGTATAATATTTGTCCAATGTTGTCCCACGATTATTCTACGTCTAATTCCAAATCAAATCTGTCCAATGTTGTCCCACATTTACCATACGTCTGATTCCAAATCAAATCACATCATTCATTAATCCTAAATTATAAATTAAGGAATGATGAACTATAAATCATGAAAAATAAATCGTGCACCGTGAACAATAAATCGTAAAATTTGAGCCCTCCTAAACTTAAATCAATTCTATAAATTAATTACCCAACAAAACTTAAATCAATTTTATAAATTATTGAAGTAACAAAACTTGAAGCATAAATCGTGGACCATAAATAATAAAATTTAAACCCTCCTAAAACTTAAATCAATTTTTTGAGATAAGGCACTCCTAAACTTAAATCAATTTTTTGAGATAAGGCATTGTTTGGACAAGTAGTGGAATGAGAGATCCGAATTAAATATTTACAGATTTTCATTTATCCAGAGTTTAAAGTTCGGGATTTTTTAAAAGTTTTACTGTATAAATTGATGCACTAACTAGAGATTTCTCCCAAGAAACCATAAAAAGAGAGGTGCTATAGTACCTGCTATACATCTTATGTAACCCACTTTTGCAGATAAAAGTTTCGAGTCATTTCATCACTTAGCTGTGCGTCTAAAAAAGTCACACGAGCCGATTATGGTTCGTATCGGAAAACCGTGTTTACGTAGAAACCCTCTATAACAAAGTCGACGTGCATGAGATAACTCTCAAGACAAACTTGATTTGCAAGAACGAGAAAACACATTTGCTACAATCTCTGGCACACGATTATTACAGTACACACTGAAAACGGAAACACAACCAAACACAACTGCATTGCGACTCTGCACACTATAACAACGACACCAACATCAAACTAAACCAGACCCTACGTTATCGTGTCGGCCACCAAGTGTATCCAGAGATCCCATAATGCCCGCACCGCCCATCTAAGTCGAGCTCCTAAACTTCGACTCGTCGATCTCAATTCCTTCCTCCTCAGCCCGCTCACCGCCGGATTTGTCCCCCGTGCTCAGCCCGCCTTTCCGCCCCATCTCCTGGTACCCTTCTGTTCCCAGCTGCTCCCTCCTTGTCTGCCCTCCTCGGCTCCTCCCTAAACAATCCGATAAACCCATATTAGAAACAAACAAAACATAATATATACATATATATATAGTGTTCCATATTAAAAAGAAAAAATGCCACAAACTTTTTACTCTGATACAATTTTAGTTCAAAAAAAATATTACAAATTCAATCTAATCTCGTGTCTTTAAAGTATCTTAAAAGTTAGACGAGCTCGTCCTTTTTTTTCATTTTTCATAGTCGGTGACTAATTTCACTGTGAAATCACGTCGGTCACTTACCGACACCATGTATTAGAAAACGGCCGAATAAAAATCACGTAACCAGCACGGGCAGTTAGTCCTCACAGTGTGATTCTACGGTCAAATCAGTCTATCGACCGCGAAAAAATAACTAAATGCAAATAAATTTCAAGAATACAAAACTAAAATAAAATTTTAACTTTATATTTAGCGCATATATACCTTCAGCTAGGTGTTCCTGGGCCTCGAGACTTTTGCCGCCGGTACCGCCGGGGACGACGGTTTCTCCCTGCCTTGCCCTAGTATCAAGCTCAGACCTATCCTGCTGCTGCGAAGCCATATTCACCAACCAACTTTTTCTTACTTACTCAAAGTCTGTTGTATTAATTAATAAGCTTTGTCTTGATGACGATTGATGGTTGACGGAAGCACGAAGACGGTTATTTATAGTGCCCAATGAGGCTGCCCGCAGGTGAAACGTGGACACCTCCACCGCTTTGGAAGTGACACGTGTAACGGCAGCTGCTGGGAGGAATTACACGTGCTGCTGTAATAACTCCTGAGCCTTTTGATAGTGACGCGTACCACCGTAACTCGTGTTTTCTCGAGTTCATCTCTTACTCTTCAGGAGATGTTGTGTATATATCTTCAACATGAATCGGTATAAGGATAAATCATAATAAATACTATGAATAATGTTAGCGTAGCAATCATTTGTGGCGAGAAAAAATTCATTTCTAGTGTCTAAGGTGTTGTCTAGTAAAAACTTTTTCATGTTAACAAATTTTTAGTTTTATATATTTCAAAAGTTGTTAAATTCAAGGACATTACATCATCAACGGTCTATTTGATCGTAATTAATCATGTGCGACGTACGTCACTAATAAATTTGAGAAAGATGAAGAAAAAAAGAAAAGTAAAATAAAAAATGAAATGAAATGCATCATATGAAAATTAGGGTTTTAACTTTTTGTTTTTGGGACGAACTACTAAAGTAATTTAATGATTTGATATGTTATCTGGATAAATACTTGACACATAAGCATTAACAGTGGAAAATCCTAAATTTATTAGTTTAATTCCGGCTAATTTGGTCTTCGATGATGGTCAATGTCCTTAAATTGGACAATTATTGGAACATACATGACTAAAATTGAAATATCTAACATACGTAACTTTTACTAGACAAGGCCTAACATACAGGACTAAAAATGAAATATTTCCATTCGTGTCGTTACGCTAACGAAAATTTTGGTATCTCAAAAATTCATATTGCTATCGTATTAAAAAATTTGATATCTTTGAATAATGCTAAATTTATACTGTACCGAAATATCTACGTTATTATGCTAATAAAATTTTCGGTATGCTGAGAATTCATACTGTTAGCGTTCCAAAAATTCAATATCGATATATATCGATTCATATCGCTGATTTTGGTATACCGAAATATTAAAAATTTAGTATATTCGAAATACAGAACTAATAAAATACCGACAAAAAATTGATATACGACACATACCCAACTATCAAGATACCGAAACTCTTTTAATATATTGGTATATATGAAAATACCAAACTCTTTTTATGCTTGAATTTTTGAATTATCATACTCTTATCGTACCGAATTTTTTTTAAGTACAATATCATACTATACTAGAAATTTTGATATGTTTAGTAATTTTTAAGATACCCACGATATTTTGACAATTCGGCATTACAGCCCGCCGTTCATAGATTGCGATATGGATGGAGATAAAACCAAAACTATAAATCCTCTTTGTTTCCCTTCTTGTTTTGAATGCAAGCCCGGCGGCCACTAGAAATTTTGGGTATGTTTGCTTGGGGCTGGGGTAGTTGGGCTTGGGTAAGTAGATGGTGTTAGTGGCTGGGGTTGTGAAGAGAGTGATGTTTGTTTGTGTGGCTGGGGTTGTGGGTTGGTTGTTGTGAATTAATTATTAATTGTAAAAGGTGATGTGATGTGTGTCAGAGTTAGTTATTAATGATTGGGGTATTAATTAAAGTAGTGTTGGGATTTGTGATTGATTGATTGATTGTGTGTGTGATTGTTGATTTGTGATGTTTAGTTGTTTTAGTTTTAATTGTTTAGTTTTTCTTTTTTTTTTTATATATCTTATATAATTAATTCACTAATTAAAAAGTATTGTAGTTAATAAATAAGTGTGGGTTACTTATGTACCCATAAAAAAAACATGAAATACATCATCGAATAATTGTTATCTTTACTTTTTATCGAATTATTGTTGTAATAAATATTAATTTTAAATTTCGTTTTTTTTTTTGGGCAAAAAAATTTGAAACTGTATTTTTTTTATTTTTTTTATTTTAACAATTTTGAATCAATATCTTATGTATATTGCAAATTAATTCCCTAATTCTCGTGGGTATCTTTCCACTGAAATGAATTTATTTTATAATACTGAGCTACTTCAATGTTTGCTCATGAATGGCACACTCATTAAAGACAAATGGAGTTAAAACCTTGAACAGAATTAGGATAAACTTGTTTTGTGACTAAATGCCACGGAATTCAAACATAATAAAAAATACAACAAAAACCATTTAAATAGTTTAGTCATTCATAACGCCACCCCGTTTACTCATTTGTTAGCACCCAAATTCTCCTCTCCGATGCAGTCATCTCTAAAAACATGTCCGTGTTTACCTCCAGTTGAAGCCGCTGAGTTGCCGAGATTTTTAACAAAATCACAACACCTTCCATCGCCCGGACTGCACTAACGCAATGCATATAGTCCAGATCCATCACGGGCTCCACCTGGTCAGTGAACATTTCCGTGCAAAAGTCAAAACATGGCTGTCCCTTTTGAAGCATGTTTCGGGCCATAGGGTGCGTCTGAAATCCATGAACAAGTATTAAAAAATAAACATATAAATTGAATGCCAATAACATTTAAATCAAAATAGGGTAAGCAGCTATCTACCTAGTATATAGCCTCTAGCAACTCATCATCGCCCAGTACAGTCTCGCGTAAAGGGTCCCACGCAACCCCCGACATATTCCTCACATGCGAGATAAATCTCCATGATCTTCGAATTAGATTCAGTTTTGTCCTCACTTGACCAAGTGTGTAGACAAACGGTTCGGGAGCTAGGCTATTAAGATGTGGCAGGACAGTACCGAGTAAGGCATCATTGAAATGAAGCCTCTCTGGGAGTGCATCCAGGTGCTCACAGTACAGAAGATAAATGAACGTAGACTCATTCCCGGTTGTCCATGTGGCCCTGTTCATGTTAACTGCAAAATAATTGTTTTAGAAATTTTGGGACTTATAAAATTATATTGTATAATGTTTAGAGAGGACCTGGACAGTGAAGTAACCAATGAAAATAGAAACAGCACACTCATCAAACTACCAAATATGGTATGTTTAGCAAAAAAGAAATAAAGGAAGAAACAATTATTTTGATGCCAGGTAAGATCATAGAACAAACTGTCTTACAGTATCCCATCCTCGAAAATATTCAAATACATATTAGCCAAACAATTTATGGTGGGTTAAAGACTTTCCGACCGTCTTTCCGTTTTTTATCCCTGTGCAATCCAAAGAGCCATCGCTATTGCATCACGCATTTCGCCCTGTTCCTCTCGAGTAGCTGTGGTAGGGAGACGTCTTTCGGAAAAGATCATGTCGTCTGCTTCAAAGTGCTGAGGTAATCCAAGGAATAAATCGTCTGGGATCCCTGATTGTTTGATCCAGTTATGTAGAACGCAACACGCCATGACAATCTTCCTTTGGTCAGCTATTTTGAAACTGGGCATCCCGTAACGAAGGAGAGGGAAACGGCTCTTCAGCACTCCGAATGCCCGCTCTACACAGTTCCGTAACTGTGAATGGCGATGGTTGAATAATTCCTTTTCATCAGTAGGCAATATCCCACCATTGTTAAACTCAGGTAGATTATACCTAGTTCCTCTATAAGGAGCCAGAAAAGCACCGTAATTAGTGTATCCCGCATCAACTAGATAAAAGCGACCTACAAATCAAACTACAACTCATCAGTTTCACGTAATTTTGTAATGTTGAGTGTTAGGGCAAATAACCGCGTGTTTATAAATACCATCCGGCGGATACGGAAAATGCTGATCGTTCATGACTGCGTGCATCAACACACGAGCATCGTGAGCACTGCCCTCCCACCCCGTACAAACATAAGTGAACTTCATATCGAAATCTACTACGGCCAGCACGTTTTGGACTGTTGAGCCTTTCCTAGAACGGTAGGCAGTTTGGTCAGAAAAGGGTACATGCACCGGAATCAGTGTACCGTCTAGAGCTCCAACACAGTGCTGCGGTTTAAAGACGACACGAATTCTCATTACGCAATAAATGAAATATAAGATCGATTATAAATCTTTCTGATTACCGGTACTCATTCATAATAATAATACCTATTACGGAAAACGAACCTCGAAGAAAGGGAAGACATTCGTGTCGTTGAGGGTTCTTTCTGGGATTCGCGTAAAGTCGGGGCCGGTGATTAGTTCTGGCGATAAGGCGATGAGAGCATCTAAGACAATGTGAAAGTGTTTGCTTATTGTTTGAGTTGAATGCTGGAACCGTTCCTCCGTATCACGAAAGCGAAGGTGCATCGCAACCGTTCGCAGGAAGATCAAGACAGACTCTGCACAACTAACCCGAGATCTGTGGTCTTCATGCAGGAATCCCCGTTCTTTAAGCATGTTCACGAGAGAGTAAAAACAGTCTCGAGACATTCGAACATTATAGTAAAAACGGGCATGGTTCCGTGTAGTTAGTATCTCGGCCATCCAATCCGTACCTTGCAGACGTGATGTGTTTTTTGTTCGACTTCCCGAGGTACGTGGTTCCGACAACAAAACGTTGTAGAAATAATCCGCCATCATGTCCTCCTCCGTGTTATCATCGTCTCCATAGTTCGCGTTATCCTGAGCGTTATCGTCATCGTTAGCCTCAATGTTAGCCTCATCGTTATCCTCGTCGTTGTCCTCATCGTTGCCCTCATGGTTATCGTCACCGTCATACTCTTCTTTGCTATTCCCGTAAAGCTCTTCATTATCAGATGAATCATCCATTCTTGGGAACCTAGTAATATCAGTCCCACTGGAAATATAAAGAGGATTGGAAAATCAACCTTTCAATAGCAATAGGACATAGGGATGGCAGGAAATTCAAACTTCAAACATAAAGAGCATTGGAAGTTCAATATAGTTAATAAATTATAACGAAAAAGAAACAACTATCAATTAAACAACTGTTCAGAACATAACTGGCATCCAAGAAAGTTCATCAGAAAACTAACGACTACTATTTTTAACAAATGTCACTAGACACCCGTTCATACATTAACTACTCGGGTGGGATAAACCCCATGACCCATTCCCTCCTGTCCTCCGGTGACCAAGAGAGATACAGCTGTTGTTTCATCCTATCAACCAACTCCTCGCCGGCCTTCCGCTTTGCAAGTCGGGGCAGGACCATAGCGTTTACCTCGTCAAATATCTCACGCCCTACCTCCAGCTGGCTATCAGTTAACCCACGATCTCGGCGTTGGACGTATACGTCCCATCGCGCCATCGAGTTAGCCCGTGCATCGCGTTCATCATCAGCCGTCAGACGCCTACGCCGCTGTGTCGAGGTACCCTCCCCGGCTCCTTGGCTCGAGCCACCTAAAAATGCGAAGGAGTCGTATGATCTACGTCTCCCAGATCCGTTTGACCCGCCACTTGTATCTCCAGCGCCGGCTCCTGACAAAAGGGCCGCGGATCCGGTGGCCTGACTGTTCAGCCACATTTCATTGCAGAGATCATAGTTCGGACATCCGTGCCCGATGAGCCTCCGGTAATCCGTTCCTTGCTGTTAATCATAAAATTTATTAAGGGTGGAAGTTTAATTAAAGCGTTAAGAAGAACCAATATGCCATTGTTGTTCAATGACAAATTGCAGAAATAGAATTTGCTAAACGTACGGCGTAAATGCTTTCCATGAAATCGACTGATCCAGTGACGGTCTCACGCTCGTCATCCCAACCGGCACCAGATTTTCCGCGGCAGTCACGGATGATCTTGTAGGCACGTTTCATGTTCTTTAACTTATCCCTGGCTTGTTTTATCTCATACAGCCCTGTTCGTGCATCCCACCCAGCATTTAGTTTTGTACAGATCCCAAGTGAGGGTTAAATCACTCCATTGTTGAGTTAAATAACCACCAACAATATACTCGGCATATGCATGAGTGATTAGTTCATGCTCCGTCGTCCGTGTCCACGTGGCGCGTGGATCACCTGAGGTATTACGCCTACCTCCAGTGCTTCCGCGAGCACTCGCCATCTAAAAGATTGTTCGCTTAATTGTTATTCGATATTGTATTAAAAGTTATATATTGTCTTGAATCCAAAAGTTATATTAGGCTCCATAAGTATCTCGCTAGGAAACCACAAAAACCTATTACAATTTATGATGTTTACATGTTAGATATTATCCGAGAAATGTAACAAGTTCAAATTTTCAGACCCGCTACATGCTTTCCTAAATAATCGTCAATAATTCAGTGTCCGTCTTACTAGTATATATTATTTTTCACTTGTGTGATCGAATTCCACGTAACTAATTATAGCCGGTATTTGTTATTGCGATTCAATAAATAAACCACCATCATATCGTTTGTGATCTTAAATAAACCCTATTTTCCCTAATTCTATACGTTTGCATATTTTGTGGCAATCTGTAAATGGCATTCTTGCTTGTAAATTACATTCATTTTTTGGTTAAGTTATCTTTAAACGGTTTACTTGTCTCCATCTTTGAATTTCTTTTCAATTTTTGGTAGAATTAGGTCGTTTATTTACTTTTAACAATCCATGATACTGCCAATATAAAAAGCATTACACTCACGGCTAAAATAATTGAGTTCACTATAAATATCAACACAACATTTCTTTCATTAACGTAATAATTGAGTTCACTATAAACATCAATACAACCAAAAAAAGCATTACACACACCGCTCAAATACAATTTCAGCTGATTTACAAAGGCTCTACACAATCTTCCAGTTACGTCATTTTTTTTCCCACCTGTAAAACCAAATGTTGGGTAACTCTAGTTTCAGTTTAGCAATTAGTTTGCTAAAAAGAAATGATTATGGAGCTACCCGGTTTCTGTTTAGACTCCACAAGACGCAATCTTTATATATAAAATTACAACACAAACGGTATTGATAAAGAATAGACATCCAGATACAGAGCATCAAACAAGAACACATAACAAGACGCTTCAACACAACAACAAAACAGCACACATTATAAGGTAGATAACACAATACGTGGAATAAAGATTGACACGATTGTGGAGTCGTTTGACACACCTAAACCTAAAACTACTCAGCGGCTAAAACAGAACCAATGGACGGACCTCGGGAAAAAGTTTCACTCTAACACTCAAGGGGTGTTAGAAACCCATTTATGGTGGACCAATGGCTCTGTTTTTAACAAAAAGATATAACCTACACAGAGACCAAACAGGACCCATATTTGAGCAACATAAATTCCAGTTTTAGCCCAGAAACACAAAAGCATCAGAAAACCCATCTATACGCAACATTTTTTAGACCGATTCAGTAATCTAAACAAAAACAAAACAACGAAAGCAAACATTTAAACAAAATAAAAAACAGAGAAACAGAGACAAATAAGCATTAAATCACGGCACCTTTTTGCGTTTAACAGGAACAACTTCGGAACTGGATTCGGACTCAATCAAAACACAGCAGGAAGAGACGCAATCCTTCCTCTTCCTAATATGAAGAGTGTACGGCCAAATCAACGGTGGCGTGCATTGTGTGTGCAAAGTGTGTACAGTTTTCTGCTTTCTCTTTCTTTTGCGAAGATTATAATGAGCAGGAGCACAAGAAGATTCACCAGACGACATCCTTATATAGTGAGAAAAGAAATCGCAATCTAAACCCTAAAACTATACAAATAAAAATAAATAAGAACGTACAACAATTTAAAGAAACAACAGATATAAGGACACACTGATTCAACGAGTGCAGAAGAAAAAAGATGCATGTCGCAGAGAATCTCTGAGAAATGCAGAAAAGCAATGAAAATCTAACAGAGCATTCAAGAATACAGTCGAGATTCGGTCAAGATGGCCGTTGGGGCCATTAACTTTGCCCATAAAACACAAATATCCGGACCTACTGAACAACCACACCAGATCAACGGACAGATCTACACACGAGACTGTAGCGTGTGGAAATTTACCCAAAAATTAGATTTACAGGCTGTATAAACGAAAGGACATAGTAGAAATGGAAGAGGGTAGAGAGGGAGAAGAAGGGGCAGTCACTTCCCCATTCTCTCTCCTCTCTCAATTATGTTTCTGGCGACATCACATGGGGGACGACTTTTATGTCCCCCAAACCCGGCTTTTCACTAACTTTGGGCCAAGCCCTAACAAAACAAACATATCATGGGTTGGCCCAACCGGTGATCGGTTGGGCTAACCCAAAGCAAACATACCCTTTGTTTAAACATGTCAATCATCTATATATCTATATCTACATATATAAAAGCAAAATAGAGGGTATTAATGTAATTTTAGTTTTTCCTTCAAAAACTTTAGACCATAATTGGTAACTTTTTCTTTTTTTGGTAAGTTCATAACTTTCTTTTACTTTTCTAAACTACAAATAACTTTTTTATTTTTAATCCGATTTTAATGCATAATATACCAAATTATTCATATTTTTACGAGCTTCGATTTGACATCCATACATATATATTATAATGAGATATCTAATTCGAATAAACAAATTGTTTGTTGGTTAATTATTTGTGCTAGAATTGATGTTTATTGTGAATTGGATTATAATATTTTGATTTTAGTTGCAACTAAAATTAGTAAAATAAATTCTTTATAAAAAATATAATTTTTTTTAATAAAAATACAACTAATCAATTTATTTTATTTGACATGAATTTTCAATTTTTTTTATTTAAGTCAGGGAGAAAATCCATTGTTTAAATAATGAACTTATTAAAGCATCAAATCTGCTAAAATATCTTCTTATCACGACTTTGAGCATACATATATTTATCTATCAAAGTAGGTATTGAAATTATTTTTAATTACTTATTTATATTTTTAATAACGAGTATTTTGTTAAAATTACTCTTTTAAGAAATTTATTCTCTGTAGCCTAAATTATGACTTTTATTACATTTGGCAGTCTTTTTAATTTTTTACTTTTACTAAAACTTCAATTATATGTTTTTACACTTTTTAAGCTAAATAATACTTGGTCGCACAAATCAACAACGAATGCCTTTTTTACTTTTAACAACCTAAATAAATTAGTTCGCATTAATCAATTTTTATCTTCTAATAGATAACCCATTTCTAAGAAGGCTATAACATTTATATAAATAATTTACAATACCAAATAAAATACGAAAATATTCAAATATTTTGAAGAAACCAAAGACTTTAATTTGTAATTTGAATCATTAATAAATTTTGAATTTTATTTTGTTAAAACAAGATTTTATTAAATATAAATTATTTAAGTATATTTAAAATCACCAAATGAAATGTTAAAAGTTGCAAATGAAAATTCAATGTTGTAAGGAAAAAATTAAATATTTATAATTAGAACTTAAAAGTTTATTTAGATAAATCAAAAGTTAAATATAAAATAAATCAGGGACATAATGAGAAAATTATTAAACTTTACATTACATATGATCCAAATAAAATATCATTGTTCCTTTCATTATATATTTTATGGTAATTTTAATTATTTATAGTTAGAATTTAAATATTATTTTATAAATTATATATATATATATATATATATATAAATATAAGCAACAGTAGTGACAATTCTGTAAGGTTCACTTTCCAGCCTAAAATTTAGACTGTGATTGGTAAGTTATTGTCACATTTAGTAAGAATCAAAATTTATTTTACTTTCTAAAGTTGAAAATATCTTCTTTTTTTTCATTTCTAATCTATTTATTATGTATACTATATCAAATTAATCATCTTTTGGCAATGTTTGATTTGACATCCATATGATATATATAATAATAAGATATTCTATTTAAAAATATAGTATTATTTGTTTGTTGATTATTTAAGTAAGATTTCATTGTTTATTGTGGGTTGTACAAAGAATATAGTATTGGTTTGGAATACAATTAAAAATAATTCAAATAATTATATTTTACTTGATTATTTCATTAAAACCACAACTAATCAGTTTGTTTTATCTGACATGAATTGTCTCAAGTTAATATTTGATTTATAATCAGCTTATTAAATTATTGAATTTTCTAATACTTATTTGATATAATAATTATTTTTGTTGATAAATCACAAAACTATGATTTTCGCTCATATATATAACTTTATATATGATAATTAATCTTAGAATTTTTTTTATTTTAGATATATTAATGTTATTTTTCTATAAATAAATACAAGTCGCAACTAAACTTCTTTTAAATTAGCAAAATTAACCAACTAGAACTATATGTTTTTTAGACTTTGCAACATAAACAATACTGGGTCACATTAACCAATCTCAATTATGTCTTTTTTTTTTCACATTTTGCAACCTAAGCAATTTTTTTTTTTTATAACCAATGTGTATCTTTAGATGAATCTACTATTTACAATATAAATGTATAATTTAATTGAAACTTTTCAATATATATATGAAAGTATTAAGAAATATTGGAGCACTCATATGTTTTATTTTGTTATTCCAACTATTGAATTATTTTGTTATTCCAACTATTGAATAACTTTCGAATTTTATTTTGTTAATTTTTTATTATTTGTATATCGGAAATACCAAGTAAAGTACTAAAACTTGCAAAAAAGATTTTTTAAAAGGAGATAGTTATATTTAGAATTTAAAACTTTATTTAGATAAATTTAAATATATAAAGTAAAATGAAAATAATTAAAGAAAAATAAATTTCTTATGACATTATCCAGTTTATTTTATTTAATAATATGAGTTGATAGTTAGATATTTATATTTATTTTAACATTCATAATTAATTAAGCTATTAAGCACATAGGTGAATAATGATGCTAACACATTAAATGTGTGTTTGGATTTTAAAGATTAGAAATAATCATTTTGAAAAAGATTTTTATTTATATTGAATGTTAATCTATAATATATATATATATATATAAGTTATATTAAATTCATATATGACATGCGAGAAACTAATATTTACATTACTTATAATTTAATTTATATTTTATCCTATATTGTAAAAAAAAAAAAATTATTAGGGTAAAACGATCACATATTTAAATATTAGAATATATCATATTTAGTTTATTAAAATTATGACGTTCTAAATAAACTTCCGTGCATCGCACGGGATTATTACTAGTATATGAAAAAGCAAAATGGAGGATATTTATGTAATTCTAATTTTCCCTTCTAAATTTTAAGTCATAATTGATAACCTTTTGTTATTTTTGCTAGGTTGATAACTTTCTTTAATTTTTTTAAAATACAAATAACTTTTTCATTTCTAATCCATTTTTTATGCATAATATATCAAATTATTAATCTTTTCATGATCTTCAGTTTAACATCCATATCACATATATTATAATGAGATATTTGATTTAAGAAAATAGATTGATTGTTGGTAAATTATTTATTCTAGATTTGAGTTGCAACTAAGCATTAGTAAAATAATTTTCTTATATAATACTAATTGAGTATTTTTTACGAAAATATAACTAATTAATTTATTTGATCTAACATTAATTTTTTGAAATATTTTTGTTATCTAAGTTACACGGGGAGAAAAATCATTGTTTTAAATAATGAAATTCATGTTTCATTAAATCAAAGGCCAAACTTAATCACGAAAGTACGGAGCTTTGAATATCTGTATAATTATGTACTAAAATTGTTATTGAAATTATTTTTAATTACTTATTTATATTTTTTATAATATATATTTTGTTAAAATTACTTTTTTAAGACTTTTGTCACACTTTGAGATCTTTTTACTTTTTTTACGTTAATTAAACCTCAACTTCATTTCTTTTTTTTGTCAAACTAAACCTCAGCTATATATTTTTACATTTTGTAACCTACACAATACTATGTCACACCAACTAACCTCAACTATGTTTTTTTACTCTTAACAACCTAAGTAATTTTATTTGCATGATCAATTTTTATCTTTAAATAAATAAACTATTTATAAGAAACATATATCATTTATATAAATAAATTACAATACCAAATCAAATATGAAAATATTCAAATATTATGAAGACCTCGTAGACTTTAATTTGGTATTCGAATTATTAAATAATGTTTAGATTTTATTTTTCTAAAGTAAGAATTTGTTGAAAAATAAGAAGTATTTTAAGTCTATTTAAAGGCATAGAGGAAATGTTAAAAAATGCAAACAAGAATACAAATTTTGAAAGAATTTTTTTAGTATTTATAATTAGAACTTGAAAATTTATTTGGATAAATTAAAAAATATAAAATAAAGGTAAGAGCATAAATAAAAAGAATGAAACTTTACATTACATGTGAAATATATATCCAAAAAAAACTTAGGGTCTTTTATAATATATTTCATGATTATTTTAATTATTTATAGTTAGAGTTTAAATATTATTTTCATATATATATATATATATAAGTCATAATAGGGAAAATTCTTTAAGTACATTCCAGGCTAAAATTATGGACTTTAATTGGTAAATTGTCACATTTGACAAGAACCAAAATTTATTTTAGATTTTAAAGTATCAAATAGTTTTTTTTCCATTTCTGATTTAATCATTATGTATAAGACATCAAATTAACCTCTTTTGACGATATAATTAATTAAGGCACTCGAATTAAATATTATATTATTTGTTTGTTAATTATTTGAGTTAGATTTTAGTATTTATTGTGGTTGTACTATATAGTATTGGTCTGTAAAACAACTAAAAACCAGTTAAATAATTCTCCTTCAAAATTAATTTTACTTGATTATTGATTAAAACTGTAACTAATCAATTTATTTATCTAACCCGAATTTTCTCACTTTTCTTCATTTATTATGTTGAGAGAAAAAAAAATGTATATAATTGACACGTACTTTTAGTGAATTAAAGTGCAATTTAACATTTGATTTATAATCAGCTTATTAAATCATTAAATTTGCTCATATCTATTTGTTATAATAATATTTTTTGTATGAGTAATCACTAAACTCCGCCTTTTGCGCATATATATGACTTTATATATGATAATTAACCCTGGTTTATTTTTTCATATTTTACATTTATTAATATTATTTTTAAATAAAGAATTACACTTTGCAAACTAAACTTCTTTTAAGAACGTAAAATTAACCAATCTGAATTATATATCTTTTAAGACTTTGCAACCTAAAAAATTAATACTTGGTCACATTAACCAATCCCAACTATTTTTTTTCCACATTTTGCAATCTAAGCTATTTTATTTTTTTACACTAATTAATGTGTATCTTTGAATAAATCTACTATTTACAATATAAATGTGTAGTTTATTTGAAAAATGTCACCTTATATATGAAATATTAAAAAATGTAGAACTCATAAATTTTATTTTGTTGTTGAAACTATTGAATAGCTTTTGAATTTTATTTTATTATTTTGTTAATTTTGTATATCTGAAATCACCAAGTAGTATAAACTTGCAAATGAGATTTTTCTAAAGTTAAATAGTAATAGTTAGAATTTGAAGCTATATTTAAGTAAATTAAAATGTCTAATATAAAATGGAAAGATTAAAGAAAACTAATTGTTTTATAACATTATTCAATTTATTCTTTAATAATATAAGTTGATATTTATATATTTATGTGTGATTGAATATTCATAAATAATTAAGCTATTTGTGTAAGCATATAGATCAAGAATGATATAGAAATACTAGATCTGTGTATGGATTTAGAAATAAGAAAGAGTCATTTGAATTTTTTTTTTTATATATTTAACATTTTTTTTAGTTTTAATCTATAATATACATAAAGTAATTTATATTAAATTCATATATTACGTGGGAGAAACTTATATTTATAGTACTTATAATTTTATTTATGTTTAATCATGAATATTTATTTTATTAGGATAAAACGGTCATATTTTTAGATATTAAACTATGTAAGATTTAGTTTAATTAAACTATTTTTAATTAAAACTTCCGTGCATCGCACGAGAGTAATACTAGTACTAGTAATGGAAAAATTCATTTTTAGTCCAATATGTTAGGTCTTGTCCAGTAAAAGTTCTGTATGTTAGAAAACTTCAATTTTAGTCCTGTATGTTCCAAAATTTGTCCAATTTAAGGACACTAACCATCACCAACGACCAATTTAGCCGGAATTAGACTAATAAATTTAAGGTTTATGAGTGCTAATGCTTATGTATCAAGTATTAGTCCAGATAACATGTCAAATCATTAAATTACTTTAGTAGCTCGGCCAAAAAAGAAAAGAAAAAGGTAACCCCTAATCTTCATATGAGGTGCATTTCATTATATTTTTTATTTTATTTTTCTTTGTTTCTTCATCTTTCTCAAATTTATAAGTGACGTACATCGCACGTGATTAATTGTGGCCAAATTGGCTATTTCTGATGGTCAGTGTCCTTAAATTGGACAACTTTGGAAACATACAGGACTAAAATTGAAATTTTCTAACATACAGGACTTTTACTGGACAAGGTCTAACATACTGGACTAAAAATAAATTTTTCCCTACTAGTAATATATCCGTGCGATGTACGATTTGTAAATATAGAAATGGATATATAATAAGAATTATAAATTATAATTATGTATATATATATATATATATTTATTATTCAAGATATAGTAGTAATAATAATAATAAAAAATAAGTATGTAAATTATTTAAATAAACAATATATTATAAGAAAATGAACATAATAATATTTAAGAAATAAAAGCAAACAATATTAACAATTTAATACTAATAATAAGATTTAATAATATAAACAATATATTATAAGGAAAAAAATCAATATATTCAGATATTTTTTAAATATTTCTTAGTATAAATATACTTTTAAAATAAAAATAATATTATTGTAAAATGAAATCTCCGTTTAAAAAATAAATCAC
Source organism: Ajuga chamaepitys (assembly GCA_958295605.1). Taxonomy (NCBI): domain Eukaryota; kingdom Viridiplantae; phylum Streptophyta; class Magnoliopsida; order Lamiales; family Lamiaceae; genus Ajuga; species Ajuga chamaepitys. Next base: position 49,683,953 of record OY282508.1, on the reverse strand, counting down.
CAATAAAAAAACTATTATATACTAAATAATATCAATACGAATTATTTTTTTCAAACATTAAGAAATAATATATCATTATTTGCCTATTTAAAAACATAGTACATCATGTAATAATTTAAAATAAACACAATATTAGAAAGTCATACGAAATATAGAATTTAATATTTTTAAACTCATAAAATTAAACAAATTATATATATATATATATATATATATATATATATATATATATATTATGAGTGTAGAATTATTTTGTGTTGATAAAATTACAATGACAAAATTATCCAATTTTCTAAATTCTCATTTGTTTACACGCATATTTAGTATGATTAATACTTATTAATATCCAATATATCTGAATGGTTTGTAAATAGTATCTGCATAATCACCGCAAAATGTAATTTGTGTTTTTTCTTTTAATTTATTATTTGTATATATTTTTGTAATTTTTAATTTCATAATAATATATTGTAGAAACTCATGAATATAAGGATAATTATTAAAGTAGTGAATTTGTTTAGTAAAATAAATTTTAATTATATTTTAAAGTGTATGTTTGAAATAATTAACAATAATACATATAGATCAATAGATAATTATATGATCTCTAGGCTTAAAGTATTATTTTTAAAGAAAGAATATAATTCGTAAGCAATATAGAATGACGATGTAATAAGAATCTAGTCTAAGACATTCTAACAAACAACGACACTCATTAAGAATTATAATTATGAGATTGTTCAATTAAATTAACAGAACAAATAGTATCAAATCATAGTGTTTAAATACCATTTAAATTAAGGGTGTTAAAAAAATCAGCCTAAACTATGGCCGAATTATCAATTTGGTTCCTAAACTTTTTTTATTATCAGTTCAGTGCCTGAACAACACAAAATTGTCATTTACAATCCGTCGGTGACTTTTTCGGCCGAAAGTAGGCACATGGTACAAAATATATTTCTCAATGATACTTTAGTGTCTGAACTACATGAAACTGGCAGTTTGCAACCCACTGATTTACATGGTTTATAATATTTTTTAGAACTGCGGGACCTTATGAAATATTTTTGGAGAAGTAATGGACATTAACAAATATTCGTGGATAATTGAAAGATTAAAAGATGCATTTTGCCTCAAAATAGTTACTAGTTCAAAAACTAAAAAAACCAAAGAAAAAAGAACAAATTGATTATTAATTTTAAGTAAATAAAAAAAATAAAGCACATTTATTTTATTATTAATTTTATTTGCAGTCACTTACAATATAAAATGTACAGTTCTGCCCACAATAAATACTAAAGTTTAACCCAGATAAAAATCAATGTAAATTGCCTTTTTCTAATATAAATTATCTTTTAATTATATTCAACTTAGTGTCAAATTAAAAATCATGAAAAAGATTATTAGTATGAGAACTATAAGCAAACTATGAACAAAAATAATAAATGTTTTAAGATTTTGGGAAAAAAAAAAATCTTAGTAACAAATAATAATTAATAGCTGTGACATGCATTTATATCATCTATGCAAAGGCCGCCACGAATCCGTCTACTACATGAGGGGAGTGTTACACACGCGCCACTATTTTTCTAGCAAATTTTCCAAAAAAGAAAAAAGAAAATTAAAAAAAGTTCCAACATATAGAAAAAAAAAAATGAAATGTGTGATTTCGCTATATATTGATAGCTTCAATTAATTACACATTAAGGTATGACAAATCAATGGAAGATTAATAACTTTTAACACACACACGCACACACACACATATATTATAATAATTTTAAAAAAATTATATTAAGTAAATTTATGATATTAAAAAATTGTATTAATCTAACATATAGTAAAATCAATATCTCGAATCCAACCAAAAAAATTAACCAACAAAAATTTACATTTTTCGATCACAACTTTTATTAATATAAATTATAGTTATGTTTTCAGTGGTAGAGTTCTCTCTTATATAAGGAACATATTCATTATATCTCTTGATTATTGTGATTTATACGAATTTATATCTATGGCGGAAATTAAGGAATTACTTATGGTTATCAATATATAAGTCAAAACATAATTTAAATACATATTTTACTCTAATTTAACTCACAATCTATTTTACATGATTTTTTGGGCAGGAAAATTTTAATACTTCTATTTACAGACAGATGTACTTTTATATTAAGTAGGAATAGGATGTAGACACACACACACATATATATGATTATATATGTATATTTAATAATAACAGATAAAAAATATTAAAATAAATATATAAAATATAACTGATTTTTTTTTAAGAGCAATATATTAAAGTATGAGTATCATTTTAATATATAGTTATAAAAATAGAAAAACCTAGTAAGTTATTTTGAAACATTAAAGCGTAAAATAGTTTAAATACAACTGCAAAAGTCATATATCTCATTGAAAAAAAATTAAGATTACCATATATATGATATTTACTACAAAAATCTAAAAGATCGTTATTTCATATATATGATAATTACTTAGAATGCATAAATATTAAACCTTTATTATTAGAAAGTAGAAAAAAAATTATGAAAAATATCTAGAAAAAAAAAAAACAGCCCCTAACCCCACCGCACCCCACTCCCACTCTCCCACCCCTACTTCTTCTCAATAATTCGTTGAGTGGTCTTGTGTGCACATGATGCACAATCTTCCTAAAAATCCTAAAAACCTAAATCACAAAAAAACTCTGAAACCCCTAAAAAGTCACAAGTGCACAATAAGACTTATTGTACACTTAGTGCACGCAAGTATTTGCCTAATTCATTACCCATCTTCTTCCCTAAATACTTATTCTTTCCAAAATTTCACAAAATCCATTAAACAAAGCTTGTAGAGGATGTTCTGAAACAATCCCTTGGCTGCGTGGACAAATTCAGAAGCAATGTGACATGATAGATGATTTAGAGGTGTCCATTGTGGAGTATAAATACGGTGCGAAACAATTGCAGGAAAAAATTGATGCTCACATCATTAGGGAGGTTGAGCCTGTAGACCGCTGCACAAGTACGAGGCTCTAAGTTATCAACTGGCACGAGCAAATCGTATTCTGCGTTTAAAACAACACAACTTATACTTCGTGCTTACGTTTTGTATAACGGTGGTTTGCTTCCTTGTTCGTTCCAATATGTTCTGTTCAAAAGCTATAGGCTTTAAATGACTTAAATTATAGGTGTTTTGATTTAGTCTAGTAATGTATCCGGGTTAGAGAACATCGCCATTTGAAATTAATTTGTGCTTGTCTTTAACCTATTAAATTTTATTTTCATACTTATTCTTACGTTCAGAAATGTTGGTGTAATGTTTGTAGTATGCTATATGAGCTTTGTTTCGAAATTGGATGTATTTCTTGGGCAGAACATTAATAAGTGCAATAGGCCCATAATAAGAAGAAGAAAACTTCATGTAAGAAGTCCACATGTCAGTAATGAAACTCCCCCATTTAATTGAATTTTAAACCTAACTTCTAACAAACCTAAGTAAAATTAAAAAAAAACAAAGGATGTTTGCATCAACAGAATGCATCACCTACTTTTTCGAATAATTAAAGACACGCAAGATTCCGGACAACACAACTTCGAACAAACATCTAGCATACATTGGGGGAGTCGTCGATCTACCAATTTCACCAATTACCTTTCTGAAACGAGAACCATTTCACTGGGCTTGACGACGCACACGAGCTTTCTCCCCTCGGTATCTTGGCAGGACCTGACATTTTTGCAGGCTTGGGAGGGAACACATTCACAGGTGGGAAACGGTTCGCCTTAGGCGGGCTAGCCACGGGCTCGTCTACATGGCTCTCGTCAAACAACCTTTTGCAAGCCGCCAGTTGGATATTTGGTGGGATAGGTGAGACGACCTCCTCTGAGTCATCTGAAACAACAACAGTGTGTGTGGTGGAGTCGCTAATAATGACAATCTCATGTTCCTTGGCTTCGGTGGTCTGGTCTTTGCTTTCAAATAGGCGTTTCAGTTTGAACCACTGTGGCTTACCCCTGTAGTAGTACGCAGCCGCAAATGGGTCCCCCTGTCCAACAGTCCAACTTTATTAGCGAAACATGTATGAAAAACCACTAGAAAATATTGATTTAACTATACAAAGTAAGGCTTTACATCATAATATTAAGATTTCGTATTAGAATATGGTGCTTAGAGTACTTAATTTTATAAAACGTTGCCAAGTCGGTTCCTCCGCTAAAACCCTATTTTGCTCCTTGTCCTAAAGAACTTTGTAGTCTTGACCGGAAGAATGTTTTGTACCATTTTTTGAGTAGTGCCTGTCGGGCTATCATATCTTCCCAAGTTCTTGGCCACCAAGCAGACTCATTCACGTCTCTCTTAGCCATCAGAAGAGCATGAAAACTACCCTCTAGCTTCGGATTCCAGTTCCCCTTCGATTTCTACTCAATGAGTCGGTCAATGAGAAGCTCGTCCATTTCTTCATTCCACCCATTTTGGTAGAGGAAACTGCTCTGAAGTGGAATATCATATGCACTCATCTTGTGCAGGGGTGTTAAGAGGGGGTACAGGATGCAGAAGCCAAAACCTTGGAAAGGGGATAAGAACTTTCGGAATGAATCTCAATTATATAATAAAACTCTGAGATACGGTGTTGCTTTAATACACCAGAACGCATAATAAATTACAATTTGGTAGCTGTTCACCGACCTTAATTGATTACAACCTATCTTGGAAAAGCTTTAATTAAATGTGGTTACAAGGGGTGATTGAAAAATTCTGACATCATGTTTTTTTATTGCAAGTCTGTATGTTAATTGATTAACAATGAAACCCAAAACGGCAAACAATATCCAAAACCTATGCAACACACCAACAACATTTAAGTCTGAAATACTAGTCGACAAAAGCAAATGAGCATCGTTTAATTAGTTGATACATTAAAATTCAGTATGAAATCTAGAGCAGAATAATAACATCAATCCCAAATTCGGAACAAAACAACGAACAACTTCAGATTGTACATAGTTTCAATCTTAAAACGAACCTAAACCCAAAAGTCTAAAAGTTGAAGAGGACGATTACGGATTGGTCTGTTTATCCAGAAGCCGTTGGATGAACAGGGCGCCTCGTCCGGAACGCCAAGGAACATCTCATGAAGGTCGCTACATTTTGCTAATATCATAGACACGTCTAATTTTTGTTCCATCGAGAGCCCTTGGACGCTACCAATAAGATCATAAAGATTCTTCCTCTTTTCACCCAATCCATGTTCATACCAGATTACTCCCGCAAGCCTTTCTAATTTCTCTTCAGAGTTACGACATATTTGCCCAACAAGCTCGTAAAGCCCCTCTAGACCGTCGGAGTTTTTTTCACTTCTGCCCAGCTGCCTTCACACGAGCTGCCCCTTTGTCGTTTTGGCAAACACTATTCCGCTCCTCCTCATAAAAGCCCCCCAGGCTGACATTACAATCATTCTTGGTACCGGACTGATCAACTTTCTCCTTTCCACGATTTTCAGAAGCATTTTCGGTAGCTTGCATGTCTTCGTTGATCAACTCGTTAACTGCTTCCATGACATCTTCGGCTGCCTCTCCGGTTGCTCTGTCCTTTCCAAGAATTTCCACCCATGTTGGGTATAAAGGAAATGGGATATACCATTTTCCTTTGGCACTAGAGTCATTCTGCAACAAAAGGGAAACAAAAACTCATACATAAAATTCGCATGACCCTTAATCATAGCACAATAAACACAATATTTGAAGATCGCTACAATTTTCATAGGACAACAAAATTTGTACAAAATGTGACTGGACAAGTTCCAAATTATTCAGGTCCCAAAATATTGGAAAACTATTTTTCCTTATAAAAATTAATATTTTGAAACCTGAAAATGCAACAAAAAGGTTTACAGTTATACGAAGCGCAAGTTCGTGTCTCCATTTATATAATTTCAGCATAAACACACCAAATAGGCGACATAACAGTAGTCATAATCGAACCCAAAATTATGTAATACGTTTCATCCAATAAACTAACCTGTACAATTCGCTCCATTGCTCGTTAGTGCACTCAATTAAGCCGCTCGTCTGATTGAACCCTACACCCGTAAGTGACAGCGCACCAGAAACGATTGCGTAATGCTGCTTCCACCCAATTATTTTGGAATTTATGTGCGGCTGCCCCTTCAGATCAGTCCCCGGAAATATTTTCCTCATAGCAGTCTCCAACTTTCCCAAATAACAGACCCGAAATCCGTTACCTGTCTTCCATCCATCGGCTATTAAGTCCTTAAGTGCATTGACAAGCAACTCCTCCTCTCGAGGACCCACACTCTTCGACCCTTCTCAGATTGACATCCATTTTCATGCACGGAACTGCTTGCTCGGCTCTCCATGAACGAAACTGGCAAAAGAAACAATAAAGAGCTAGAAACTGAAAATTCAAATGAACTTAGAGACAATACATTCGCACCACACCCATTATTTACCTAAACAATTCATTTGTCAATGGAACATATAAAATTACATACCAAAAAACCACATTCATATCTAGGTAATTTATGAACATCAAATGAGAAATACAACACCATCAATTATCACAACAAAAATGGGTAGAAAAATAACAAATAATAATTCTTTGTTAACAGCTATTAAAAAGGAGTTCATAGTACAGTAAATTTGTGTTTCACACGTCCATAATATTAAATCCATGATAAACAATAGATTATCAAAATTACGACAATAGAATCGCATAAAACATAAAATGAGAAAATTGCTATCTACTAAATCGCCAATCCGACCACATTGATTGCGCAAGATTGTCACGCCATGCATTAGACTCTGGTGAAGAGTCAGTGTTATCTACATTGTCCTCTACTTCTTCGTGTGGTCCAGGTGGCTGATTATCTAAAAGGGCCTCTACTGGATCATTGGACATCTCATTACGCATAAAGTTGTGGAGGAGGAATGAGTAGAGGTGCAATTCGGATGGCCTGGTCGGGTCGGTCCTAGTCGGGCGGGGTGGTTCGGGTCGGGCCGGGCTCGATTTATTTCGGGGCTAGAAATGCTAGGCCCAGCCCGGCGTACCTCGGGCCAAAAAAGCCAACCAATGAGTTTTTTTCTTCTTTTTTTTGTTACTTTAACCATGAAAGAATTATATATTGAGGTGAACTTTAGTTTAATTCTCTTAAGAAAACACCTGATGGGAAGATAATATAATACTATTCGTTGCAATATGTAATCATATCTATAGGCATGTCTCAAACCCTAGATATAACAATAATAATAATAATTAAAAAAAGAAATGGATGATGATATATAGTTATATACTACACGTTATTTAATTTTTGTGTACGTACTATACTACATGTTAATCAATTCTCCATTTCTCGACACATAATAATTAATGAGCATGCTTGCATCCAATTCATTTTCAATCTTCGGCTAATAAAATTGAAGAAATAGAGTATTAAATTAGTCAAATGTTTTAAAATCTCGGTAAATAGATACATTTATGCTCTGCAAGAAAAAGAAAAAAGAAAAACTTGTTTCAAATAGTACACAAGATATTACCTAATTCCTAAATTTTTCTTATTTGATTAGTGAGGGAAAAAAAATTCAATTACATCGGGTCGGCCCGCGGGCCTCCGGGCCGCCCCGCCAAAAGAAAAGCCCGTTTGAACCGGGCCAAAAAAACCCAAATTTTTTTGGGCCTCTAATATTCTGGCCCAGCCCGCTCTATATTTCGGGCTAAACAGGCCGGCCCATCGGCCCGGGCTAGTTTTGCCAGCTCTAGGAATTAGGCTATTATCAACCTCCTTTGGACTTTGATGGGGTAGTAAGTGCAGCTGCGTAATATTCCCCACCGCATTTCCATGACACCAAAAGCACGTTCTATCACGTTCTTGGCCCTAGTATGACACATATTAAAGTGCTCTTGGCAATTTTGAGGTTGAACTGACGACTGACCCCAGTCGTCCAAGTGATACCGGAATCCCTGATAAGGAGTCAAAAACCCCTCATTGTTTGCGTATCCGTTATCACACAGGTAATACTGTCCTGTCATGTAAAAAACACAGATCATGCTAGCTCAATCAAAAGGAGAAGGTTAACTAAACCTAAGAACTACTAGAAAGGACCGGAAAGTACCCTTCGAGACTCGTAATCCGTGCGGCCTATGGATAGCGTTTCTTAGTATTCTAGCATCTGCAGCTAAGCCCTCCCAGTCCGGGAGGACGTAAGTAAACCTCATGTTTTGATCACATGCTGCTAGAACATTTGTGCATACTTGACCCTTTCTTGTCCTATATCGGCCCTTATCTACCTTCCGAACTCTAACGGGGACGAAAGTACCATCCAGTGCGCCTAGACAACCCTATGAGTCAAATTCATGAATCCAAAAATGTTAGAGCAAAAGACTAGGACAATTTGATTATTGTGTAATCAAACTTTATGTGAATGTGATTATAAACTAGTAGCCCTTATATTTCAAAAAAATGAAAGCTTTCAAGAACCTTACCTTGAACCACTTCCACCTGGAATTTGTGCAATCGTCAGGTATTGGCTTGGGAGTGACCAAAAGCAGGGGATACAATTTTAATACTGCTTTCAATACAAGGTGAATATAATGCGATACTGTTTGCCCAGACCTATTGAAGTCAAATTTCACTACGCAATTTTTTTTATGATGACCTAGAGTGTTTAAAAACATTGTCAACTGTTCCTCTACACTAACGTATTTATTATCGGTCAAACCCCCTAATTCTCGTAGCAAAAAACATAGTCTAGCGAAAGTATTCAAGTCAATCCTACAATTTTCAATACAAGTGGAATCCCTTAGCTTCACCATCCTAGTTAGGTGGCTCACTTGATCCGATATTTTTTCTATCATTCTATATCGCTCAACATACCCCGATCGTTTTCTCTTCCTATTTAATTTCTTCTCTATTATAGCAAGTAATATTGACAAAGTTAGGATTGTGTCCATTAGGATCTCTCGGACCAAAAAAAAGACAGCAAGCTTCTTTCGAACCAACAGCGACATCACTTCAACAAGAATAGAAGAATTAAACAGATTTGCATTATTAAACCACAATTAGATATAAACCCTAAATTGGCAACCGAAAACGAGCCGAACAGTCAAATGAATTTTGTCACTTCACAAATCTTACATGGGCTACACATATTTTTTTAATGTTTTTTTAATTCTAGGAGTGCACTACATTCTGATTTAACAGAGAAGAATATGATAACCAATAAATTCCAGCCAAGGAACGAACACAACTATGTATTGATTCAAAAGTTGAGCTACATTTGATTTTGTATCAATATCAAAGTCTCAAAGAAACGCATGACTAGGTAGTTCAACATACCTCCTTGAACACCATTAAATAAAATTGAAAAGATGGGTTAAAGAACATAATCAAATCTCAAAATAAGATGAACAAATCAAAGCAATTTCTCTTCTCGCAGCAGTGAAATTAAACCAGATATTCTATTTCAGTCCAGCTCTAACATCTCCACATCCTCGATTTGGAATTTAAATAATAGAAAGGCAAAAATCCAAGAAAAAAATATGTAAATCTGGGCTGTGTATATTCCGTATGCCCATCTACAAAGAAATGAGAAATCGACATACTCGTACCAAATTATTACCTTCTCCTTCGATCCCAGTCAAGAGTGATGAGTGGCGACACTGAGGTTTGCGTCTGAGATTTAGATCGCTGTCGAATGGAGGGCTGCACCGGAAAGCGGCTGCGAGAGACTCCTAAACGAACTCTTCTTTTTTCTCCACTAGGGTTTCGCAGATTACAAATGAGGGCTGGAAATGGGCGAATTTTGGTGACGTGGACGCAATATTAGGTGGTCATATAAGACATCCGTCCAATTTGGGAGGATGCCATATACGGGTTCATCCTGGCCAAATACAGGGCCCCTTGTTTAATTTCGTATGAGCTATACACGCTACCAAACGGAAGATTATATTGTATAACTCATAATATCTGCCCTAATACGGCCTACCAACGAGCTCTAAGTATATAAAGGTTTCGATTTCTTCTTCAACAATGTATGACACATTTATTCTCACTATTCCATTGAAAAAACTCATACACTTCAACTCAACTTTTCGACCGCTGACTTGAGCATCGGAAGCTCTTTATCGGAGTCTTCCTCCAGTATTGGTTCTTGCAAATCACGAGAAAGATAATCAACACACTCGAAGAACAAAACATTGATTCCACCGAGTAGGTGCATTTTATTGTATTTTTTTAAGTGTCCAACCAATTTTCATCATGGCACTAAGGAAGATTTATGCATGTAGAGGCTCTAATTTACAAAATAAATTCTCTCCCCCTCGATAACACTTCCCCCTTTTTTCCCCAAACGTTTCAGATCTCTAAGCTCATAATATTAAAATTCCATTTTCGCTGTCGTAATTAAATTCATACATTTATACTCACCACTCTTAGATAAATACATATACCCACTTCACTTTAGTTTTTCTCTTTAGAAGAATCCCCTCCTGCTCTCTATCTCTAGATCTCCTCTCTCTTCAGTCGTGGAGGGTACGTGGGTTTCTCGTCACTCTCCAGATCTCGGAAGTATCTTCTGTACGCCGTCGTTTTGTCTTAGATCCGGAGCTTCGATCTCGAAGTCTCGATTCGTCTCCCATCATGGCGGCTGCCAACGCCCCGATCACCATGAAGGAAGCGCTCACGGTACCCCCAATTTCCGCTCGCTCGATTTACATTCCGTGCTCATTTTCAAGTAGTGACTCCTCGTTTGTATCATTTCTTTGAATTTGACGGAAATGCTGCTTGATTGGATATGTAGATAGAGATTCCCGCTGTAGTAAACTTAGCATTTCACGTTTGGACTGTTCTCCATTTACTTTACTTTCAGATCTGTTAGCATTGTTACGAGGTTAATTTGATTTTGGTTTTGTAGTTAGTAGTGTTGAACTTTGACTGTGGTGTCGTGGTTGCAGTTGACTAGCATAGGGATCAATCCCCAGTTCATTACTTTTACAAATGTGACGATGGAATCAGATAAGTACATTTGTGTTCGTGAGACTTCGCCGCAAAACAGTGTGGTGATTGTGGATATGAGCATGCCTATGCAGCCACTGAGGCGTCCTATTACTGCGGATTCTGCGCTTATGAATCCAAATTCTCGGATTTTGGCACTAAAAGGTGAATGAGTTCTACTAAGCATTTGTAATAGATGAACTGTTTGCATTTTGGCACTAAAAGGTGAATGAGTTCTACTAAGCATTTGTAATATGAACTGTTTGCATTTGAATTTTGGTGTTCAAGTTGTTATTGATAAGCTCTACGTATGATGAACCGTGAGAAAGTTAGAGTGATTTGTGTTGTGTGATTAATTCTGATTTGCCAGAGTAAGTTCATGTAGTGATTTGACTGAGAATTTAGCTCTGGATTACTGTATAAAAGGACTTTTTGGGGTTTCCCTGAAATATCACTTGTTATCTTGTAGAAATTGAAGAAGGAAATGTAAGAGGAAGCATATTGGAATTAGGGGTAGTGATAATAAGAAATCCTGTAGATGCCTGGAGTGTGCAAAAGCATTTGAAATGGATTTGATAGTGGTCTCTTTCCTTGCTATGCTGAAGCCTTGTGCATGTTTTTGAAATCCTCCCATTTTATCTGTAAGATACTTGATAAGAGCAGTGTTAACCGCAACAAAGACGAGCCAAGACAGCTTTTGCAAAGTGAAATAGAGAATCTAAGACATTCTTCTTTTAGCAGAAAACAATATTAAAATGTACAGTTTCTTAGTTGCACTGAAGCTTACCATTATTATTGCGTGGAACAATCTCTCGACCTGTATCTAGGTTACTGGTGTGAAATATCAGAAATCACTTTGTCAAGTATCTGAAACATATTGTGTTATGCTAACACTCCTTTAATCACGAGGGTCACACGCTATACCTTCCACTCCGTAGCAATAATGGAGAGGGAAAAAATGTCCATATGTTGTTTGATTTATTGTGCTTCCTTTAGTTGTCATCCTACTGAAATATTAGTTTCCTTGATGAAGCTCAACTTCCTGGAACCACACATGATCACTTGCAAATATTTAACATTGAGGCCAAAGCAAAGATGAAGTCGCATCAGATGCCTGAGCAGGCAAGTCCACGTTGCGTTTCAAATCATATGTGGTTGAAAAAGTAGCGTATGACGTGACAGATGTTTGTAATGGCTACAACAATTTAAAGATGAGTTCTGGATTTTATGCTTTTCTTGACAGGTGGTATTTTGGAAATGGATTACACCTAAGATGTTGGGTTTAGTCACACAGACCTCAGTTTATCACTGGTCAATTGAAGGTAAGAAAGATGCCATTGTTTCAAGGTTTTTTAGACATAGGTTCAGTAAATTCTTCTTTTCTGCACTATCATTCTTCTTGAACTACTTTTCATCATCACTTTGAGTAGGCGATTCCGAACCCGTAAAGATGTTTGATAGGACTGCCAATCTAGCAAACAACCAAATAATCAATTATAAATGCGACCCTTCTGAAAAGTGGTTGGTTTTGATTGGCATTGCTCCTGGTTCACCTGAGGTGCGTGTTTCATCTATTCTTTTTCCTACTGATATTGTTATGTATCGATAATAGTTTTTATTGAAGTTCACATTATTTAGTGATGACTTTTTTGTTATTTGTGTTTGTAACCTTTTGCTTTAATTTTTCGAATAAAAATAAGTGTTTAGTGTACATTGTTGGCCTATCAGCCATAATATAAGGATGTCTTTGGGTAGAAAAACCACATTTCTGTGCAAGAAAATTTTGATACAGTTTGCATTGTGTAAGGTATGATGTAAAAGCATCATGACTCATTATATTTGAAGATAAGTGTTTACATTTGTAAATAGGGTTGAGGAGAACTTTGAGACATAATGGGTTCACTCCTGCGAGTGCCACCGTTGATGATCACTGGCTGTAGTTGTTATTTATTATTGATTTATTATACATGGGCAATAATAATTCAAAGTTTGCTTCTTAATGATACGTTACACATTTAGTGTAGATTCTGCAGAATCAGATGGAACAAGATAAAAGATATGAAACATTTGATTATATAGTAACATCGGCATTCTGTGCATGCATCTTCTCACTTGCCCCCAATTGTATCATCCTGAGTTTCCGGATATGAGATATATATATATCTCAAAATGAGATCCTACTGACAGTATGATCCTACATGGATGCACTCCTGCTTTACTTTTGAAAATCGTAGCATGAGTCCTCTGTTAGGTTAAATATTCCACGACTGGATGCACAGCGTAACTCTTTTTAGACATATTAGTTCTTCTATACATATTAAGTAATTTTGTCTATATGCTGGTATATAGTGCTGCATATATTATTTTGAGTTATCTAATTGGTCTCATAGCTGATATTGCCTTGTCCCTTGATGTGGTACTTCCTTCTAATGTTTGTCCTATATCTACTATTTCAATATCATTTATAGTTCTTGGTTTATTTTATTCTTTTCAGAAATCATTATGGTATCTATGCTATAAATATGTTTTTTAGAATCACTAGTATATGGATGCAGAATGTTTTCTGTATAACTTTTTGTTTCTGTCTCTTCCCTTGACAATTATCTTACCTGATACAAAATTCCTTCTTCAGAGGCCTCAATTGGTCAAAGGAAATATGCAGCTGTTTTCAGTGGATCAGCAACGAAGTCAAGCTCTTGAAGCTCATGCTGCATCATTTGCTTCTTTTAGAGTATGCATTCATTCTCTGGTTTTATTGTTTTTTTATTATATTTTAACTTCGTTTAGTTGCTGCCTCAAACTTGATATTATTGTTGTTCCCATGACCAGGTTGCAGGGAATGATAAGGACTCGATTCTTATTTCTTTTGCCTCAAAAACCTCTAATGCGGGTCAGGTGACATCTAAGTTGCATGTCATTGAGCTTGGTGCTCAACCAGGTGAATATATATGATTTTATCTATTTTGTTCCTCAATAATTGTTTGCAATACAATAGGTCTGGCTCTGTTTACATTTTGTATTTATGCTAATCGGTTGGTTGAACATGGAAACTTTTTGCAGGGAAACCATCTTTCTCTAAAAAACAAGCAGATCTGTTCTTCCCTCCAGATTTTGCTGATGATTTTCCGGTTGCCATGCAGGTACTTCCTTCTTTAAGCGACTTATTACATTCTACTCTATTTTCTACATCTAGACTTCATTTCCCACAACGTTGCTTTTGGTTGTGCAGATATCACACAAATATAGTCTTATTTATGTAATTACGAAGCTTGGGCTACTATTTGTATATGATTTGGACACTGCCACAGCCGTTTACAGAAATAGAATCAGTCCAGATCCCATTTTTTTGACATCAGAAGCTTCATCTGTTGGAGGTTTCTATGCAATTAATAGGCGAGGCCAGGTTTTACTTGCTACAGTAAATGAAGCAACTATCGTTCCTTTTGTCAGTGGCCAAGTATGTTCATCAGCTTTTTCATTGAATGATACATTCATATATGATTCATTACTCATGTAAAATCTTTTATGATTATTGCCAGTTAAACAATCTGGAGCTTGCCGTCAATCTTGCTAAAAGAGGAAACCTCCCCGGTGCGGAGAATTTGGTAAGTATTTTGGCTTCTGAAACTCATTTTATTCTAATCTTCACGCATTTTGGAAAGATGATTGTAGTGAAGGGCTCTTTGTTCCATTTGTTTTTTCATGGGTCAAGTCGATTAAAGCTGGAAAGCTTGTGCAGTACTTCCATCTATCTCCTCTTTTTTTTTTTTTTTTTTTTTTTTTTTTTTTAATTTTTTTTTTCCGTGTCTGTGGGGTGAATCTTCCTGTATTATATGCATGTACCCTTCAGAACGTTTGCGATGCTTTTTTTTGTCTTCCCCCATGATTGCTTCATCTTTTTGGGTCTTCTTAAATTAGCTAGTTCTTATTTAACGACATATTTGTACAGGATAAGGATGTTTTACCTTTCGTCTATCTTAAAAATGTCATAGGTCGTCCAGCGTTTCCAAGAGTTGTTTGCTCAGACCAAGTATAAGGAGGCTGCGGAACTGGCTGCAGAATCTCCCCAAGGCATCCTCCGGACACCTGACACTGTTGCCAAATTTCAGGTATCTCCAGACCTTTATCAATAATTGTCATCAGCACCAGACGCATGGGTGAAAGTATATTCCTCATGTCATTACTTCCGTAATCTGCATGGGAACTTTAGCAATGGCATTAGAAGCTCGACTATTTTCTATCTTGAAGTGGTAACTCATTTTCGTAATCTTCTTTCTATATTTTCAGAGTGTTCCTGTACAAGCTGGGCAGACACCACCATTGCTCCAGTACTTTGGAACATTGCTAACTAAAGGAAAGCTTAATGCATTTGAATCTCTGGAGTTATCTCGTCTTGTTGTCAACCAAAACAAAAAGAATCTGTTGGAGAACTGGTTGGCTGAAGATAAACTGGAGTGTAGTGAGGAACTTGGAGACCTTGTGAAGGTTAGATCTCTATTCATGTGTGAAATATAATCAATTTGCTATTAATTCATAAGTTGAGATACCACCTTTTACTCCTTTATATAAACTTTGGTCTTCCTTCAAATCTATTTTGTAGACTGTCGACAATGACCTTGCCCTGAAGATATATATCAAAGCTAGAGCTACACCAAAAGTTGTGGCAGCCTTTGCTGAGCGCCGGGAGTTTGACAAGATCTTGATATACTCGAAGCAGGTCATTTGCTCAATTCGTGTTAAAATATCTTAGTCCTTTCTCGTATCTGATTGACGGAATTTGCACTGTGATAGAGAGGGGTTTTGTGTCAGCTGTACTTCATTTTTTACTGCCCTGATATTTCTGTTGTTGATGAGAAACCGTGTTCATCATGAAACAGGTTGGCTACACCCCCGACTATCTCTTCCTTCTGCAAACAATTCTCCGATCTGATCCTCAGGTATGCTTGGAACTGCTTCTATTGCCGGGAATTTTCTGATAGGAAAATTGTAATGTTTATTTGGTGTGTGAAGGGAGCTGTTAATTTTGCCCTTATGATGTCGCAAATGGAGGGAGGTTGTCCGGTTGATTACAATACCATTACCGATCTCTTTCTTCAGGTCTTTATCTTGTCATCATCTTTTCTCTTTTCATGAACCTTATTTTTGTACAAAACTGAAGTTTTTAAGACATTTAATTTGGTGACATCATTCTTCATTAACCTTTTTTTATCTTTTATTTTCTCTCCAGAGGAATATGATTCGTGAAGCAACAGCATTTCTGTTGGATGTTCTGAAACCAAATCTGCCAGAACATGGATTCCTCCAAACTAAGGTGAAACATTGAATTTCTGATGCTCTTCTGAACCTATATCAGTCTATTTTATCTTGTTTGTGCAGGTCTCATGAGTTTCTTTCTTTTCAGGTCCTGGAGATCAATCTCGTGACCTTTCCTAATGTGGCAGATGCTATTTTAGCAAATGGCATGTTTAGTCACTATGACAGGCCACGCGTTGCGCAACTATGTGAGAAAGCTGGTCTTTACGTGCGAGCACTTCAGGTTGAATGTCTACACAAGTATTTACTTGTCGATTTGCATAGACATATTTTTTATTATTTTCTATTATATTTGTAACATTGGTTTTTCCTGCAGCATTATTCTGAACTGCCTGATATCAAGCGTGTGATTGTGAATACTCATGCAATTGAACCACAGGTCACTAAAATATGTTGTTATTACCTCTTTCCATTTTATAATTTGTCATTCGGTGCTTAATCGTGTAGTTATTTCAGGCACTTGTGGAATTCTTTGGTACACTTTCAACGGAATGGGCACTAGAGTGTATGAAAGATCTTCTACTGGTCAATTTACGAGGAAACCTTCAGATTATTGTCCAGGTAAGGATAGAAGCTTATGTAGAAATTCAAATGTGATATTTTTCCTGTAAAGGAAGAATGCTCAGTTGGATTTTTATTGGCTCGTTATTTGGATTTTCTAACTATTTAAGTTTTATGTAGGTTGCGAAAGAATACTGTGAACAATTGGGAGTTGAAGCATGCATAAAGCTCTTTGAGCAGTTCAAGTCATACGAAGGCCTCTATTTCTTTTTGGGATCATATTTAAGTTCTAGGTAGAAGCAGCCAACATTTTACTGCTATGGGATGCCTGTTCTAATGGATAGCCAATTTGCTAGTTTTTATACTAATGATTCATTTCTGGCAGCGAGGATCCTGACATTCACTTCAAGTATATTGAAGCAGCTGCGAAGACTGGACAAATTAAAGAGGTCGAGCGTGTGACAAGAGAATCAAATTTCTATGATCCTGAAAAAACTAAGAACTTTCTGATGGAAGCAAAACTTCCTGATGCACGACCGCTGATAAATGTGTGCGACCGCTTTGGTTTTGTCCCTGACCTCACACATTACTTGTATTCTAACAACATGCTTCGGTACATTGAAGGTTATGTGCAAAAGGTATGTTTTATTGAAGTTTTTATTTGCAATCTAGTAATTTGTTTCTCATGAGACTAACCAGCCTTTCTGGATAGGTTAATCCAGGAAATGCACCATTAGTCGTCGGGCAGTTACTAGATGATGAGTGTCCTGAAGACTTCATTAAAGGCCTGATTCTTTCGGTCCGTTCACTGCTTCCAGTTGAGCCTCTGGTGGAGGAGTGTGAAAAAAGGTGACATATAACTCTCTTAGATATTCTTTGAGGATGGTTTTGCTCCTGATAATCATTATGATTGACACGTGCAATGCAGGAATCGTCTTCGTCTACTCACTCAATTCTTGGAGCATCTTGTGAGTGAAGGAAGCCAAGATGTACATGTCCACAATGCTTTGGGTAAAATCATTATAGATAGTAATAACAATCCAGAGCACTTCCTCACCACCAACCCGTACTATGATTCACGTGTTGTGGGTAAATACTGTGAGAAGCGTGATCCTACCCTTGCTGTTGTTGCATATCGGAGAGGGCAATGTGATGATGAACTTATTAATGTCACAAATAAAAATTCTTTGTTCAAGCTGCAATCAAGGTTTGTGATTAGTGTATAGCTTTAGCGCCTGATTCATTAGTTTTGTACATTTCATAGATTTTGATCCTCTACTTTTTCCTTAATTTCTTTTTTCAAATTTTTCAGGTATGTGGTCGAGAGAATGGATCTTGATCTCTGGGCCAAGGTTCTTGATCCGGAAAATGAATTTAGAAGGTTGCTCATTGATCAAGTTATATCAACTGCTTTGCCAGAAAGCAAAAGCCCAGAGCAAGTGTCTGCAGCTGTGAAAGCATTTATGGCTGCCGATCTTCCTCATGAACTAATTGAGTTGCTTGAAAAGATTGTGCTTCAAAACTCTGCTTTCAGTGGAAACTTCAACCTGCAAAACTTACTTATTTTAACTGCAATCAGAGCTGATCCCTCTAGGGTTATGGATTATGTTAATAGACTTGATAACTTTGATGGCCCAGCTGTTGGGGAAGTGGCTGTGGAATCCCAATTATATGAAGAAGCTTATGCTATTTTCAAAAAGTTCAATCTGAATGTCCAGGCTGTTAACGTGTTACTGGATCATATTCGGGACATCAACCGAGCTGTAGAATTTGCATACCGTGTTGAAGAGGATGCTGTTTGGAGTCAAGTGGCTAAAGCTCAACTCAGGGAAGGACTCGTGAGCGATGCAATTGAATCGTTTATTCGTGCTGACGATGCAACTCAATTTTTGGAAGTCATCCGTGTTGCCGAGGATGGAGAAGTTTATCATGACCTTGTTAAGTATCTTCTTATGGTTAGGCAGAAAGCGAAGGAGCCTAAAGTTGATAGTGAGCTTATCTATGCGTATGCCAAGATTGATAGGCTGGGTGATATTGAAGAATTTATTCTCATGCCAAATGTTGCCAATCTGCCTAATGTTGGTGATCGCTTGTACGATGAAGCTTTATATGAGGCTGCAAAGATTATTTTTGCATTCATATCCAATTGGGGCAAGTTGGCAATTACACTAGTGAAGTTGAAACAATTCCAAGGCGCTGTTGATGCTGCGAGGAAAGCTAATAGTGCAAAGACATGGAAAGAAGTATGCTTTGCCTGTGTTGATGCGGAGGAGTTCCGATTGGCCCAAATCTGTGGTCTTAACATCATTGTTCAGGTAGTTTGAGAATGTCAACATTTTTTCTTTCTTTTTGGTTTTGTACTATACACTAAGGTTGTGTTTGCGTTGAGGGATTTGGATGCTAAGATTTAGAAGCAGTGTATTTCAAATCTACTCAAAATAGTGTGGGTTTGAAATCCTCCCAAATCTTCCAAAAAATAGCTCTGAACGAGCGTAATGGATTCCAAATCCAGGGCAATCCAAACAAATCAATGGATTTGCTACTATGGATTTCAAATCCATCCTCGAATCCTTCCCCATCCAAATGCAGCCTATATCAGCATGTTTCTGTTATTGCGCTGTATGAACAAGTGTATTTTGTTGTGGTTACATCATTTTGTGATTCTTTTAGGTTGATGACCTGGAAGAGGTCAGTGAGTATTATCAGAACAGAGGATGCTTTAATGAGCTTATATCACTTATGGAGAGTGGTCTGGGATTGGAACGTGCACATATGGGCATTTTTACGGAACTGGGTGTCCTTTATGCTAGATATCGTCATGAGAAGCTCATGGAGCACATCAAATTGTTCTCTACTCGTCTTAATATCCCAAAACTGATCCGAGCATGTGATGAACAGCAGCATTGGCAAGAACTTACGTACTTGTATGTCCAGTATGATGAATTTGATAATGCTGCAACAACTGTAATGAATCATTCCCCGGAAGCTTGGGATCACATGCAATTCAAAGATATCATTGTCAAAGTTGCCAATGTGGAACTATATTACAAAGCTGTGCACTTTTATTTACAAGAGCACCCTGATCTCATCAATGATGTCCTGAATGTCCTTGCTCTTCGTGTTGATCATACCCGTGTTGTGGACATAATGAGAAAGGTTCATACTTCTTACTGTGTTAATTCCTTTCTCACTGCACAAAGTTTTGTTTATAGTCTCAAGTTAGACATTGTTCTTAAAATGTTCCTTTATGCTGCTGTCATAGGCGGGCCACCTGCGTCTTGTTAAGCCATACATGGTAGCTGTCCAGAGCAATAATGTGTCTGCTGTTAATGAAGCTCTCAACGAGATCTATGTTGAAGAGGAGGATTATGACAGGCTGCGTGAATCCATTGACTTGCATGATAACTTTGATCAGATTGGCCTTGCTCAAAAGGTGATTGTGATCTCACATCATACTCTGTTTTTTCTGTCAAATGAATGCTGATATTTATATTTATATATTCTTATGTGCCTTGCAGATCGAGAAACATGAGCTTCTTGAGATGAGGCGTGTTGCAGCTTATATTTACAAGAAGGCAGGCAGGTGGAAGCAATCAATTGCCTTATCAAAGAAAGATAACCTTTACAAAGATGCAATGGAGACAGCTTCACAATCTGGCGATCGTGAACTTGCAGAGGAGTTGCTTGTTTATTTCATTGACCAGGTATGAATGGCGTTGCTATCTGTATATTTTGTGTTAATGTGTATTATTTCTCTATGTTTGGCCTATATTTAATTTGTTCCCCGTGTACCCATGCGCATCCAAGGACATCATGGTTGTTGCTGTGTAAGATTCTATTTGAATTTATTACGAGATAGATTTGTCGGATACTTCCATAAGATGCTGTTCTGTGCCTCCCCTTAATGTTTCCTTGTAAAAAATTCTGTTCAATTTGAAATGATGTCTGTGACTTGATGTAAATAGGCCCAATATCTTTATATTGTTTTGAATTCTGTGCTCCATGCTTCTGTGATGTCTAATGTTGGTCTTTTGTTTCTTTCTTTCTGTAGGGCAAGAAGGAGTGCTTCTCATCGTGCCTCTTTGTTTGTTATGACTTGATTCGCCCGGATGTTGCGCTTGAACTTGCCTGGGTCAATAACATGATTGACTTTGCATTCCCATATCTTTTGCAGGTGATTGTCGAGCCTCATCTCACTAGTTGTTGAGGCAGTGTTACTATATGATTTGGAAGTTTTATAATGTTATCACTTGATTTGTCTTTGTTGTTCGCATGGTTGATTCACAAGCATGTACTTTCTTACCTTGTGCAGTTTATCCGGGAGTACACGGGTAAAGTTGACGAACTAATAAAGGACAAGATTGAGGCTGTGAAAGAAGTGAAGGCTAAAGAGAACGAAGAGAAAGAAGTTATCATGCAACAGGTATGCTTATTTCTCGAGCCGTAGTTACTGTTACTGATTTATCAACATCACTTATTGCTTACTTTTCTTAAGATTTCAATGACTTAGAGGGTGTTTGAATAAGCTAATAAGCTCCTCAAAATATCTTATTAGATGTTTGGAAGCTTATATGCTCTTCAAATGTGTGGCAAAATCAGATGTTAAACAACTTATAAGACCTAAAAATAAGCTCTTAGAGCTTATAAACTCCAAAATAAATAAGTTCCTTAATTTTTAAGATGTTAATAGTTAAACTCAAATTTTACATTCTACACACATACACAGACACACTGCACAAATTTCACACATACACTACACACACTACAAACATAATACACAACTTACACAAACTTCATACAAACACACTGTACACACTACAAACACAATATACACACAACGCACACACTACACACTCTTCACACACAGGACACACAATGCACACACTTTCCACTCTAATCAAAATGTGTGTTTGATAGTTGCTTTCAAATTAGTCCCCCAAATTCATAGTTAAATCACTCCATTCAATTGCAAACACTTTATAACTTATAAGCTCTTGGAAAATCACATCTTATGAGTTCTTGAAACAACTTATAAGATGTTGAAGCTTATAAGATGTTTAAAATAAGGGTAGCTAGTCACCCTCTTAAGCGTAGCTAGTGACCCTCTTATCCCTATAACGTGTTTGACAACCTGCAATTTCTGTGTTCTAGTACAATTGTAGCAAAGTGTAAAAGATGATTTATCTTGCTTGGTTTTTGCTGCAGAATATGTATGCCCAATTACTGCCTCTTGCTTTGCCAGCACCTCCTATGCCGGGCATGGGAGGTCCAGGTATGGGAGGGGGTTTCGCCCCCCCTCCCCCACCCATGGGTGGTGGTATGGGCATGCCTCCAATGCCCCCATTTGGCATGCCGCCAATGGGATCCTATTGATCTGTTGATGATTTAATGGCTCAATGTTGACTTGGTCGGAAGATGACTACAATGGTGTTCCAGTGTGTTTTCTCATACCGCTGGAAATTGACGGGCACAAAGGCCGAGGCTTACGGAAATAATTGGATTCGGTGTTTATCTTTCATAGTGTGTGGATATATTTCTTTGTAATATTCTTTGGTAGCTGAGGCATTTTTTTGCAGCTTTAGGCAAAGCTGAGGAGGATAATTTGTAATTTGTATAAGCAAGTGGCTTCTGGTCTGTACTAAATTTTCCGAAGTCTATATTCCTATCTACTTTTGGATGTTGTAATTACGCGGTTGTGATTTCGGACGAATTTCAGTTACTGTGTTCCTGCAGAACGATGCTGCTGTAAATTTATTTTACTGTCTTAATGGACCCACCATGGCGGAAGTGGTTTTTTTGGTACACTGCATTTACTTGGTATCTTTATTTTTCCGGATGATTTGTCAGTTTCGAAATTTGTATGTTCTATGTTTTATGTTGCAGATGATGCTGAATGTTAATAGTCAAATCATCGTTGGAATTTGTACGCTATGTTTTATGTCGCTGATGATGCTGAATATGTTGCTTATGGATATCCTCTGATTTCAATAAAATTGGTCATTTTTTTGTTATTTGTTGTTTCCAAGTATTAGCGGTTTAAAGGGGTAATTTGCGGTTGTAAGAAACTATGGTTACTTTTTACTTTCGGTTGTACGAAACTTCTCTCTTATAGCAAAAGCTTACAACAGTAGATTTCTATTCTACAGTAAGTTTGCCGCTAGTTGTCATCTTTAAAATTTACGACGAGCAGAAGCCTAGAGTATCTGAATTACAATTTCAAAACTATGCAATGTTAGTATTTTGGTGTAGTGTATTTGAGTAATAATAAAGCAATAAGTAAATCATACAACAATTTATGGTATTTTGAATGTGGAGGACTAAAATGAGAAGGAAAGAGATCCTTTTACATCCTCTCTACTCTCTGTACTGAGAGGAAATCTACTAAATTTGTTACACAATTTGTATATTTAAGACAAACGCACGTCTCAACTTGTTATTTACAGTTCTAGGTTAACCTATGCTTAAAAGGGTAACCTAAGTTAATGATTTCTTTGAGAATAAGTCTTGTCGAATCCTTGATTCAACTCAGACACCTATATACCTCACCTGAAAATAGTTTGGTAAAATGTTTTCTTCAACTAGAAGTGAGTCGTGAATCATGAAGTCCTGCGATTGAATAGTTTTAGTGATGAAGTTTGAGAGTTGGGTAGTTGTAGACACCGTAGTTCTTAAGAGCTGAAATTCGCTGGCCAATTGTGCTCTTCGTGTATGCCCTATTCTTCAAGCCCCCATTTTAATGAAGATAGACACAATCTCTATCACTTAATAATCTTGTACGCCTGTAGTCGTTAGTCTTCTAGCTGCAGGTTATCAACGAATAAGCTGCAGGTTAATAGTGTTTCAGTTCTCTCAGACTTCGTGGTCTAGCTCATGTCATTGACTAGCGTGTACAAGTTGCTTCTTGTGTCTACTAGCTCTTTCTTGATTTGAAATTGAGCTGAAAAATAAATCTTTGAACTTAGTTTGACTTGTTGCTTTGTCTGCAGATTCATGCCTTTGCAGCGAATCTACTGAAGACGAACTTTCTGTAATCTCTTTGCTGCGCCTGCTCACATTCATTGTTACATTCATCTTCTTCCGATGATAGACTCTTGTTGTTTGGCTGCTTGTTATTTGTCGTTGTCTTTGCTCTTGCAACGAACTACATATACTTTTAATTTACAATTAAAACATTGGGAGGTACTAATTCCTATTACAATTCAATTTTGCATCATTAAAATCTAAACGTAAATTTCATAACTTCACTTTTTCAAAGAGCAAATAGGAAAAATGAGTGGTATGATGAGGAGAGTTTGGGAACATTTTATTTTTGTAGTGTTGTTATAAAATTGGTGCGAAGATATGAAGTGGTGGATATAAACAACCTTTTATTATTGTTATTACTAAAGATTTTCCACTTTTGTAATGTAAGGTGTGTATCTTAAAACTTATGATATTGTTGATTTTTAACTTTGGCAAAAAGGGATAAAATTAAATAATCGGTTTAACAAATTCTTGTGTCATATAATATAGCTAATTCATATTTATTTGCATCCTTATCTAATACATATTGCTCAACCTAAATCAATTTTAGATTGTTGTGTTAATATATTAGTAAATATGTAAGTTTAGATTTATGTATATAATAAAATTAGGATTGGGAAAAAATAAGTTTATTATTTTAGAAAAGAATAGATTTTCAAATTATTTGATTATGTTTTTATGAAAATTATTTATTTGATTTTTATTTATAACCCAACCCCATACAAGTAATCACCACAATAGTTTTACATAATTTAACTTAAATGATCAACCAAAAAATAGTTTCATTTCGAATCTAGTATCATAGTTTGAAATATGCAATAGGAACATTAAATTAAAAATCAGGTAAATATGATTATTTGATGTATTATATGTCAAAAAATAATTATAAACTAAAAAGTTTATAATTAAATATTTGGATAAAGTGCTTAAAACCAAAAAAGAAAACGAATTTAATAACAAACTTCCTCCTATAAAAGAATTACCCATTTTTTTTTACCAAAATGATTAATTTTTCGCAGGAATTTACAGTTACATGAGCTGGCGAAATTATCCCGATCTTATAGGCTAGTCCAGCCAGCCTGATGGTTTAAACGGGCTGGGCAATATAAATCTTGGCTCAAAATAATATTTGATCCGACAAGCTCGATTCGATGGGCGAAAAGCTCGATAGTTTATGGATCGACCCAATAATATTAGTATATTATAGGGCAGTGGCGGAGCTACAGCTGGCTAACACGGGCTCCAGCCCAGTGCAAAATTTGTAGAATTTTATTTTTAGTAGTATAATTTTTATTATTTTTATTATTATTTAGTCTAAATTTTATTTAAACCCACCCCATTTCACTTTGTTGTACGCATTATAATCTCTGATGCATATATAAATAAATGATTCATACTCAAAATCTTGTCCCTATTTCCTTTCAAATTTATCTATTAATTGTTTAAGTAAATTTCCTTAAAAGATAAAAGAGAAAAAAAAAAAAAACTACTGTGTAGATTCTATTATTAATGAATGTTTTTTAAAGTTTATGATATGTCACAATTTTATTGAACTTTAAAAACATTTTAATGCACATGAATTTTTGCGTTCCAGCCCACCTCATGAGTGGATCCTGAATCCGTCCCTGTTATAGGGTATAGAATGGGTTGAACTGCAGAACTTAGACTTTATTAAATTTTAATTCGACCCGACCCAACATATGATGTTGGCCCGATAAATTCAGCTCGACCAGGGCCACCTGAATTGCCACTCATTAGTCATTTCCAGTCATTCATATGGATTTTGTTTACTGCTTCAAAGTACTACATGATTATTTATTATTATTATTATTATTATTATTATTATTATTATTATTATTATTATTATTATTATTTTATTTTATTTTATTTTTTTCATTTTATTTTTATTTTTATTTTTATTTTTATTTTTGATATCTTAGCAGATCATATTTGGCATACTTCTGCACCATCCATTGGTCACCTTCTTCCCACTCCCACAAGCTCTTTCCATCTCTCTCTCTGAGGAAGCTTTAATGGTTGGCCCTTAAAAGTACAATTGTGTAAAACCATCCATGGCTGTTTCGTTGAATTCAGTCATCAGCTTCAATCCAACTGTACGTTTCCTTCCATAACTCCTGCTATCTTTGTTTCTGCGCTTTGACTGTGTAGATGTAATTACATGAAATTTTGAATCGAAACTCCCAAATTCTCCTTTTATAAACCAAAATGAGTCAATTTGGCTTAAATTGGACTAGTAACCAGTTTGAAATAAGGAGACTGATTGTAAACAGTAATTGGGTGAAGTATATGCAATTTCATCCCTGTTTGAATTGATTAGGGTACCGTCTTAGTGAAATAGGGCTCTAAATGAGTTGAGTCGAACTGAACGTACTGTTTTTCCAGCTTGTCTGAAATATTATCGAGCTTCTAATATCATGTTTGAACTTGTTTGATTATTAATCGAGTCGAGTTTAAATGAGCTTTAATCGATACGAACACGAGCAGAGTTTGAGTAGTTTGACGTTTTTACATTTCTTATATATTTGAACTTATCAAACTCTCCGGTCAATCTTTAGATTTTATCAAATGTAAAAATATGTTGAAGCTTGTTTGATATCTTTAACTAAATATAGTTCAAACGAGTTCATAAGAACGAGCTCGAATCGAGTATGGTTTGATTTTCTAACTGAGAATTGTTGTGTAATTGTTCTACACTTCTACCGACTAACTGGATTTTCCCCTTTCGCTAAGATTTTCATCGTCACTTACTGTAACTGAAATGATCAGATCGATTATGAACCTTCCCGTTGCCTTTTTCTCTAAGGATGTTTTGAAAAATGAACTTCGTCGATTCATTCAGTAGTATGCAGAGTTGTTTCTAGACATAGCATTCTGTTTGAATCCTTGTTGATTCTTGTAAAAGTTGACCTTGAATCCTGTATTCAATTTGAACTATACATGACTGTAGAAATTCCTAAAAGAGAGCATGAATTTTTAGTAAATACTTACATAGGTAGCATTCTTCATAGGCACATGTGGTCTTATTGTTTCTTATAAGCCGATTAAAGGATTTCAAAGTTGCATCTATAAAATCTCACTAAATAACAAGAGTATGTTTGCAATGAACTTATTCTTAATTATCTCCAGTTGTATGTTATCCTCTTTATGACCTTTCTGAGATGCATAGTTATTAGTAGAAGTTTGTTTACTGCTGCTATCTTGGAGTTGGATTGTATCCATTACAATCTTGACTATGCTCAAGTGTCCGGCAAAAAATGTCTTATTGTGTTGGAATGTTATCACGCGCAAGTCACTCACGCTCAGAATTCCGGCAAAAGTTGGCCGGAAAATAAGTTCAGTGATTTATCTGCCAAACTAGTATAATTTGTATATATTGGTGTAAAAAAATAGTGGTTTATGTGGAAACAAACTGATAGTTTGGTAGGATTGCTGTAATTAACCCTAAAGTGAAATAGGTTAGAGCTTCTTGTAGGCCTATTCCTATGACATACTCGATCATAACATTGAAGCTAAGGAAACCGTACTGTGTTTATTTTATTTTCTTGGTGGATTTTTACGTTCCAAGTTGAAAGTGTGTTTGCCTTTTGCATTTACGGTGTATGGTATATATGTTCTCTGAAAATAAAATACACACGAGAAGTACACAAAATATAATCTTGCTTAAGAGTTAATATACGGCTATAAACTTTGGAACATGACTAAACTACATTGATGGTCATAACGCACACATCCCAAAATAGATCATGTCCTGATAATACATACTGCTCATTTGCAGTCTCTTCATTATCTATCCAGTCATTAGAATATTTTCTTTCAAACAGTCCAAATGGCCTATATAGCATTATAATTCACAAAAGCAAAAAATAGCATCATTCCCCTCATTTACTAACTATATATTTCGAACGAACTTATGTGAGTTGGACTGTTCTATCCCTTTGCCAAGAATATATTAAACACTACTGAAGAATGAAGAAACAACATCAGCTTTCTTAAGCTCATTTATGTTACATTTCAGTTAGAACTTTACTGTACACGTGGCCGTTGATGATTGGTTGTTAGTTTCCTTAGCTAGCTTACTTAGTATACATAAGTTTAGTTTATACATTTGTAAATATTTGATTCAAATATATAAGATATTTTACAGAGCTTGGCGGCTCATTCTTAACCGTTTTCATGCGGCTTCATACATG
This sequence comes from Ajuga chamaepitys, assembly GCA_958295605.1. Taxonomy (NCBI): domain Eukaryota; kingdom Viridiplantae; phylum Streptophyta; class Magnoliopsida; order Lamiales; family Lamiaceae; genus Ajuga; species Ajuga chamaepitys. Next base: position 49,655,885 of record OY282508.1, on the reverse strand, counting down.
AATTTGCACATTATACCAAATTCTACATTTACATTTGAGGCAGCTTCTAACGAACTATGGTTGTCTCCATCAATGGCCCGCGTTACTTTCAGATTACATTTCAACGAAAAAGTCAAAGTAGAAGCTTAATACTATTTTAGAGAAAGCAACAAGATACTTTTAGAAACTTAAAAACTTAACTTTGACTATGAATTGATATTTAAATAAACTAATAAGTTCTATTAAGACGAAGTAGGCTAGCTCAAGTAGTAAGAACACCCACTACCTATTTGACGTTTGGTTTTGGGTTCACGTCATTTTGGTGGGAAAGGAGGGTTTGAAAAAATGGTAATTTAGGAAAGATATTTAAAACTGAGGGCCCGCTTGGTTGGGGATTCAGGGGTAAGGAATGAGAATGAATGAAGACTCATTCCCATTTATGGTGCTTGGTACATAATCAATAAGTTAATCATTACCCCATTTTGTTAACAATTTCCCCCATTTCATTCCACAATATGATTGACCTTTCATTCATACCCATTGCCATTGCCATTACCATTGCCATTGATGATTTGCATGCCTGATATTTCTTGTGGTCTATGCATGTTGCAGGCGAACTACCAGCAGATAACTAGAGCTAATACCAAAGTATTATCATCAAAAGTCCCCTCGACCGCTCCCCAATCATGGTCCGTTGGATTAAGACATTCAACGCGACGAAAAAGATCAAGATTCTACCATGTAAGTGCTGAAGGCGACAATGTTGCCACAGAGACTAGTGCTAAGGACTCCGAATCCATCGAAGGATCAAATTCCAATACCGGGTCCTCAGACACCATCCCTACTGTGACCTCGTCAACAACAGATGTCAAAATCCAGTCCAACGGGGCAGCAGAAGAACCAGCCCCCAAGTCAAACTCGGGCGTGAAAAGGGCTTCACTAACAGCGCGAGAAAAACTCAGGGCAGCCCGGGTACTCAGCCGCTATACAGAGACGAAGCCATCAAAGCCAGAGCTCGGGAGCAAGCTTCTAGAAGCTCTACAAGAGAGCGATAAGAAGGGGAAGAAGCGGTCGGGCCTTCCGCAAGCACCTACTGATATGTTCGATGACAGCAAACGAGGGATGCCGAAGGACGGGTGGACGATCGAACTTCCAGGGGGTATGGATGTGTTTCTCATCGTTTTTTCGTTTGTGTTTATTAGCTCTGTGATGTTTGCTACAACTTACTTAGTTTGGAAAGTTGGTGCCATCCATTTTAATGAATACTAGGTGATGTTATATTGTTTTTCAGTTTCAGTATCCCTGTTTATATACATATATACAGGAATTACAAGTTCTTACCAAATTTTTAGGTACTCTTCATTCTTTACTTGCTCTAAATTTAATCTTCTTGTATGTGTCCTATGTTTCTTTATCAGTCGAGCTTGACTAAACCTTCCAACTCATCATATAAAAATATATAGGGTTTAGAGAAGATATATTGATAGTCTTCTAAAACAGAACTTACAAAAAGAAGGGTGAAAAAACAAACTAAAGCAATTTACCTGATCTTTTTTACTTGTATATTTGAAAGAGGGTTAAAAACAAACTAAAGTAATTTATCAGTCTCTTTTTATTTGTATACTAAATGTCCATCCCTGCGAGCTATGCATTGGATAAATACTTTTCTACTGTAATAATAATGTGTAATGAAATTAGTCATCTATATATTATGTGAGAATACAAAGAGTCAATATTTTATTGCCCAGTATCTTTGCCTCTCCTTCCACACTTTTTCTGCATATATTTCTTTTTTTACTTTTAATATCTTCCATTATCATAAATTGAAACTACCATATATCATGGTGTATTCAAATAAAAAATAAACTTATTATTTTTATAGTTAACATAAATTTTAATTTCACAAAATAGAAAAGCGAAAAAAAATAAAAATAAATAATTCAATCAACAAGTCACTTTTACGAATATAACCACGTTTTTTCTACGATAAAGTTTAAATGTAACAAAATTGTGTTTTTTTTATCAATGTTTTTAAAACAAAATAACTGAAATTATCTAACAATTATTAAGATAAAAAAGGTAAAATTAAAGTAAATAATTTTAATCTTCTAAAAAAATAAATAATTCTAATTCATTAAAAAATATTATTTTTTTTGTTATATCTCATTTATACGTAAATTTTCAAAAATAATAATACATCATAATCATAAAAAAAAATTTACACTAAAAAATTTATACTTAATTTTATATATATATATATATATATATCATTAATATCAAATCGAAGATCATAAAAAAAAAAATAATTTAGTATACTGTAAAATGGATCAATTTCATAAGGAAGTATGTGTTCAAGTGTAAATTAGCCCACAATTTAAGAACCGGGTTCAGACAGAGCAGAACCGGGCTAGTTTAAGAAACTGGATGACCAACTACTTCAAACCAGTGATTAAGAAATCTGTTATAATCGTTGGTCTTTACAACGGTTTTGCAGAGCTTTTCACAACGGTTTTCTACAACTTGTGTCTAACTTCAATTTGACCTGATTTCAACTTGATTCGAGACCCATTTTCGGTGTGCATTAGTTCGTGATGATGATATAAGTTGTTTTGTACAGTTTTATTTTGGGCTTTGGTGAATCCTAGTTGTAATCTTGTAATTGATTTTGGGAAATAGTGAATTGAGGACTCCTCATCCTCCGTGGCTGTAGATCTTTCAGATCGAACCACGTAACTCGTGTGTGTTGCTCGTTTTTGTTTCGGTTTTGCGCTAGTTCAAGTTCATTTTCTTGTGTGTTTTGTTTTCGGTTTCTTGTGTGAATTTGGAATGTTTCTCGTCTATTGATCTATTATATACCTTTCATCAAAATCCAAGTTAAAGACAAAAAAGTTAAACTCTTTAAGAAGTGAAAAGACGAAAAAATGATTAAAGGAGAAGCAAAAAAAGGTGAAGGAAACATGTCTCCTTTTTAATGGCTCTCTTTTAACATTAAGTTGGCATTTGAGGTGATATACTTAACTAATATTTTATTATGATTTTAAATATTTTGTCGGAGCCCCAAATTTTGATCTGGCACTTTCCGGTACATAAGGTACCCAACAAAAAAATTTGATATTACGAGTACGCGCTTCTATGGGTCGGATTGGATTTTTCTCAAAACGACTTTTTGGGATTTAATATATTTTTGCTTCTTTAAAATTATTGAAATATATTTAAAATTATGATTAAATTTAATAAAATAGGGTATCTGAATAAATTCGACATGACCCAACCTAAACCCAAGAGATGCAGGTCGAATTCGGATATAACCCAAAACTCACCTAACTAAAAAATACCACACCTGATCGGATAAAAGTTGCACGAGTTGGGCCGGATACCCAAACCCGCCTCTTAAAGGCCACCCCACCAGTGGCTCTGGATATAAAAGAAATCTGAATTATCCATAATTCACAAACAAATCTTGAATTTCAAAGTAGTTGATACAACAAGAAAAATGCCACAAACATTTACATGTTACAACAGCCTGCAAATAATTAAACAGCACTATTTTAATCTCTTCATCATCTGAGCCATCTAGCAAACAAATCAGCCACAGCAGAGCTCCCTGAGAATTTTATCTCTTGACCAAAATCCTCTACTACACCAAAATCAGGTGGCTTCATGCCTTTGTCAATCATTTCCTGCAAATACTTACACGCCTCGTTCGGCCTTCGCAGTCGTACAAGTCCCCCGATCAACACAACGTATGAGTTTCCATCCGGGCAACAACCCGTCCTCTTCATCTCCTCCCAAATCGCGCAACCCATATCATAGTTTCTTGCGACAAAGTACGCCTTTATGATCATGTTGTACGTGTGAATAGACGGCTCAATCCCACTCCGTATCATCTTCTTGTACATCTTAACTGCATCATCGGGCTTTTTCTGGTTAACCATCATCTTGATCAGAGCATTATACGTCCGGCCATCAAGGGGGCATCCTTTCTCGTTCATCTCCTTTAACAAACGGTACACCATATCCATCTTCCCCTTATTCCCAAAACCAATAATCAAACACGTGTATACAAAAGCATCCGGCGATAAACCAGAGGTAACCATATCGTCCAAGTATGTCATAGCTTCGTCCGTGTAGCCTTGTTTGCAAAGATAGTTGATTAAAATTGTGTAGCTCCTCACGTTAGGAAACGAGCCCTTAGACTTCATCAATTCAAAGAACGTGATTGCATTAGGCTGCTTTCTACTCCTCAATAACCCTTCGAGCATAATGTTATGGGCAACGATATCCGGCTTAAAGCCATTATCGACCATCTTATTCCATATCCTCCCCGCTTCAAACATATCCTTCACTTCGCACCAACCATTAAGCAATACAGTGTAAGTCTTTAGATTCGGAGTAAATTTATGCTTGATTTTGTCAAACAACGCTTGAGCTTCCTTCCCAAGCTTTGCCCTCCCCAATGCATCAAGCAAATAATTCACCGTCTCCACATCGATCTTAAACATATACTTCTTCATCGTATCCAAAACGCCAAGGGCCTTTTCCCTCTCTTTCGCAGCAGCAAAAGCACGAATGCAAATGCTAAAAGTCTCCATTAATAGCAAACCCTTGTGCCCCATTTCTTCAAGAATAGACATCATGGTCTCAAACTGCCTAGTCTTTCCAAGAATCTCCACCATCGAATTGTAAGTCCTCAAATCATGAGCAAAACCGGGCCTCTCAGCAGCCCAAGAAAAAAACCGAAACGCAGGTTTTCGTGCATGCTTGAATCTACGCAACACACCCAACACCAATTCATGGCTCAAGTTAATTCTACATTCATCCAAAACGGCCTCCATATTCCGATCTAGAGCAAACGTTTCATCAATCACCTTGCAAACCCTTTCCACCTCCGCCTCAAATTCGACATTATCACCAAACTTAGATTCTCTTTCACCATTGCGCTCATATTCAGAATCACAACGCGTTGAGCCAACATTCGCACAAAAAGGCCTGAATTTGTTCAAGCAATACGATAAATTTTTTGGATTAAAGCCAACTACGGAATTTCGGGTCGAAACTAATGGCAAGCTTTTTTGAAGATGAGAGTGTGAAGGGGGGTGTGGCAAAATAAACGGAATTTGACAGTGAGCACAATGGAGGCTACTATGAATAAAAGAATTAAGCAGAAAACACACGGGCACAGAAGTACCATGAACTTGCTTTCCTTGAATTCCTTGTCCTCTTGACGTGATTTGTCCCCCATTTCCAGCGATGAAATTGGAAAGGTGTTTGGATTGGGAAAGTGATGAATTTTTTAAATGAAAAGCCATTGAATTGCCATTAAACAGGACGAGAATTGTAAAGAAAAATAAAATTACAGGTAGTGGAAGAGATCTTTGTACAGGAAACCCAGATTTGTTAAACGACAAATCGTCTTCTAACAGCAGAAATCATCAGGAAATACCATCATAACTGGATAGAGTCTGTAATGCAAACAAGATATATTGGAGCTCAGCACATACAAAGAATATTAGTCAAAAGCAAAATGCAATTCTAGTTTCTTTTTTTTTTTAAATTCATTTTATGTGAATGCTCAAGATGATGTGTAAAGATTACACAATTCGGTGTTACAAATGGAATAAATTACCAATGACTTGTACCATTTGAAACTAAATTTATGAATCCAATCTTATCTCCTTCATAACAATGGATTTTTATCCTCTATATCTTGTATTAAACAAGAAAAAGTGGATTCTAGACACTTTTTATAATCAGGAATCTCTCCCCAAAATTTACAGAAAATTACGAAAGCAAAATGTAGAAGATCCATTTCCACAGCGAACCTTACTTCAAAGTGAACTCCAGAGATGACAGAAATGAAGAACAACAAGCAGCTATTTCAAAGATAAGGCACTCCATTTACCCACAAGCAACATAAATCAAGGCTAAAAATGGATTTTAGCAATTTCATAGGAAAAGGGAAATTGAGTGAATTACGAACACATTTAACAAATAATTCACTAGAACTTCAATCAGATTCTTTTAGGAGCAAGCAAATATCGACCTACCAAATTGATGCGGTAACTGTACTCCGTATTTTTAAATCAACACCATCTTTGCACTAAGGATTCACTAAAAACACAATACAGATGCCATTTCCAGGTATGATGGTGAGTAGAACTTACGAATTAAGAGCAACAGCAGATTAAAGAAGCACAGAACAGATTGCAGCAGATCGCTGGTTTAAAGCGCAAGAGCAGAGAGAGAGAGAGAGAGTCGTGAGATTGGGTTCTGGTCCAAATCGAAGCCCAAGCCCAATTGAAAGTGAGCTGTAAACTAGAGTCCATTGCTAAATATACTTAAATGGGCCAACCTTACAAACAAAATGGGTTCAAGCGTGGATATTATTAGCAACCCACTAAATTTCTTATTATAATCACTTAATTTAATAATTAAATTAGATTAAAATAACCTTAATCATAATAATGCATACATAATTAAAATAATGAATACATAAAATTTAAAAAAATTAAAAACCTTAAATAATGTATTTTTTGTTGTTCCTTGTCATCTTCAACCTAACAACCATGTCTCTCTCTCAAACTCCATGAACCCTAGCTTCTTTAAGGTTTTATCAATGAAGGTTGCGAAAAATTTATAAAACACCAACAATCAAGTCCAAACCTACACGACATTTAATATAATATTTCCTAAATCTAAATAATACAATTCTACAACAAATCAAAATCAGCATAGGATGATTATTAACGAACAAATACCCCATTCCTCTTTGTTTTTACCGATTGTCGCCACTCTTTTTCTTTCGCCCCAACAATTTAATATGTTTTTCTTTCTTCTTAACTTGATCAAATCATCGGCTTTTATTTTGGATTTCTTATCATTCTTTGCTTTGTTATCATCCACGTTGATACAATCAATTTCTCAATTATTTATTTGCGTTCCTTAGCGGCTGGATTTCGTTCGATTACCTTCTGCCTTTTTTTTTTTTATATTCTTTTTTTAATGTTTTTTTACATTTTAATTATTTTATTTATAATATATCAACTTAAATAATTAAATTTAATAAAGAAGGGTAAAATTGGTAAAAGTGAGTTGTATTAAGAAGTTTGTAGACATTTTTTAAATATAAGTGGGTTGCTTTGAGAACTGGTCTGCGTTAAGAAATTTATTGGGCTGCAAATAATCGCCGTCTTTTCATAAATGGCCCAGTCAAAGTATGACTTATCAAGAATGATCTTATTTATTCTAAACAATAAAAAAAAATCTCTTTTGTAAACAACTCATGTTTTGACATATTAAACAACCCAGTTGTTCAAACAACTACCTAGTTGTTTAAATAACTAGGTTATTGATTAAAAACAACTCCAGTGTTTTAAACAACCCGGTTGTTTAAACACAAAACAACCATGTTGCTTTAAACAACTCAGTCGTTTTTTTAATACAAATCTACCATATTGTTTGCACAACTTAAAGAATGGAAAAGAAAACTATCATCTAAGTATATAGTTACAATCTTAAATCTTAAAAAACATAATGTTTATAGATTGAGAAGCAAAATAAAGCATGATATGAAAGAAAATAAGAACAAACACCCACCTGCAAAAATAATCCGAACATGAATGATGATATATAAAACGTCAATTAATTGGAAAAGGGAAGAACATCCTAAAATGTCAATTAATATGGAACGGAGGGAGTAATAAAAAAGAAGGGATGGATGATGATATATAAAATGTCAATTAATTGAGTGTGGAGATTTTGAGGGTGGAGATTGTGAGAGATTTTTTCATTTTAAGTGTGTGAAAAGTTAAGTGGAACGGACCGAAATGGAAAGTATGAAAAGTTAGCTGGACGGAGGGAATAGTTATATACTACACGTCATAAGCTATTTAATTTTCGTGTACGTACTATACTACTTGTTAATCAATTCTCCATTTCTCGACACATAATAATAAATGAGCATGCTTGGCTCCAGTTTATTTTCCATCTTCGGCTGATAAAATTGAAGAAATAGAGTATTAAATTAGTTAAATGTTTTAATTTCTCGGTAAATAGATATATTTATGCTCTGCTAGAAAAATTTGTTTCAAACAGTACACAAGATATTACCTAATTCCTAGATTTTTCTTATTCTGTTAGTGAGGAAAACAAAAATTCAATTCCACCGGGCCGGCCTGTCCCTGAAAAAAAAAAAGCTCGTTCAAACCGGGCAAAAGGAACCCTAATTTTTTCGGGCCTCTAATATTCCAGCCCAATCCACTTTATATTTCGCTCTAAACGGGCCGGCCAATCGAGTCGGACCAATTTTACCAGCTCTACGGAAGGGTGGTTTGGACAGGAAAATGGCTAGATTTATATTCTTGGAGGATTTTGTTATTATATTAAGTAAGATTGTATAATATATGTGTGTGTGTTGTGCACGCGTGTGTGTGTGTTTGATGAAAGATGAAAAGTGGAGAAATTATTGGAACTATTTCGATTTATAATTTTAGCAAATGATGAATAAGAATTTAGTGGTATAATTGTTAAATTAACTAATACTTTATCTGAGCAATTGTACGGGTTGATTTTTTTTTTTTTTTGTCAGTTCCAATCATTGTTTTTTAAAAATAACTACATTGCTTGGAATCCGCTTATACAATCAACATTTTAAAATTTTAAAATTATGTTAAATAAACAGTGCATACAAAAATATTTTAACGAATCTAACTTTAATAAACATAAATTTGTTTACCAAACCACATGAAAAATACAATCACTCTTTCATCAATCAATCCAAATGTACAATAATTCAATTAATATATATATTTTTTCTATTAAATCAATTAATTAAGAGGGTTGATAAAAAAAATATATTTTTTCTATTAAATTAATTAATTAAGAGGGTTGATAAAAAAAAAATCTTGTATTTACATATTTAAATTAGTTGTGAGAACTATTGGGAGATAAAAATGTGTATTGCAATGAAGATTTTCAATAGATTATAATAATGTTATTACAGACAATATAAATTAAAAATAAAATAAACATTAAACATTCAATAATTCTATAAACAATAAGTTTACAAAATCTAATATTTTAAGCTTAAATTCAACTAGGGGATCGGTGTAGCTCAGTTGGTAGAACGTCCTGTAACCAAGCCACATCTTTAAAGTAACTTCATAATGATACTTGAATCTTTATTTTCAACGTCCGAATTGCTAACATTATTTTTACAAAATTCTTGTGGAAGGATTTGTATGGAAAAATAAATGTGATTATTTTTACAAATTTGTTCAATTTTAAAAAATTAATTTTATAATAATATACAAAATATTAATGTAAATGGATTTTTGTTACCATGTTATCCTTGAAAAGAATCAAATTAAAATTGAGATTGTTTGTTTGGGTACAGTACCCCATGTCCCCTATTGTCTCCTGACATTGAATCTACGACTAGAATGAGCATGATGGTCGTCTTCGCACTGGATCTACAACTAGAACGAGCGTCACGCTGAAAGGTCTATTGTATTTCTAAATTCAGTAACGGAGTGGTTGTTGAGGTTTTTTATAGGACGATGTGCTGAGGTCAGTCGCTAGGGCAGAGCAGCTACTAATTTGTATTGTAGAAGATCAAAGTATTGGACTAGCTCATGAAAAAATTTAGTTACGCATAGACTAACTCATTTAGCTACAATGTATCTATATTGTATCTATACCCTCTAACATGCATGCTAAATATATTTATTTTATTTTTGTAATAATATGGGTATCCAATTCCTTTTCATTATCATATATTTCCCAAATTATTATGGCCTTTTTACAAACTTTTTTTAAAATCCAATTCCTTTTCATTATCATATATTTCCCAAATTATTGTGGCCTTTTTACAAACTTTTTTTTAAAATAACGTGAAATACTCTTTATATTTAAAACTAGTTGGTTGAATCACATCTCTACCGATCACTCTTACATTTTTCCAGTGGAGGAGCATAAAAAAGCACCATTCATGTATATACTTGTTCAGTAGCCTACACAACCCAAAAGAAAAAAAGAAATATATATATATATATATATATATATATATATATCCACCAATTGAAACTAAAAATATAAGTAAACTGAACATGCATTTATTATGTGTCATTTTATTTGGTGCATTGAGAAAAATGTAAGAGTGAGATTTGACAACCTAGTTTTAGATGTGGAGAATATTCCAAGTTATTTTTTGAAAAAAGTTTTGGAGAAATGCCATGATAATTTGGGAATATTCCAAGATACTTCTTAAGAGGATACTTGGTTTGGGATGTAGTGGCATGTGCCACGTCCGATGGGGAACATCCACGGATGAGACATCCAAAAAGCTATTTTAGTTTAAGGGTATAGTAGGGTAGAATGTGCATTGGAAATTGTAAAAGGTGTATTGGAAATTGTAAAAGATGTGTTGGAAATTGTAAAAGGAGATGTAGGTAATAGGGTGTGGATGTTGAGGGATAGTGCATCCGGTGTAAAGTGAAATACGTTGCGGACGGGCCATGCCCAATCCGGATGGCACCATACCAATCCAAGTATCCCCTAAAGAAATATTTTTAGGAAAACTTTGGAGAAATGTCATGATTAGAACGGCTTGGATATCTATATGCGAGCTTCTTTAGGGGATTATTGGACAGGGATGGACACATCCGGATGTGGGATGGTCCATCCGTAAACAATTTCACTTCAGGCGGATGTGGCCCATCCACCCACATCCCCCTATAAAGTTATCACATTTCCCAATCAATCAATCATTACCTTCATCACCTATCACAATATTTTAATACTATCAACCACCCTAAAACCTACTGATGTGACATCTACAGTACACATCCTATCCTACACATCCCTTTAAACAAAAATACATTTTCACTATTTAAGTGGATGTACCATCCCAGGACGTGCCACAGCCGACGGGACACATCCCACTACATCCCTGTCCAATAATCCCCTTAACCTTCCTAACCATATATATATATATATAACTATATAATGGTGACTATTCGCAATTCACAAAATTTTTTAGGCAAAAATTTATATGAGATCGTTAAACGATCGTCATTCAGTGTGATGGAAAAAAAAAATATTATTTTTTATAATAAAAATATCACGTATATCTGTAAAAGTATTACTTTTTTTGAAAAAAAAAAAGTATCACTTTTATCTTAAAAGTATCATTATAGCAAAAATATCATTTTTATCTATAAAAATATCATTTTTTCCTGTAAAAGTGTATTCCGTCACACGTGAGACCGTCTCACACAAGACTCACTCAATTTCTTAACGCATCCCACTTTTTTGAAAAAATCAATATAATTTCCTTAATACAATCCACTGAATATCAATTGTAGCTTTTTAATATTATTTAAATTAAAACATTATGAATAAAACAATAATAAACAAGAAAAAAGAAGAGGAAAGAAAACAAAGGGATCAGTTTATGAGGAGGAAGAAGAAGATAAAGAAACCTAAGTCTCGATTTTGATCAACAATTTTTATGGACCAAAGTTCGTGAATAAAAATAATGACGATTCCCTGATCCGACTTCATGGACATTCTCGACGGAGTAAATGATCAAAGTTAAAACCAAAGTAATTGAAGTCGATGGGCCGATGGGAAAACTCCCCCAATTTCAAGCAAATAAACCTCAGTTGATAGTCATCATCGCCTCCTAGAAAAGAAAAGATGATGGGATGAAAAAGAAACATATATAAAATAAAATAAAAAGAAAAACTACTTTTTTTTTAGCACTTGTTTCACTATTTTTTATTAATATCATTGTTATATGATGAGGGTCATCGTTGTCTCCATTGGTGAAAGCATTGTTTAGATTTCTGTCTTAACGGGACAAACATCGGGACGAGATATTTAGAATTAGGTTTGATTCAAGTATTCTTTTGGATGTTTGATGATTGATTGAGTGTAAGATTTTATTTTGTGGTAGAGTAGTTTGGTTTTTGGTATTTTCCTTTGTTATTTATGTCCTTCATTGATAAAATCTTGATGAAACTTGAAATTATGAAGGTTTGGGAAGAAATGACACGTCTGACTGAAAATGATGTAAAAGAGAAAATTTATAAGGACGCAATAATCTTTATTAATAACATTTTAATTTATTAAATTAGTGGGATGCGTTAAGAATTTTTATGCATTGCGAATTCCGCCTATGTATATCTACACACACATATTTCACATACAAATTAATAAGTATGAAATACTTTGCAGCGGTGGTGTATCCAGAAATTTGAAATGGGGATACGATATACAGTTCTATATTATAGAAACACTATTTAATATTTAAAATTCTACAGCCTCAAACATAATGCAAAACAAAAAATACTTTAAAAAGAGATATAGTACCTATGATTTTTATTTTGATAACAAACCAAATTTGTCATAACAAAACATGTACAAGCAGGATTCGATTCCCGATTAATGGAAAAAAGGATCGCACGCGGTATCATTGTGTCAATACTACTAGGGCGGTTCAAAATATAACCAAACTGACCAAATCAAACCGAACCAATCCAATCCAATTCGAGAACCTTGGTTCATATTAGTTTATAAATAGTTATGGATTACAATATTTTACAAACAAGATGGATTACGAAAATAAAAATCCATTAAAACCAATCAAAACCGATATAATATGAATATATATATATATATATTATGATTATAGATAATTTTATTTATAAAATATATTTGAATGATACTACAATTTTTTATAAAAAAAAGATATAGACTTTGATTAGGCTAGAATTTGTGTCCTTTATTTAATTTTAAAGATTAAGTTAATATTTATTATCTAATATTGAACTCTATAATTGAGGCACAAAAATCATAGTCGAAGACAGGCAGCAACGACCATCGGTGAATAAAATATTTTTTCGAAGTCGAATGAAGGCATCTCGGAACTACATGCTTACGAAAGAATCTAATTTGTTATTATGTAATTTATTCTTTATTTTATGATATAGTTGAAATTATGAATTATATGCCCTATATATTGATACTTTTTACTTTTTTTTTTCTTGCACCGATTAATTGATTAAAGGATATTTGCGTTACTTTTGTATTATCAATTATTGAATTTTTTTTATTTATTATTAACCAAACCGACCCAATAAAAACTGAATCTGATAGCTTTGGTTTGAATAGTTTTTGTTGTAGTTGATTTGGTTAAAATTTGAGATATTTAGAAACCGATTTTATTAGTTTGACTAGTGGATTTTAGTAATGCCTATAAATGTTACCTATAAATGAAAAAAATCAAATATTTAAAAGTACACCATTATAATAATACCTATAAATATTACCTACAAATTGAAAAACTAAATATTTTGAAGTACAGGTATACCCCTTGTTTTTACGCTGCATAGGCCACTGCTTTGTAGGCTTGTAGCTAGGGGTGTGCACGGTGCAGTGTGGATCGAATATTTGAAAATATCCAGATTCGTATCAAACTTCGGTTATTTAAAAAATGAGTATTCAATACCGATCCAAAAAATCGGTACGGTGCGGTTATTTATTTTTTCGGGACAGTTCGGTTCAGAATTTCGGATCTAATGGAACGGTTCAATTCAGTTCGGTTCAGTTCGGATAATCGGAGATTTATTTTATCTTTTGAATAATAAATTCAATTGAATATAATATATTGACGTCTAACTAATATAAATAATTTTATTACATCAAATTTGTTTTCAACTAACTAACTTGTGTTATGAAAATTATATGATAATTAAATATAATGTTTTTAAAAATCTATGTTACATAAAACAAACTACAAAATTATGAATAATTTAATTTTTAATTCTTATTTAAATTAATCTGTTAGGATAATATATTTTTAAATTTATAATTTATTATTTTATTCGGTTATTCGGTTCAATACAGTTCGGTATGATTAAGTACGGTTCAATACGGGTTTCGGTTCGGAAAATTGAGAAATATTCAAATCCGTAAAAAAAAAAAAAATCGGTTTGGTTCGGTTCAGAAAAAGTCAAATGATCAACGGATTTTTTCGATTCGAAACTTATTCAGTCCGAATTTCGGTGCGATTTCGGAAATCTCCAAGCTCCGTGCAGAACCCTACCTGTAGCTACTCAAATAATCAGAATAAGGTAACCATTTTCTATTTAGTATTTCAATATATTTGAAGGTAGATGCTGAGAATCTCAATTTTCTTTTTTCTTAAATATTTCAACAATTAACTAATAATTATTTTAGATACCAAATTTGTAATATTTTATAAATTTCAAATTAATGAATATAAACATAGTGACTTGGCATGACACATAGGCGTATGTGGTTTTTTCACGAATCTATTGTTTGGTTCCATATCACTATTATTCCACAAAATATTTTATCATATGTACATAAAATACTATCCATCTAACTTGCTATACGTCTAACCAACGTTGCATATCAAACACAATTCAAATAAAAAAATATTTTCAAAATCATCAATCCATACAAAGGTACTGAACTTGTAATATATAATATTTTATATATGTGCAGATTATAAGAAAAACGATCTTTTGAGATCATGAAAAATGGTCTCAAATAAGAGTATTTGTCACAATTTTATTGTCGTTTTAATAATTTCGACGCAAATAATATATTTGTGACCATAAAATATGTCTCAAATATTTTTTGCAACGATCTAAAAAATTAGTGTAGATATTTGTGACAGCAGGTGGTCATAAATAACTTATTATTAGTGACCACAATTGTGGTGTGAAAAAGTAGTATACAAAAGACCTCTTTTGTTGTAGTGACATATATAAATATTTCTATATAATTTGAATGGCAAATAAAAACCGAATATGTAAATGTTTGTTTTGTATTCAAAATATATGCGAATATTTTCTAATTGGGATTTGAATTTGAATTTGGATATTAATTCGAATTTGACTATTTAAATTTGAGATGTGAATCATTTGCATGTACTCCATAAACTATAAAGCCCTAGTGAGAAGGTCATTAATTTAATATATGATACATAAAATAACAAAAATAAATTGAAAATGAAAAAAATATTTGTATTTTAAAAATTATTCATTCAAAAGTAACAAAAGTGAAAACAACCTCTGAATTATTCTCCAAAATTTTAGGCAGAAAAAAATACAATTACAGAAATACCCCCTACTATTACTTTGTTATGTATACATAAAAATAGATCTTTTTTTAAGAATGAATAGGGGAAGTGTTTTATTTTTGTTTAATCCGGAGGAATTATTATTATTATTATTATTATTATTATTATTATTATTATTATTATTATTATTATTATTATTATTATTATTATTATTATTATTATTATTATTATTATTATTATTATTATTATTATCTTCTGAGTTCTGAAAGTATTTGCGAATTACAAGCTGTTTTCCTAAATAAATAAATAAATTCCAAATTGTTGAGACGAAGACTTGAAAAATACTAAAAACTAACAGCCACAATTTATTGGATGTAATCTCAACCGTTTTGTATGACGGTTACCACTTTCCACTAACTGTATTTATATTTTAAATTCAATTTCTACTATTGGGATTTCTCATATAATTCTTTACAACATAATTCCGTGTCAATCATGTTTTAAACTATATATATATATATTAAGAAATAACAAAATTTCCCACAACAGCCTCAATTTCGTAAAATATCTCGGTTAAAGGTCACCATTTTGAAAATTTTTCGGTTAGGGACCTGAATATTAAATTTTATTTATAATTCACGCTTACGTCTTGAATAAAAATTAATATTGTTCGATGTTAAGAGTGACAATTCCATACGTGATTCGACGAACCCAGTCCAATCTGATACGAATGTATTGTAAGAAGTTCACTACCAATTCGACACGAACTGATATGATTTTAACTCGGATTGACCCCACATCAATAATTTATCTTAAAATCTAATGATTATATGTTTCAAATTATTTTTAATATATGACGCGAGTCGACATAAAATCGATCACGAACCCAACCCAATGATCCAAATTGTCATCCTATTCGACTTACAGAAAATCTAGTATGCAGTAGATTAAAACTTTCAGTATGAAGTATATTAAATTTTCAATATATCGTACGGAACTTCTGTAAAATAATGTGCTTTATTTTCGAGACGTAAGCACTGAATTTAAGGGCGGACCTGGGGCTTTGTCAAATTTTTTAACTAAACTATTGTATTTATACATATATATAATGTAATTGTAGTTAAAGAACGAATTTCGTCACCCTCAATTTCATAAACTTTGATATATATCTCAAAAAAATTATTTGGCCCTCCATTATGAAGGTCTGACTCCATCTTTGCCTGAACTGCAAAAAAGTTCAAAATCTAAATCTCTGACTAAAAAAAAATTCAAAATTCAAGTCAGAATTACAAACTTCTAAAATTTAGTCCTGAATTGAGATATTTTATAAATTTGAGGGTTGTAGTGGAATTGTCCTGAAATGGATTCATTATGTCATGCAACAAAACTGACTAACCAACAAAATCGAAGTGGTTTCGCTTATGTGCGAGCAGTTTAAGGTTCATGCCAACAACTCCCTCACAACAGTTACAACCCCTCTGTATCTATAAAATTCCTAGAGAGATAGTTCTAGAGAGAGAGAAAACCATGGAGAGTGGCGAAAAGATTAAGGGATCATGGAATGCACACGAAGATGCTACATTAATCAAGCTGGTGGAGGAGCACGGCCCTCGGAACTGGTCTCTGATCAGCGGCGGCATCCCGGGCCGCTCGGGGAAGTCGTGCCGCTTGCGGTGGTGCAATCAGTTGAGTCCGGCGGTGAAGCACCGCCCCTTCACGGCGGCGGAGGACGCCGTGATTATGGAGGCGCACGCTGTGCATGGGAATCGGTGGGCCACCATCGCGAGGCTTTTGCCGGGGAGGACTGATAATGCGATTAAGAATCATTGGAATTCTACTCTGAGGAGGAAGCGGAAGAGAATCGGCGGCGACTCGGCGGCGGCACGGCGGAGCGATGAGTCAGGGAGCGGGTCGGATGAGTCGAAGAGGCAGTGTTCTCGTGCGTCGGCGGAGCAGAGTAGTTACAGTGGGGATGAGAATTTGGAGGTTGCGGAGATGGGCTCGGGTTTGGGCTTTGACCCTGATGGGCTTAACCTGACCCTTTTGCCGCCTGGAGTGGGTATGATAAAATTAATGGGTTAAATTTTATTTTAGCCTCTTTTTCAATAAAAAATGATATTTTAGCTAGCATCGTAATATCTATATAATTTTAGCCATTCAACTTTTATATACTTTTGATATTATATGGGTTTCTTTTTTTAATAAGGTTGGGTAATGGTATAATAAGTATAAATAGTTAAAAAGAATAGTTATTTGGAGAAAACTTAAAAATATAAATTAAGTTACCATTTTAACAATCTTTTACTGTTTCCACTAAAACCAATTACAGGTGGCGGGATCGTGACCGAGGATCTGATCAGAGAGGAAAGAGATTCGACGGTGAAGATTGGAGACACGTGTTTCGTGGAGTTGATGCAGAGGATGATAGCAGAAGAGGTTCATAATTATTTTAATCAGTTACGAGCTGAAAGCGGGCCTGGGCTTGGGCTTGAATCGCTGGCCCGTAAAGGGCACTAGAAGAAATGGAAATAGTGATTTTGTATACTTTTGCTTTACCTAACGCATCCCTAATCAAAATCTCTACTTACACAAGAAAAACCTGAAACCGTTTTATTTGTTATTTTATCATTTACGATGTCACCAGTTACTTGGTACTATCAAATAATTCTGATAATTTGACAATAATTAATACAATATATTTATTTTCTAAATATATATATATACACACGTGTGCGTGTGGAAATAGGTCAGAATTTTGAGTATAATAATTGTACAAATTTGATTGTTACGTTTAAATTTATTGTTGCATATACTTATATTGTAGAACCGTGCCTTCAAAATTTAAGATGTGTGTTTCTTATCAGGGTGGCAAAATTCTCGTGAAAATTCATTTTCGTTGGAACTCGATATTATTGGATAGAAAATTTTCGATGATAGTGGAAATGGAAATGGGAGTGGAAGTGGGAGCTGGTACGGAGATTACTCGCTTTAGAAAAAGCGGGGATGAGATTAGTGCTCCCCGCCTCATGCCGCCTTCTCGCTTAATTAAAATGAAATTTTCATACCCTAATTCTTAATTATTAATTCTAGCATTTGTCATTTTTTTAATATGTATACTATTTAATGATTAATCCTAGATTCTCATCCGACTCAGATTTCCTGAGTGGAAAATTTTATGGGGATAGTATTTGGAATGTAAAATTAGAATGAAGATGGGATGCTCAATATCAACTCCGAACCCGCTCATTGCCACCCCTATCCCCTACATAACATTAGTATATGTGGAACCAAATTACAATCGTGCAGTTTTTACGTTTCTGTAGTCATCAGCATATTACAGTTGTGAACACATCAGTTTTGTTATAATATGAGCATCTCCAGCAATGAAAATGCTCGCCTACCAACCGAGGTACATGTGCTCAGTTTTGTTCCTTTATGGTATTATGGTAGAGCACTGTACAAGTTAATGTGTTCATCAACTTACGTTGCAACATTTTATAGAATGTAATTAATTGTTCATCTTTAATTTAGGGATGAAGAACTTTACATATCAGCGATGAACACATTAACATGTGCCCACAGTAGGTAGGAAGCAATTTAGATTCAGTAATTTTCCTTATGGTTATTTATTTAATTTTCAATTTTGTTGTCTACCTTGACCGGGCACGAAGGTTAAGGAAAAATAGATTTTGTGAAATCTTTAACTTTTTCAAAGATGGAGATTGAATGTAGAGATTTTGAGGGTGGAAATTGTGAGAAAATATTTGTCATTTATGGGCTGACAAATTAGATTGGAACAAACCGAAAAGAAAAGTAGACAAATTAGAGCGGGATGGAGGGAGTATATGATATGATGTAATTTTATGTTACGAGTGTTTTTGTAATTTTATGATTTTTTGGTGTATTATTATGTTATATTACAATTTCATGTGTAGTATTTTATTATTTGAATACCAACATTTGGGAATGTAAACGAGCAGGTTAAGTACCTTCATATTTTATTTTATTTAATTAGAATACGGACACGAATGATACTCGTACAACATAACTAATCAATATAAAAACATCAACCAAAAGTCCTGGCTCGATCCATGTATTAAGACATTTAGAGGGTGTTTGACTAAACTTATTTTAAACATCTTATAAGTTTCAACATCTTATAAGTTATTTTAAGAGCTTATAAGATGTTATTTTTAAGGAGCTTATAAGTTAACAAAGTGTTTGGATAAAAAAGCTTATAAGTTTGCAATTGAATATAGTGATTTAACTATAAATTTGGGGTCTAATTTAAAAATTAATATTAAACGCACATTTTAATTAGTGTGTGAAATGTATGTAGTGTGTGAAGTTTAAATAGTGTGTGAAATGTGTGTAGTGTGTGAAGTGTGTGTTGTACGTGTAGTGTGTGAAATGTGTGTAGTGTGTGAAGTGTGTGTTGTGTGTGTAGTGTGTGAAGTGTGTGAAATGTGTGTAGTGTAAGTGTGTGAAATGTGTGTGAAATTTGAGTGTAATAATTAAGACTTAAAAAATAAGATGGAAATAAGTTGGGGTAAAGCAACTTATTTTTTTTATATCTTATAAGCTCTTAGAGCTTATTTTTTGATCTTTTAAGCTCCTAAACATCTTATTTTGCCAAACACTTTGCAAGAGCTTATAAGCTCCTAAACAGCTTATAAGATGTTTTTAGGAGCTTATAAGCTCAGCCAAACACCCTCTTAATTTACCAATGTAACTTCATAATAATGACAATTGGCAGAGAACTTAGTCGTAGGATAAAATGGAAGTCTAACTAAAAAAATTGAGGTCATTAACCAATCAAAATGCAAGGTGCGAGCATTGTTATTGAGCTACTCATCTTATCCAATAAAAAAAAGGATAAGTTAAAATATGACAAAGAACAAGATATGAAAAGGTGAGTCTAATCACGTGGGAGCCAAGAGTAAATCGAGTGGGAGCTTTTGTTATATAGGGCCACCTATCTTAGGCAATCAAACAAGCACAATTAAATGATGACTAATCAAGTGGGAGATTTGTTATTGAGCCACCTATCTTAGTCAGTAACAAAATGATGACGCAAAACACGACATGAAAATAAGAGCTTAGCAAATGCAAATGACAACGCATTAATTTACAAGAAAAACTTAAAAAAATTTAAGATTAATAGAGATCCCACTTAATATTGCAAAAGATGTTTATGTCCCTCGCTTTGGTGCAACGATTGTACAACATATCCTCATGTTTATGACTTCAGGGCAGGCACCTCAGTTGGGTTAAAACTTAAAAACCCAGCTCTTTTGACACGTTTTGCATGCTTGAATAAAGCTGTCTGCGTTATTATATATAACTATATTTGAAAATAATTATCATATTTATAGTAATAATGAAATGTTCAACAGTCAACTTCAAATGAAGAGAGGCAGAGGTCGTAGAGTGCAACCCATAGAGAGAGATAGATACACTTACATGTAGGGATGCAAACGAATCGAATCGAAGCGAATATTAAGAGATTCGATTCGAATTCGTGAAATTTGGCTTCGATTCGAATATTTTTTCCGAATATATTCGATTCGATTCGTGATTCGTAAATTTAAAATTTTCAACAAAAAAAAAATTTTTTTAGAAAATATTCGATTCGAAATCAAATTTGTCTAGATTCGAAAATTAGAAACCATATATTTTACTAAGGGAATTTGTATATATTTACTAATAAATATATTTTTATTTATTATAATTATATTATATATTTAATATTATTTATATATATATATATATATATATATATATCGAATCGAATTATCGAATTTCACGAATCGAATACATATATATTCGAATTCGATTCGAAATATAAACGAATATAAAATATGATTTGAATTCGAATTCGAATTCGAATTTTACCGAATCGAATCATCCTAAACGAATTCGAATCACGAATCGAATCAGTATAATTTGATTTGACTTGCATCCCTACTTACATGCATCTAGGCCAATTTATAGAGTTATTTTGGTAGTGGTTGCATATAAATTTGGTGGTTTTGTGTTATATTTTGATTATTTTTAGTTGAATAACGTGTTTACCTATTTTGTAGTGAAATTCTTATATTTAAGACCAAAATTAATGGAGATAGGGTTCGGGAGAAAGAACAAGGTTATTAGGAGTAAAAACGAGCAAGAAATGAGATCATACGGTGAATTGATATAATAATTTAGAGTTTTTCTATAGTATAATAATTTTTTACCTACTGTATCAGGTAATTAGTTTTTTACCTAGTGTACGAGGTAACTAACAAGTAAGTTTTCCAAATGGATGCCAGCTTTTTATCTTTCTTTTTTCCTCCCTTGTAATGAAAATATATGTTCTTACACTTTAAATGCACCACATTTTGAAATTAGAATCACAATACACGTGAATATATCTACAAATATTTTGTAATTTTTTCTCATTCAACTTGAGTTTTATCCCTCTCCTTTACAGTTCCAAGCATCATTTTTCTCCCTCCATCCCGTTTTAATTTGTACACTTTCTTTTCTCAGCAGTTTCATCATATTTTGCACAACCCCAAAATGAAAAGAAATTTTACAATCTCCACCCTTACAATCTCCACCTTTGAAAAAATCAACTGAAACGTAAAAAAAAGTTTTTCTTAATATACGCGCCGGAGCAGGTGTGCAAATTAGGGCGGGACGGAGGGAGTATTAGATTCATATATTGACCCAACTTATAAAATTAGAGATTGCAAAATTGAAATACGAATTAAGATTAGAGGTAATTCAATTCAAACAAGAACATAAGAGCATAAAGAATCCAACAAAATCTTGAGGGTTGATGTTAAGTTGTGGAGCCAAAAACAGGGGAACAGGGGTGTTTTCTCGCTGGAAAGTAATCTCGGCCGAGACGGGGAAGGATCTCGGCCGAGACGGGCTGTCGAGTCATCTCGGCCGAGACAGAGAGTGATCTCGGCCGAGACGTGAAGGCAGGTAAAATGGAAGTTTGCCCTGGAGAGTCATCTCGGCCGAGACAGAGAATGATCTCGGCCGAGACGTGAAGGCAGGCAAAATGGAAGTTTGCCCTGGAGAGTCATCTCGGCCGAGACAGAGAATGATCTCGGCCGAGACGTGAAGGCAGACAAAACTGGAAGTTTGCTCTGAAGACTCATCTCGGCCGAGACAGAGAGTGATCTCGGCCGAGACGTTAACACCGACTTACTTTTTGCTTTTGAGAGTCATCTCGGCCGAGACAGGAACTGATCTCGGCCGAGATTCTTAAACCGTCTTACTTTATCAGGCCTCAAGCTGAGGTCAGTTTTTGTGTTCAAGAAGTTATTAAAATAGGTTTTTTCTTTCATTGTTCATTGTAACTCCCAAAATTCATCACAAAGCAAAATATCCTGGCTTGGTATCGCCCCCAGACGTAGTTGCTCTTCGTAACGAACTGGGTAATCAAATCGTTGTCTTGTTGTTTGCTATTGTTATTGCGTTCTTTATCCGATTGTCTAGTCGTTTCGTGCTTGGAGGTGGGATAAATTCCTAACAACTGGTATCAGAGCTTCGGGTTAGTTTCCTGGAGGATTCACAATGAACGACAGAAAGATTACGGTGGAGAGATTCGATGGGACTGATTATGGATTCTGGAAGATGCAAATCGAAGATTACCTCTACGGTAAGGATTTGCACCAGCCCCTCAAGGAGAAGCCCGAGAAGATGTCCGCGGAGGAGTGGGAGCTATTGGACAGGAAAGCGATGAGCGCGGTGCGTCTGTCGCTGTCCAAGGAAGTGGCCTACCATACCACAGGCGCGAGGTCTACATGGGAGATGCTGAAAACCTTGGAGGAGATGTATCAAAAACCATCGACGGCAAACAAGGTTCATCTGATTAGACGGTTGTTTAATCTGAGGATGACAGAGGGAACACCATTGAGGCAACACTTGAATGAGTTCAACATGCTAACCTCACAGTTGGACTCGGTGGATATAAAGTTTGATGATGAGATTCGGGCCCTAATAATGCTATCTTCTCTGCCAAACAGTTGGGCCGGTACAGTGACAGCTGTTAGCGCCACAGACGCTAAGCTGAAGTATGACAGGGTGAGGGACTTGATGATCGGGGAGGAGATTCGGAGAAACGAATCAGGATCAGGACCAGGATCGTCCTCAGGGTCAGCACTGAATACCGAGAACAGAGGCAGACAGAAGGGAAGGCAGTTTAAGGGGAGGTCAAAATCCAGAGGGAAGAGTCAGACGAAAAAGTGCTGGAATTGTGACGAGGTTGGTCATTTTAAATACCAGTGCAAGGCGCCGAAGAAGAACAAGGGGGATCAGGCAGACAGGAAGACAGCAAATGCAGCCACGGAAGAGGATGATGGCGATGCATTGGTCTTGAGCGTGTGCAGTCCCATGGAGTCTTGGGTCTTGGATTCCGGCGCATCATTCCATTCATGCGGTAACTTTAGTATAATGCAAAATTATGTTTCCGGCGATTTTGGACAGGTGTATCTGGCAGATGATGAATCCCTGAAAATCGTGGGTAAGGGAGACGTAAAGGTTGAGACATCAAATGGCTCAAAACTGATATTGAATGGAGTGAGACATATCCCTGGATTAAAGAGGAACCTACTTTCAGTTGGACAGCTTGACAGGGAAGGTTACGTAGTAACGTTTGGCTGTACTGGAAGATTACCAAAAGAGCTATGGTAGTAGCTCGTGGTAAGAAGGAAGGAACGCTGTACATGACCAGTAACTCGCAGGATTCCCTTGATCTTGCGAGTGGTAATGGTGATGCAAATTTGTGGCACTGTCGGCTGGGCCACATGAGCGAGAAAGGGATGAAAGTCATGAGTTCGAAGGGTAAACTGCCTAGTTTACAAACCGTGGAGGTTGGTATGTGTGAAGATTGTGTCTTCGGGAAACAAAGGCGAGTGAGTTTCTCGAGGAGTGGCAGGACCCTGAAGAAGGAGAAGCTAGAGCTGGTCCATAGCGATCTATGGGGACCAGCTCCGGTGGCGTCCATCGGAGGATCGATGTACTACATGACGTTCATCGACGATTCAACCCGCAAGGTATGGATCTATTTTCTTAAAAATAAGTCTAATGCATTTGACGTTTTCAAAAGGTGGAAGGCCTTGGTTGAGACGGAGACGGGGTTGAAGGTGAAGTGCCTGCGTTCCGACAACGGTGGCGAATATGAACTCAAGGAGTTCAAGGAGTATTGTGCTGAGAATGGGATTCGTACAGAGAGGACTGTACGTGGAACGCCCCAGCAGAATGGTGTGGCCGAGAGGATGAACAGAACTCTAAATGAACGAGCGAGATGCATGAGACTGAAGAGCGGACTGCCTCAGTCATTCTGGGCGGATGCAGTGAGCACAGCTGCATTCCTGATCAACTGAGGTCCATCGGTTCCCTTGGATAATCGGATACCCGAGGAGGAGTGGACTGGAAAGGAGGTAAATCTATCTTACCTGCGTATTTTCGGTTGTGTTGCTTACGCTCTTTTGGATTCTGTTGTGAGAAATAAGCTAGATGCCAAGTCCGTGAAGTGTACGTTTGTTGGGTATGGCGGCGATGAATTCGGCTATAGGCTATGGGATGAGCAAAGCCGAAAAGTAATTCGCAGCCGAGATGTGATATTCAATGAACAGGTTATGTACAAGGATAGAATGAAGGATTTGGGCGCTGATAGTGGAAAGCTCCGCACTGTTGAGTTACCCGATCTAGACTCGAGTGGGAGCGAAGAGAGTCCGGTCGATGAGGAGGTTCATGATGACGAACCAAGAACACCACCACCACCTCAAAGACCAGTTAGAGAACGAAGGCCACCAAATAAGTATTCACCCTCTAACTTTTACTTATTGTTGACTGATGGTGGTGAACCTGAGAGCTTTGCAGAGGCAAAGCAGGTTGGTGATAAACGAAGTTGGATGGCTGCCATGGAAGATGAAATGGCATCACTTCGTGTGAATGGCACTTGGGAACTGTCCAAGCTTCCCAAGGGCAAGAAGGCGTTGCACAGCAAGTGGGTCTACCGAATCAAAAATGAAGCCGATGGTAGCAAACGCTACAAAGCAAGGTTAGTCGTGAAAGGATTCGAGCAACGGTATGGTATTGACTATACGGATGTGTTCACTCCTGTTGTGAAGTTGACAACGATTCGCATGGTGTTGAGCATGGTGGTTGCGGAGAATCTACTGTTGCATCAGATGGATGTGAAGACGGCTTTCCTTCATGGTGATTTGGTGGAGGAGTTGTACATGGTACAGCCGGAGGGGTTCGTGGTAGACGGAAAGGAAAGTCTTGTGTGCAAGTTGAAGAAGAGCTTGTATGGGTTGAAGCAAGCTCCGAAGCAGTGGTACATGAAGTTCGACAATTTCATGTTGGAGATTGGATACCATAGATGCCATGCTGATCATTGCTGTTACTACAAAAGGTTTGACAATAGCTATCTCATCCTACTACTATACGTTGATGATATGTTGATTGTAGGAGCAAATCCAAGGGAGTTGGAGAGACTGAAGAAGCAATTGTCTGAGAGGTTCTCCATGAAAGACCTTGGAGAAGCGAAACAGATTTTGGGTATGAGGATCGAGAGAAAGGCGGCAAATTTGTTGTATCTTTCGCAGGCGGACTATATCGAGAAGGTCCTTGAAAGATTTAATATGGAGGTTTCGAAGCCGGTCAATGTTCCCTTGGGGGGACACTTTAAGCTGTCGAAGAAGGAGTCGCCGAGTACCAAGGAGGAGCGTACTCAAATGATGGATGTGCCATATGCATCGGCAATTGGGAGTATCATGTACGCCATGGTTTGTACTCGTCCGGATATTGCGCATGCAGTGGGAGTAGTGAGCCGGTTCATGAGTGATCCGGGCAAACAGCATTGGGAAGCGGTAAAGTGGATTCTAAGGTACTTGCGAGGTACCACAAGTAAAGCTTTGTGCTTTGATGGAAGAAATTCTGAGTTAGTTGGCTACGTTGATGCGGACCTAGCATCAAACGATCTTGATGGAAGAAAGAGTACGACCGGGTATGTATTTACTTATGGTGGTACGGCAATTTCCTGGACATCTAAGTTGCAAAAGGTGGTTGCACTATCCACCACGGAGGCGGAGTACGTTGCCGTGACGGAGGCAAGTAAGGAGATGGTGTGGTTGCAAAGGTTCTTGGGTGAACTTGGAAAGGAGCACGAAAATAGTGTACTCTACAGTGATAGTCAGAGTGCAATCTTCTTGGCGAGTAATCCGGCATTTCATTCAAGAACTAAGCATGTTGAGTTAAAGTATCACTTCATCCGACACTTACTTGAGATGAAAGCCTTGCGACTTGAGAAGATTCTCGGGAGTGAGAATCCTGCCGACATGTTTACTAAGGTTGTAACCTTAGAGAAATTGAAGTTGTGCATAACTTCAATTGGCCTCGAAACGTGAAGAAAAAGAGGAGATGGTGATACCAAGTAGGAAACGGGAAGGAAGAAATTTGCTTTGAAGGTGTTTTAGTCTCCAAGTGGGAGATTGTTAAGTTGTGGAGCCAAAAACAGGGGAACAGGGGTGTTTTCTCGCTGGAAAGTAATCTCGGCCGAGACGGGGAAGGATCTCGGCCGAGACGGGCTGTCGAGTCATCTCGGCCGAGACAGAGAGTGATCTCGGCCGAGACGTGAAGGCAGGCAAAATGGAAGTTTGCCCTAGAGAGTCATCTCGGCCGAGACAGAGAATGATCTCGGCCGAGACGTGAAGGCAGGCAAAATGGAAGTTTGCCCTGGAGAGTCATCTCGGCCGAGACAGAGAATGATCTCGGCCGAGACGTGAAGGCAGGCAAAACTGGAAGTTTGCTCTGAAGACTCATCTCGGCCGAGACAGAGAGTGATCTCGGCCGAGACGTTAACACCGACTTACTTTTTGCTTTTGAGAGTCATCTCGGCCGAGACAGGAACTGATCTCGGCCGAGATTCTTAAACCGTCTTACTTTATCAGGCCTCAAGCTGAGGTCAATTTTTGTGTTCAAGAAGTTATTAAAATAGGTTTTTTCTTTCATTGTTCATTGTAACTCCCAAAATTCATCACAAAGCAAAATATCCTGGCTTGGTATCGCCCCCAGATGTAGTTGCTCTTCGTAACGAACTGGGTAATCAAATCGTTGTCTTGTTGTTTGCTATTGTTATTGCGTTCTTTATCCGATTGTCTAGTCGTTTCGTGCTTGGAGGTGGGATAAATTCCTAACAGTTGAGTCCATGATCGTGCAATTACAATTGGAGAACTGAATGGCTAAATTGATTAAAGAGAACCGAGGAGTGAATTGAGGTTCAAATTATAAATAAATCACAACATAGTTGATTAATTGCTTATAATACAGTGAAACTTAAAAAAAAAAAAAATTTACAGATTACTCTATTTCACATACCAAGAAATTCCTTAATGCATATTTTGAAATTTTGAACTAATGTACTATACTTTTTAATATTTAGTTGATGTCTTATTCATAAGTCGTCGAATTATAGTGATATCACAACGTCTATTACTAATTGTCTATAATCTCGCTTCTATTAAAGTGAAACTTAAAAACTTAAGATTATAGTGAAACTACAACAACTAGGATTTAATTTACACATTACTCTACTTCGGTAGGGATGTTATAATGGCCCGAAACCTGTAGGGCCGGCCCGTTTAACCGAAAAAAGGTCAGGGTTAGGGCTCTCATTTTGCAGCCCGTTTAAACATCCGGGCTTTTTGGCCCGGACCGCTAGGTCCGCGGTTTATCCGGGCTAGCCCGCCGGTTTATCCGGGCCGGCCCGAAACTTATCTATTTTTATTTTTTTGCGATTTTTTAATTTTACGTATCACTTCTCCGAGAGTCTTTCTATTTCTTTAAATATATAATATATAAATCATTCATCTAATGTGGTTCAAGTTGAAGACAATGATAATTAGATAATATTTTGGTGTCTATATTCAGTAGCTTTATACAATGAATTCTTATAGCCTTAACTAATATTTTGACTTATACAATGATGTTTATTATGCTTATTACATAAGTTGCTTTTATGTTATGTGTACCCATTTTGTATGTTTAAATTAGTTTTAACAAACATTTTCTTGTATAATCTGTTTAGGTGATGCAATTCTCTTCGGTGCTTCTATGATTAAAATTTAAATTGTTAATTTTTTTTTCCTTTCATATCATTAATTGATAAATTTAAATATTATTTAAGTATATTTGTATGAGTTTTGATTTAAATTTATACTTTTAAAATTGCAACTCGTAGCCCGATAGTGGCCCGGTTGGCCCGAAAACCGATAGGGTTAGAGTTAGGTTCACCATATCTCGGCCCGTTAAAAATGGCCCGACTAAACCGTAGCCCGAATTAGCCCGAAAACCGCTAGGGCTAGCCCGAAACCGCTAGGGCTAGCCCGTTTAACATCCCTATACTTCGGTCACCAACAAATCCCTTTAAAGCATATTTTGAAAGTCCGGACTAATGTAACTATATTTTTTTTAATATCAAGTTGATGCCTTGTTACTAAGTCGCATAATTATAACGAAATTACATTCGATCACTAATTGCCTATAATATCTCTTATATTAAAGTGAAACTTAAAAAATCTCAGATGATAGTGAGATTTATAAAACTAAAATTAAGATTTAGTTTTTACTCTACTTCGGATGCCAAGAAATTCTTTAAAGCATATTTTGAAATTTCGAAATAAAGTATTTATAATTTTTCAATATTTAGTTGATGTTGATGTCTTACTCTTAAGTCACATAATTATAATGAAATTACAACATCTGCCACTAATTGCCTATACGATCAGTTATATTATAATGAAACTTAAAAACTCTAGGGGTCATTTGGATTAAGGGATTTGAGGGGTGGATTTGAAAATCCATCGTCAAATCCACCCAACTTGTTTGGCAAAAAAATTTCAAATCAAGGGATTTTAAAATCCCTCCTAAATTTTCAGCTCATTTTGGATGGATTTCAAATCCATCCAACAACCTAGTCATTTATAAATTCATCTTACCTCTCGTGTATGTATAGTCACATTATCACACACTAAACACAACACATTATATATTACACATACCCCACACACACACACACACACACACACACTATACACATACTACACACACTTCACGCATTCACACACACACACACACTACGCACTTTTATTATCATCATCATTTCAAAAATGTTAAGAAAGAACTGAAAAAGAAAAGATTTAAATAATTCAAATCCACTCATTTAAATTTAAACATCCAAATAAGGGATTTGAAATGAGTAAATTTCTAATTACAAAGAATTGGAAATCAAATCCTTATAAGATTAAAGTGAAACTACAAAAACTAATATTAAATTACCATATTAGATTTTTTTTAAGTTTCACTTTAATATAAGTGATGTTATAGGCAATATTGGATGTTGCGATTACATTATAATTCAGCGACTTAAGAATAAGACAACATCTAAATATTAAAAACATATAGTTATTTTTAGTTCGAAAATTCAAAATATGCTTTAAGAGATTTCTTGGCATACGTAGTAAAGTAATATGTAAATCTAATTCTAATTTTTTGTAGTTTCACTATAATCTTATGTTTTTTTAAGTTTCACTTTAATGTAATTGATATTATAGGTAATTAGCGATTGACGTTGCGATGTCTTTAAAATTCAATGAAGTAGGACTACATCATCAACTTAATATTAAAAATATATAGTTACTTTAGTTCGAATTCAAGAAATATTCTTTTAGCGATTTCTTGTCATGTCCGAATTAAAGTAATATGTAAATCTAACTCAGATTTTTGTAATGTCACTATAATCTTAGATGTTTTATAGTTCACTTTATTGTAAGTGATATTATAGGCAATTACTAATAAACATTGTAATTTCCTTATAATTCAGAGACTTAATAATAAGATATCAACTAAATATTAAAAAAATATAATTACTTTAGTTTAAAAATTTAAAATATGCTTCATGGGATTTCTTAAAGTCCGAAGTAGAGTAAAATGTAAATCTAATTCGAGTTTGTGTAGTTTCACTATAATTTTAGGTTTTTTATGGTTCAATTTATTATAAGTGATATCATAGGCAATTAGTGATAGATGTTGTAATATTATTATAATTTGCAACTTAAGAATAAGACATCAACTAATATTAAAAAAATATAGTTATTTTAGTCCGAAAATTCAAAATATGCTATAAGGGATTTCTTGGCGTATGAAGTAGAATGTAATATGTAAAATCTAATTCTAGGTTTTGTAGTTTCACTATAAACTTAGGTTTTTTAAGTTTCACTTTAGTATAAGTGATATTCAGTTTTGTTCACATGCACAACATAAATATGCGCGACGTCCGCGAGAGGTATCAGCTTTCATTTTCTCTTTGTTTTTGGGATTTTCTTTTCCTTTTATTCATTGTAAGGCTGGAAAATATAATAAAGCAAAATTTTAAAACACAACCAGATCGGGCCCACACTTTCCGGTAGCTACTACCATGTTCAGGGAAAAAGAGATTGAAATCAAGAAAAAGGAAAAAAGCAGTTGGAGAGAAATTAATATTATCTACCTGCACCAAGTTACAAGTAGCACCAGCACTCTACCATAAAAAAATCAGAGGATGAAAATTGGGGCAAATTTCCAAAATTTCCCATATTTCTATAGAAAAACTTGTTTCTGTTTTATTTTTCGCCACCACCGTCATTTATCAAACACCACAACAACAAATCTCGAAATATTAAACACTACTAAAAGTTTTGCTAAAACCAAAGAGATCTTCATAAATTGAGCAACCTCAGTCGAACACATAAATTTTGACTATCTGAATTTAGAAAAGAAAAAAATCGTTTCGAGGAAAGTTCGAAGTGTATTTTCTTGATTCGGAATATGTTTTTCAGAAATTATTTTGTACATCAATTATCGTGAAACTCTGGTCTTTGGGGTTAAAGTAGAGCGGCGGCGGTGGCAGCAATGTTGGTGGTTTGTTACCGAAGAGATTGGAAGGTTGTTGGGTCACAGAGGTGGAGACGATGGGTGGCTGCTACTCTCTCTCCTTCTTTGAAGTTTTTATCTTAATTTTTTTTATATAATTAAAATGGGATTCTAAGTAGGACAGGTGGTGACAATTTATTGGTGCGCCTTACAGGTCGCGCCTGTATTGCTAGTCGCGTGCCTGATCAAATCTCAAGTGATATTATAAGCAGTTAGTGACAGATGTTGTAATTTCATTATAATTCAACGACTTAGGAATGAAACATCAACAGTGGTATTAAAAAAATATAGTTACTTTTGTTCGAAATTTCATAATATGCTTTAAAAAAATTCTTGGCGTCCAAAGTAGAGTAAAAGCTAAATCTAATTAGTTTAGTTGTTTTTTTTTTTTTTTTTTTTTTTTTTAATTTCACTATAATCTCAAGCTTTTTAAGTTTCACTTTAATATAAGTGATATTATAGGCAATTAATGATAGATGTTACAAGCTCATCATAATTCGGCGACTATAAGGAGTAAGACATCAACTAAATATTAAAAAATATAGTTACTTTAGTTCCAAAATTCAAAATATCCTTTGAGGGATTTCTTGGCGTTCGAAGTAGAGTAATATGTAAATCTAATTATAGTATTTGTAATTTCACTATAATCTTAGATTTTTTTTTTTTAATTTAATATTACCATCGGTAAATTACTTGGGAATAACGTCGTTCTATGATAATCGTCTAACACATACGTACTCTAATAGAAGCAAAGTGTCAATTACTATCTCTTCAATATCAGAGATTGTGAAGTTACTTTTTATTAAAAATATAACAAAAAGAAAATAATATTTCATTAGTAAATTACTTAGAGAAAGCGCCCCCCATTAACTAGAAAATTGATATAATAGATTCAATATTATAATGTCATTTGACCTCAATACTTATAATAATTACATAGTGTCAATTATTGTTTTATTCGATATCCTAAAAGGAAAGTATTAATTGTTGAAATCAAAACATAAAAATCACTAGCCCACAATTTTAGTTGCAGTGTCCAAACATAATATGGAAGTATTAAAAAAAATTAATGTTTCATGTCTTTAGTTGTTAAAATCAATAATAAAAAAAAAAAAAACCAGGTATCATAATAGAAGATAATAAATCACCAGTCCGCAATTTTATTTATATTTTGTCTGTTTGGTGGGGTTTTAGTAGTTATCACTATATTAGTTAATGTCAAACGAAAATTACTATTTATTGTCATACTATAAAAATAAATGTCTCAAAAGGTAAGTATAAAATGTGATTATTTTTATATAATATCCATCAATAATTAGCTCCGCTATTTTTTTTCAGTTATAGTAATCTCGTATTTGATTTTTTGTTTTTTCAGCTTCTACAACCTTTATTGCGAAATAAATTTCATTATGCATATAATATCCGAATTTATGTTGGGACCACTTAATTTTTTTTAAAAAATATATAATAATTCGACTAAATAGAATTTAAAAATAAAGTATTGGCGAAAAAAATTCTGAATTGTTGTGCAAGGCTCTCACTCATTTTTACTTCAAAATTTTAGCAATGATGGATGGAGGGAATAAAGGCATAGGCTAAAACGCAAACCAAATAAAAAATATCTGCAATTGATGCTTGTCTCCCAATAATGATGCAAGTAGGTGATATGTTATTGGACCTCCTATCTCAGCCAATTAGGAAGAGAAAGAAAGAGAGTAATGAATGAGGTATTGAAAAAGATGTATGAGAAATTGTGATTCTTCATTTGGAAAGAGTGGTAAGTGAATTTACCATTTAACCATTTTTTTTTTTTTTATACTTTAAATTGAATCAGCGAGCTGGATGAAATTTCATAAGACCTAACGGCTGAAAACTGATGGTTGTACCGATGCAACGGTTGCACAGAAGTTGGACTCATAAATATTTATATATCATAAATAATGTAACATAATAAATCACATGTAACATGTATATATAAATAGGGTCAATAACAAAAATCAACCTGTACTATTCGCATTTGGCAAAAATTCGTATGTGACCATCACACGGTGTGACGGAAAAAAGTATAACTTTTGTGGTAAAAGTATCACCTTTATCTGTAAAAGTATCACCTTTTTTGAACAAAAAAAAAGTATCACTTTTTGTAGCAAAAGTATCAATGTAGTAAAAGTATCACTTTTTCCTGTAAAATTAAGTATCAATATTTTCTATAAAAGTGTATTCCGTCACACGTGTAACCGTTCACACACAAGACTCACTCTTCGCATTTTGACATTTTGCAACCTAAACTTTTTTGTTTGACCGATTGCAACCTGTACTTTACGTTTTTCAAATTTCGGCAATATTTTCCAGCTAGAAAATAAAAGAACTATTAAAACAATAAAAAATCGGAAAATTATTTTTAAAACTATAAAATTTCATTTAAAATATCTTAAAATTCAATTTTATTTAAAATTTAAAAAATAATTCATAAAAAATATAAAAAAATTATATTTAGAAATAATTTAACTTTCCGGCTAGAAAATAAAAAAAAAAAATATTTAAAATCACAACATTATATAAAAAAAATTAAATTATTGCTAATATATAAAAAAATATTTGAAATATCTTAAAATTAACTTGATATGGTGGAATTATTTTTAAAATTTTCAATTTTATTTGAAAATTTATGAATTAACTCATTTTTTATACCTAGAAATTAACTAATCATACTAATTGAAATTATTCTAGGTTCTGTAAATGAGTTTGATTAGTTTTTGTCATAGTGCATTATGATTTTTCAAAAGTTATGGGAATATTAGATTTAAATAAACAATTATATAAATTAAATAGTATAATTTTTACTTTTATAAAAATTACTTGATATTTTTTATTTGTAGCTCAACCTTATATAAGAAATTAGCCCACTATCTATTTAAATTTGATACGTATAACGAAATTAAAATAACTTATTCAACACATTAATAATTGTATTCCATGTTTTGAAAACCAAAGACCTCACATTTATGTTCTAAACTTTTAAATATGTTTTTATATAAGAACTTAGCCAACTATCTATTTAAAATTTGATACTTATAACGAAATTAAACAACTTATTCAACACATTAATAATTGTATTCCATGTTTTGGAAACCAGAGACCTCATATTTATATTCTAAACTTTTAAATAGATTTTTATTTTTATTTAGTTCAAAGCCGTATATAAATAAGAAACCCAAAAACTAATTAAACTAATTTATACAACCTAGAAATTATAAATTATTTTAACCTTTTTAAATAAAATTGATTTTTTTTAAAATAATCTCACAATTTTAAGTAAATTTTAAGATATTCTAAATGAACTTTAGTTTTAGAAATAAATGCAGATTTTTTTATATAATTTTAGAGTCCAACTTTGGTGCAATTGGGATACGGGTGCACTTATATTATTTTAAACCATTAAATTTGATCAACTTATAATCCAACTGCTAGATCAGAATAATACTCTCTCTCTTATACTTGTTACCTATTATACAGGTTTCACCTAAAATTATTAAAATTAAATAATTAATTTCCTATAATTAATTACAATAATATCTCCCAAATCATGATTCAGTTTTATTGAATCGACAACTGATATCGATTTTATGTACATTTTTTATTTTTGAAATTCTAAAGTCAAGTACACCAATTTTTTTCCAATCATAACACATGTCAAACGAAAAAAAAAAAAAAATTGGAATCACTACATATTTCGAAAAAATGAAAAAAATACAACAAAAAAATAATAAGTCCTAAAATCACTAAATATTTCGAAGGTATAAATAATAATAAATAAAATAAGTCCACAAAATTCGAAGACCCAAAATTAAAAAAGATATATATATATATATATATATATATAAAAGTCCACCCCAATATAGAAATAAACGTGAAAAATATTTTTAAAATACAAATAAATTAAAAATGATAAATTAAAAATAAAAAGATGGGAAAAATATATTTAAAATACAATTAAATTATAAATGGTAAATATTAGCATGTAACCTGCAAAACAGGTAAATCTCATCTAACACGGTGCACCCCAGAAAAACCCTAAAAGATAACTAAATGAAAATTGTTGCATCACCGATTAAAATTTTAAGTATTCTAGCACAAAGTACCTAAATATAATTAAAAATAAAAAATAATGTATATATCCAGAAATAATTTTAAATTAGCCTTAGTTGAGTCTATTCACTTAGGATTTGATCTATTTCCTCCTTATAGCCTTAGTTGAGGCTATCGAATAAGATTTCTAGAATTCACGTCATAGCGCCTCAGTTGTAGCCTCATTATTTTTCTAGTGCAAATCCCATCATATGCGCTAAGAATTTACATTGTTTTTAATTATGCAATTAACTAACACCAAATTTTTATTTGGACTTACCACCCACTCAATTCGGGTTCTCTGTTGCAGTAAGTGCTTCATCATCTTCTACACTTAATTAAATACATGACGCATATTAATTCGTGACATCATCCAATACACGTACCGGTTGGTGAATATGTTGAAACACAAGATGAAACATCAAAATGCAACAAATGATCTCATAAGCCACTCATGCGACGTAATATCCTACAAAACCCATAAAAATATTACAAACTCCTTTTAATTTATGTCTTCCATTTACACAAAGCATATTTATCCAATCACTCTAAAGGGTAAGTTTTAAGTTTTATATGTACCATGCACACAGTAATTAAATTTGTGTACCTTGTCTTAAAAGCCTAAATTCTAGAGTAAGTTTATATGTACTATATATATAGTAGTCCAAAATTATTTTCAAATTTAAATGTTGGTGACAATTTGCTATATAATAGAATTATAGGCGATAACTTTTAATTAATTCATTTTAAAATAAAAATAAAATAATATCAAATCAAACAGTTTCTGGTTATTTTTCAATTTTTAATATAGAATATGGCAAATTAATCTTTTACATGATCTTTAGTTTGACATTTACATTGCATATTATAAAATAAGTTATATTTAAAAAATGCAGTTGTTTGTCGATTCCTTAGGTTAAATTTGTTTATGTATGAGTTGAATTATTTGATTGAATCTATTATACAAACAATAATTAAATAAAATAGTACTTAAATTTTTATTTTTTTTTAATTTTATTTTTTTATTATGAACAAATCCATATATGTATCTTTCCTACAATATTACCAATTGTTCATAAATAGTACTACTTTCATCCCGCCTAATTTTGCACACTTACACTTTTGGTTCGTCCCACACAATTTTGCACATCCTTAAAAAAGAAATTTCTCTCACAATCTCCATTCTTAATCTCCACATTTGAAAAAATCAACTAAAAAGCAAAAAATATTTTTTTCTTAATATACATGCCCCTTCATATGTGCAAAATTAGTTGGGACGGAGGGAGTAATAACTAACTAATTTTAAGTTTCTATATCACATATAATATTTGATTTTCTTATAAAATATATAAAAAAGAAATAGAGGAGGAACTCTGTGCCCCCATGTTAGGGATGTAAATAATTTAGAATTCTGCTTTATTTTTTTGTATCTCTCTCACAAATTATTGATTTTCCCAATATCCATATATATATATATTTTTTTTTTTTAAATCCATTTCTTTTATTTGCAATAATTAAAAAACTTAGTATGTAATCCGATACTAATATTGAATATTTTGATATAATATATTAAATATAAAAAAATTGCTTGTTGTTTGATTGTTGTGCTTAGATTATTTTCAGTGAACTGTTTAAATTGGATATGAATTGTAAATAAAAATACGTAAATAATAATTATTGCTGAAATTAAAAGTTATTAGATATTTTAATATTCTTTTATTTAAAATAATAAATTATTCGATTATTTGACTTATTATTTTTTTTCAAATAAATATATTTCAATGCACGATTGGAAATTCTAGTGAAAAATATATATAACTAGATGGTTTTCTTTTTGGGAAGAGAAATAATTAAAAATATTTTTAGGGACGTTTGCAATTGTTTCTACATTTGTAGAAATGATTAAATAAGTAATTATGAAAAGTAATAGCTTTTATTTGTAGCTTTTAATCTAAATCAAATTAAATTTAAGCAGAATTCATTTACAAACAATTTTTTCCAGCTTATTTAAGCTATAAGCTCAAAAACACATAAGACTTATTACTTCTACTTTTGAGAAGTGATTAAAATAAATGATTAAAAATAATAATTTTTAACTTGCAGCTTTTAATCCAGATCAACTTAAATTTAAGCAAAAAATATCATTTGCACAGACTTTTTAGCTCATTTTAAGCTAGAGCTCGGAAGAACTTAAGTTAAACATTATTGCTTCTACTTTTGGAGAAGTTATAAAAATAAATGATTTTAAAAAGTAATATTTTTAACTTGCAACTTTTTAACCAAATTAGTTTAAATTTAAGCATAAGCTATGATTAGCAAACACTCTTTTTAACTTCTTTCAAAAGATAAAAAATACTTATTCTAAGCATTACAAGCACCCCATTAGGGGATGTTTTCATTTGATTAATTTTTGAAGAAGTGAAAAAAGTAGAGATTGTGATAAAATTACTTAAAAGCAAAAGTAGGCTGTGTTTGAGAATAAAAGTGATTTTTGTTAAATATAAAAGCTGGAGTGTTTGATATTTAAACAACTTTTAGCTTATGAGTGAGAGGAAAAACTTCTATTTATTTACTAAAATACCAAAAGTTGGAAAAAACAACTATTTTCTACTTTTAACTTTTGACCTAAAATCACTTTTGTTAAAGTTGAAGTTGTTTTCGCAAACACTCGAAAACATATTTTCCTAGGCTATAAGCTAAAAAGTACTTTGAAAAAGCAATTGCAAACACCCCTTAGGGGGTGTTTTCCTTTGCTTAACTTTTGAAGAAGTGATTTCCCCAAAAAAACTTTGAAGAAGTGATGAAAAATAGAGATTGTGGTAAAATTGCTTAAAATCAAAAGTAGATAGTATTTGAGAATAAAAGTGATTTTGGTAAAAAAAAAGGTGGATTGTTATGATATCCAAGCAGCTTTTAGCTTATGAGTGAGAGAAAAAAAATTATATTCATTTACCAAAATATCAAAAAGTTAGAAAAAATAACTATTTTCTACTTTTAACTTTTGCACTACAATAAATATAGGTTTTTACCTACACATAAATTGGCCACACAACAAATGTGTAAAACTTACACATAATTTTGAAATATGTGGGTAATGAAATAAACCCAGTGGATTTTTCTAGCCATAAATACTATGTGTGGCTATTGATTTTTAGTTAAAAAAAAATTATATAGAGTGAAAAATCCCTTGGTTTTTTAGAAATTGGTGGATAAAATATTGTTATTCTAGTGCTGACATGTCCTTTGTAATTAATATTTTACATGTTTATAATTGTAGTTAATTTGTGGGCAAAGATATAATATTTTGCTACATATAACTTTATTAAAATGTGGAGTCCTACTTCTATGCAACGGTGGCGTCGGTACAATCATTCAATCCTAGCCATTAGATTATATAGAATATCATCATCACCCTTCATTCTTTTTTTAAAAATAAAGAAAAGTAAAAGGTTGAATTAGATATTTCCCTCAATTCTTACCCATTAGAAGATAAACCTTGATACACAGTCTCCAAAATCACCTATATCACTTCATAGCTCCATCTCTCTCATTTCCTTTCTCGGTACAGTTTACCATTTCTCAAGCTCTCCCTCCCATTTCTGGTCCATTCCCCATTCTTCTCGAACAAATTTCTCCTAATCTTTGTTAGTCGTGAAACAGGCAAAGTAATGTCAAATGTCAACTGAGCTTCCTCCAACAGCGCTAGCGGCGACGTCGTCCGTCATGGGAACCCCAGACGCCTTGAAATTCCATTTTTCAGAGGTCCAAGGTTCGATTACGAAGAATATGAACGAAGGTGCTGGTGTAACCTGCCTCTAAGAGCTCCGATGTGGTTCTCATGGACCGACTCAAACCAGGGGCGATGGTTCTTCAATTATCCAAACGAACCGGTAAATTTTCCGTAACACAGCACTTTTTTTTCTTCGATCCTGGAATTATGCGTCTTATGCTACTGTTTACTGGTTGGTTTCCAGTCTCCTACACCTAAATCTCATGTACTTGCAGTTCTTTATCTGAACTACTGATACTTTGTTAATTATTATTTTTATGATTAATCGATCTAATTTCGCCGAACCAAATGAATTGATTCTGTACAACTCAAAATTCGGTACCATCTTCAAAGTTTGAAACCTATGCATGTGTCTGATATGTATGTTGCAGCTGTCGATTAGGAAACTTTTTGTGTTTCCTTTTTTGGAAAAAATACACCAATTTGCAATTGTTGGTTGTTTCCTTTACCTAGTGGTTCATTCCCAGATTTGAAGTGTGTTTTAGATGTTGAATGTGATTCGGGGCCTCAATATTACCCCTTTTATGTCCTCATCTTTGTGTTGGACTGGTTTTTACTAAAAACGTCTAAAAAATTAGGCCAACCCTTGTGCCGAATCGCCTTGATTGTCCCAATTACATTCTCATTACAGAAGTTTTGTAGGGTTTGCAATATCAGCCGTTATTTCATACCCCTCTCAAATTACCGAAAGTATAAGCTAGTGTATTTACATACTAGTAATCTGAAACAAAACCTAGTGGAATACTGATGATCGAATTGGATTCATTAAGTTGTGGTTAAGGTAGCCATTCAAGCATAATGTGTTGATTGTTATGGTTTTAATGGACGAATTGTTGTCATTTGAATTTTTAGGACTAGTTGTTTTATGTTTTATGTGATGAAGTGAACTAGTACCTAATTCCTTTTTGTTGAAATGATATGCAATTTAAGTTCAATTGTAATTCATTTATTCTTGATGCTTGTTTGGTTATCATTTAATCAATTGTCCAAGGCCGAGTTCATATTTTATGGAGTAATTGAGTTAAATTTTGCATGAACTTGTATTTACTTGATTTTTGATTGGACTGTGTTTTGAGGATCATACGTGGTTAGATTGTTGAATTAAGTTGAAATATGTTATCACACCGCGTTTGATTTGTGTTTGGGGTTTTTTTTTTTCAGAATAAAAAAAATGGCATCAACAGGGAAGAAACAGACTAAGAAGGCACCAGGAAAGGCAACAAGCA
Organism: Ajuga chamaepitys; assembly: GCA_958295605.1. Lineage (NCBI taxonomy): Eukaryota > Viridiplantae > Streptophyta > Magnoliopsida > Lamiales > Lamiaceae > Ajuga > Ajuga chamaepitys. The sequence goes on along the minus strand of OY282508.1, from coordinate 49,615,675 downwards.
CAAGCAAGGCTCCAACTACAAGCCGGAGCTGAGGCAAGGGAAAAATGGTAATCAGCGAAGACTCGAACATTGAGAGTCTAGGACGGGAAGAGGCTCCAAACATAGGGATGGAGCCAGGCCATTACAACTTAGTCCTGAGAGACCAGAAACACTATGCACGTTTCAAGGCACTAATGAAACGTGAAATTGGGCCTTCTCGCTACATCAAGCCTCAGTTTTTTATTGCAATGGGAGTCAAGGAAAATGTTGATGAGCTGTTGGAGGCATCAGGCCTCACTCAATTACTCAAGCCAAGGCCCACTTACCTCGACTTCGTGGTGGAATTTGTGAGTACCTTCGAGGTGACTCCGAGTGATGATAAATGTGGCAGCCGGTACGCCACAATCTCCTTCAACCTTGAAAACGTGAGGAGAGAGCTTCGGATGTCAGTCTTGAGGGACATTTATGGACTTCCAGAACCGCCCGAGCCGGAGGATAGTGACGATGGGGATATAGCTGAGGTGGATGCCTACGGATCCTAGTTTAACGTGGTAAAATTTTGGGCCGAGTTGACAGTCGCTAAGGGCCTGACTCGTGCACAGGCGTATGACTCCAAGAGCTCCAAAACCACTTGGATTAGAAATCCGGTGGTTAGGGTGATTCAAAAGCTCCTAGCACTAACCATTTTTGGAAGAAAGGAGACGGGAGCTGCCCGGACAAATGAGCTAAATGTGTTGTGGTCGATCCTCACCAGGAGGAAGAGGAGCTATGAGGATGTGATAGTGGAGTCCTTCCATAAAACAATGAAGGACTTGGAGAAGAAGAGAAAAAATGAGCCGAAGCACATGGCTCCGGTACTTAATGGAGCACCGATCACACCTATCCTCGAGCACTTTAGAGTGAATTTGGACAACCACAAGCCCATTTCAGATGCCTTTCTTATTGGGTGGGAGGAATTGGCTCAAATGAGAGTCGTGATCACGAGAATGATCAATGGAGTACGTACACCTTTCGTACTCCAGAGAGTAGGCCCAATGCTTCGCCTACCGAACAGCCACCTCACCCAGATCGAAAGTATGGCAGAGTCCAGAGCCAACTTGGCCATGAGTTAGACAGCCCACACAGAAGCATCCGAGAACCCGACTCGTGCAGAGCGCGATCACATCCATGGCGACCAGGGTTCAAGACCAGTCGAAGAAGGCACAAGTAGAAGCCAGCAGCCATCAAAGAAGAGGCCCGCAGCGACCATAGAGTCGGAAGCAGAGTTCCGAGAGCAAGTGACCACCCGGCTAAGCAGCATAGAAGACAAGCATCAAGAGCTCAAGGCAGAACTCCAGGATGTGAGAAAGGAAATGAGGGACAGTCACAACAAGATCATCGGGTTGCTCAACAACATCAAAGAATGCTTCACAGACTCGAGCTGTCAATCCTGACGATCTACGTGAGTGGAGCACCGGAAATGTTTTTCCCCTTCTTTACAAACTTAGTCTTCAACTAAGTTTGGGGAGACACTCGAGGGAAAGACATTCCCGGCCGCTCCTATTTTCCAATTCTGCCTGCTTCTCTTCTATGAATGCATTTGAATTTGAATTTCTACTATTTTGGCCTGTGAGCCCATTTTTGCTGCTGTGGTTCTTTGACTTTCAACTATTTTAGCCTGTGAGCCTCCTGACATTGCACTTGACATTATTTGTCCCTGCTTGATGGAAACATTTGTATAACTTGGCTTGTTTATAATTTATTGATGGCCTTTGAGCCAATTGGTTTGATTGATTAGTGCCTCTACTAATTAAATTAAATGTGGTAATACCTCACACACGTTTTATGAGTAGGACTTTTTTTTTAAAGAAAAAACCCCTCCCTTCCCCCCCAAGGTGACTTGAACCCAGGACCAAAGGCCCAGGTAGTAGATGCTCTACCACTTGAGCTATCCAACTTCGTCTTTAGGAGTAGGATTTTTAATAATTAGTTAGTTAGTTAATAACTGTGAAAGGTGTTGAATGATATGGTTAAATTCAACGAGCACCAACTTGTACTCCTCTTTTCCACAAACTTAGTTTGCAACTAAGTTTGGGGAAGTGGTGGATTCGTACAAGTTGGCAGCTCGAGAAAGCGATTGGATTAGTTTAGGAAGGAAAATTGTGGCGTTGATTAATGATGAAAAAAAAATTCGAACAAATATTTTTGGAAAGAAGCACATGGTGGAGCATGATAGGCTTTTTGAGACGAAATTGAACATACACTCCAAACTTTTGATCAAATTTGTAACCAATCGAGTTTTTGAGCCTAATGCATACTCCCATTTTTGGAGTAAAATCAAATTTTCTTTCGGTACGAAAATTCCTTGAAAGTATGCAATTTCCTCTAGAACTTGCCCTAATTCTTTACCTTTGAATAAATCGGTATGTGTGGTGACAATGAAAATGATTTTAGGCATTTCTTGATTTAAGCTCTTTTCAAAAGTTGAAAACAATTCATTTTTGACAAAAAATGTACAGATTGCCCCTAGTTAGCCCCTTGAGCTTAAGTCTTTCTGTTTGATACTCAACACTACAAGAAAATTTACCTTTCATTTAACCTTTGAAACCTAAATGGACTATTGAGTATGAGGGAGGCGGTTGGAAGATGGTTTGGAAATTGGGATCGAATTTAGGTGAACTAGTGGAAAACAAAGAAGAGTGAAAGGAAACACGTGAAATAGACTAGAATCGAGAACATTAACCTCTCTATATAATTAGTCAAAAAAAAAAAAAAAAAACGAAAGAAAGAAAGAAAGAGGAAGTGTCTATACTATTTTTAGTATGTTTTTTTAGAATTGAAGAGGTTAGTAAAAATCACATCATTTTGTGATCGCAATCTCTTGGTTAGAAAAGACTTATGAAACACATTTCAAGTGAGGATTGATAAGTATGGGAGATGTAGGCAGGAATAAGGTGAAGAAGTCGAATCTTAAGTTCGACTCGATTGGGAATTGAAAGAGTGAGGTTGAGTGACCATTGTTTGAGGGGTCGATGGGTAGTGCACGATTCATTTCGTCCGTTTTATAGTCACTTTTACCTAAATTTTGTCCCACCTTGCCCCTAGCCAACATTACAACCCATATAAAGACCTAACTGATTCATTGTCATGCATGTCAAGTGCAATTTCGGGTCTAGATGATTGGCAAGCCTATGGTAGGCGTTGTATGCATTTCAAGGTGAGTGTAAACACTACCCCTTGTAATGCACTCGAGAGAGAGAGATACACTCACCCGGTGAGGATCTTAAGTTAAAAGTATTATGTCTTTAGAGTAGTGGATCTAGTCTATCACATATGCTCACTATTATCATGCTTGTTTCATTTTCTTTATGGAAACTCTCTGAAATCAAATGCCACTAAAATTCGCCCTAAACACGCGTCCTTTTGTCTTTCTCTTAATTGTTCGGGACGAACAAGTCCTAAGTTTGGGGAGATTTGGTACATGTGTCCCGTGCACGCACTTTAGGGCGTTTTTAGTGCCAATTTAATGTCATTAATGTGCATAATCACGTGAATTTAGTGCTTTTATATTTTCATGGGAAAAATAATGTGTTTGTGTTATTTATGTGCTAAAACAGGTTCAATTAGACCAAAATAGGGAAACCGTACTAAGAAGGTTGAAACAACAAAGGAAGAGGCAGGACTTGGTCGCGCAAGGCAGTCCTCGCCCGTGGAGAACTCCACGGTCGCGGGGCATCTCACCCGCGCCCACGGGGAAGGGAACAGAATCCTATTTTCAACCCCCAAAGGCCACGACCCGGAGGACTCAATCTGCCTCGCGGACGTCTGAAGCCCGCGGCCGAGGAGGATTTAGTCCGCGCCCGTGGACAAAGGCTCAGAAGACTATGAAGAAATCAAGCATCAAAGTCCATGATCGAGGTCCCGAGGAGCTATGAAGACCTCGATCGTGGCATTCTACTCCACGGTCGAAGAGTAAAGCCAAGCCACGACCGCGGCCCCAATTCTGCCTAAACCTTAAACCCTTACGCATCGCCGCGGCCCCGGACCATCTTCATGCCATGACCGCGGCGAGCAACCCCTGTTTCCTTTAGCAAACACGAATTTGCCTATTTTTTACAAGCATTTTTCTCTCTTATATATATATATCCTCCCATTCGAATTTACCCTATCTTGGGGCACGAATTTGGAGCACTTTTTCAGCCACCATCACTTCCAAGGAGGAGAGAAGGGCAAGAAGGAGTCACATCATCTTCCCCATTGATCAACCTTGAGTTTTATCATTCTATTTTCATGTTTTCTTGTATTTACTTTAATTTTCAGTTAGTTTTGGGTAGAATGGGTGAGTAGCACCCCATTTTCTACCCTTGATCATGTTGAACTTTGACTGAAGATGAATATGTGAATATTGACTTTTGGTGTTACCCTTTTATTGCAATTTAAATGTTCTATAATGCTTGTTCGAATTGTTTCATGCCTATATGCTTGTTTTAGGATTGATCACCCTTTAGAAGCATTTATTGTATGTTGCTAGAGATTGAAATTCACTTTCCGTGATTGTTGAAGCTTCAATCTCCCTTAGTAGTGAACAATGCTTGATATCATTGGTGGCATTATAGAGTTTGGCGTCTAAACCCGATCGATTCGAGGTTTATGCCTTATTTATCTCGTTGTTCTAGTTCGTGATCATCCAATATCAATTAGTGTGGGAAGAGCTTGTTTGGATCACTAATTGATTTGGGTAGGGATAAATTGATAAGCGGACCTTCGATTTATCCACAATTAAGGAACAACACAATTTACATAAGCGGACCTTGTAGATTGTGGGATATGGGTTTAAATTGCATTGAATTGGGGCATAAACAATAATCCATAGGCAGTCGGATTCAAGGGGATACTAGATCGAGGGTAGACCTTTTTACCATATTCAAAAACCCGAAAATATTTACTTGTGTTCTTTCTTTGAGACTTTGATTAATCTAAAATGCCAAAAAATCTATTGCTTTCTAGATTGGTAATTGGTACTTAGTAGACTTTAGTTGTTAGAATCAATCAACACCCCCCCCCCCCGGCCATTTACTTTCTTATGTTTATTGTTTTTATTACAACCTAAATCACTAATTGCTTGAAGTATTCGAAAACAATACTCATCGTTCTCCGTGGGATCGACTCGGACTTACCACTTTACCTAGTAAAGTCAAGAAAGTTCGGAACTCATTATAAATCACATTCTAATTTGGTAGCAGTGCGAACGTTTCGACGACATGTCTGTGACGCTACCAATGGGCTTTAGCTCATTTATGTGATGTTTAAGCCCAATACCTTAAAAAAATCCCCCAAATGTGTATAGAAACTCTACCACTTCAGTTTTTGAGCTATCATTCATCCTTTGTATAGTTTCTAGAGAGAGAAATTAGAGAGCAAAAGAAAGGGGATTCAACTTGAAGATCAAGATCAACATTAAAATAAGTTTTAACTTTCCATTTTCATTTAATATTTGTATGAACATGATTATGTCTATATATTTGTGTTTATCTCTTATTATGATCATGCTTGGCTAAATTTCCTTAATATAGGTTTAGAAAGTAGATTATGGGTGATTAGTGATTTTTACCCGATTAATTTAATCCCGTGTTGTTCTATTAGTTGATTAATCGTTTATAATGCTTGTTAAATTATTTGGCCAATTGTTTAGCAATTTATTGGGGATTAAATTGGAACGGAGAGGGGAGATTTGATCCGAGATCAAATTAATTGACATGATTAAACAATAGAACCGAGAGGTTTGAGCTAATTGTGGGAACTTTGATCTTAAGATCGATAGGGAGTTGTATTTGATTAATCGACCGGAGACGGAAATTAATCCTATACAATCAACGCGTAATTCACTCCGTAAGGGGGTTTTGCATATAATTGTGATCGTTTCCTAAGACATAGCATTCGGTTTAAGGTTTGAATTGATCGGGATAATAATTGTTAATTACCTTTAATTGAAATCTAATCCGAGATTATCGTTATTAATTGTTTAATCCCTATAATTTGTTCTCTAGTCTATCTTATTAGCTTTAGTTACTTGTTTATTTTAACTATTTCTTAAAATATTAAAAAACCAACCACTCGATCGTCTAGTTAGCCATCAAAATGCTTATTTCGACTTCTCTATCTGGTATCAAGCCGATTCCTCGTGGGATCGACCTTGTACTCGCTTAGTACTACTATTGACGCCGTGCACTTGCGGTTGCTCAATTTTAGTTGAAAAACTAAGTTCGTGTCAATCATCCCAAGTTAAGAACAAAGAACTAAGAAACAAAAGAGACGAAATAATGAAATAATTTGGGATTTAAGGACATGACCAATCAGAAGTAGATTTAACAAACATGTAGTTATATCCACCAGTAATAGACCCACAGCTGGAAATGCAAAGTGTCCACTTTATGTAATATAGAAAATTGGTTGTAAAACTCTGGAACCCAATCGAGTATACATCAACAACACGATAGACAACATTACGCTAGGCCTAAGTTTTGTCGCATTGCCTATTGCATCATTAACTAAATAAATTCAAGAAGTCTGAAGGCATAAGGACTCTTGTGGATTATGTGACCATTACATTAACTCCAAGCCCAATGTATGGAGAAGGAAATCAATTAACATATGGCTGCAAAAATCAGAGAGCACAAACAATTCACAGTGATTGGGCAACATTCACCCATCTGCATTCCTCATCAATAAGCCTAAACAGAAAAAGTTTCATGCACGAAATCAGGGATGTAGTCAATCCATTACTAAGAATATAACCAACATAATTGACTAAGCAACATTGTGAGAAGACTTAGCAGGGATTTTTGAAGATATACGGACTAATCAGTACTGTTCGAATTTTGGGACCTCAATGAAGCTAATGGAATGTTAGTGGGAAACAGTTAAGGCGGCAGAATAACATTAACAAATTCCTCTTGTAATAGCAGAAAATAATTCAAAGGGCAAACATATCTACAATCTAGACTATTATATCCTTCCTGCATCTGTTAAAACACAAATACTAGAAGAGACAGATTGTCACCTGATTACCAATGCTTCCTTTGCCCCCATGACAAAACAAGGCAGTTTAATTCAATCCACCAAGAGCCCTATAAAATACCTTACACTTTCGATATTAGAAATAATCATGCATTGAAATTTTACTTTGAAAAATGCTTAGACGGAATTGAATTGGAAAAAACTTATCTATCGTTTTAGTCAACACAATCGCTCAACCATCCCCAATAATTTTGAACCGCGGATGCCCCGATTCAATGAGGTATTCAGACGATTAGGGTTCCGATCAGAGCCTCGAACACCCATCGCATCCGCCGTCTTCTGGGTTTCCATGCTTAACAGAATGATTCCATCTTCCACGAAGACTAGAATTACTGTAAAACTTTCATTCCTAACCAAGGTATTGAAAACCCATGACCATTCCTCACCTAAAATTATCCCTCGAAAATATCCCTCATGAACATTGAGAATGAAGACTATCAATAGCTCCACCTAACCTCTGTCTTTTCACTGTCTAATTCAATTTAGAGATAGATTAATTTCATCCCTACCAACTTAAGACTGAATGAACTTAAAAATAAATTGGGTCCCATATAATTACACTAAAATAACAGAATTATCCTTTTGTTGAATCTATCCAATAGTTGCATACTAGAATGACCCTATATTTATTTCATGTGACAATTTATAATTCTAAATAGGTTATTCTTATTACTTTGAAATTCGAAATTACAAAACCATGTATTAAAGAATAATAGTAAAAGTAGTAAAGACAATCTTATATTTTGTGGGGAATATAAGGATGTTGCTCGTTATATATATTTGTATATATTGTTACATATTAAAAAAATTGAGTGTTAATCGTATTTTTAACTTTTATTTAAATTTTTAAAAAAAAGTTGTTGTTGTGTCTTATTAATTATTTACTTCTTTCTTTGAAATAGATGGAAAAGCCTCTGCCCTCACTTACCAATATGGTTATTAAGTTGAAAGAAGAGACATATACCTTGAGAAACAAGTAGAAAAAGTCCATTATATATGGAGGTTATTATAGTAATTTCAGTTTCTTGTATTGCTTTAACTAGTCTCCTTTTCCTTTTTCTAGTTTGGATAATGCACTCCAAGATCTGCAATATGAGAGGGACAAAAATAAGTCGTTGGAGAATGAGGTCTGAGCACTTTATATATTCCCTATATTCCATATTTCATATGCTTATTTTAATATAATTTTTAATGTTCATAAATGAACTAAGTACATACATGTTATTTTATATATTGTGAACATATAAAACATAATATACTTATCTATAAATTTGGACGGTGGGAGTATTTGCTTTGTAAATTATACCCGGAAAATCTTATTATTTTTCAAGTCGATATTTAGTATGTAGGCTTGAATGATTAATTACAAGGTTGCTCTTAAATTAATTTGAATTTATATAATTATTTCAGCTGGAGAGTACAAAAAACACGATGGCTAAAATGGACGAAGAGCAAGAATTGTTTGTTAGTGCTTTCTTAGAAGAAAGAGGCAGAAGAGAGAAGGAAGAGCAAAGTTTGAGAACAAGATTAAAGGTTTATCTCGACTCCTTTGCAATTCGGATCTTCTATTACATTTGGTGCAATGTTTTCTACTAATCCTTCATTTTTCTGATTAATTAATTTTACTTACAAAAATTAATTTTTTCATTAATGTAGGATGCTACTGACACGATTAAAAAACTAGTGAGTAAAGTGAAGGAACTCGAGGCTGCCAGAAACTCGCACTGACATTGCATAACTTGGTCTGTATGTTAATATATTTTTAATTTTTAGGTTTGAGGTTATTTAATGAAATATTTAAGTGTTTTTAAGCTTTTCTGGTAAATTTGTCAGACTATAATTCATTTTTTTACGGTTATTAGTTATTGTTGATTTTTATTTTTAAATTATTAGGCAATATGATAGCAAAGCTAATACTTAGTCCGGCAAAATAGAGTCGCATGCATTGTAACAATATTGAAAATAGAATTCCAAATTCCATTAAAACATTAATATTTGAAAACGAGTTAGAAGAGAAACTCGAATATCTTATTTTTTAAATTCTAGAATTTAAAAATTCTTATGAGTAGAAAAATTTACATGATAAAATCGAAGTAGATCGATCAAGGGTTGTGGAGATTAAGAAGTTTAGGTGCGTTGTGGAAATTCTTGTCTTGAAAATCTTAGAATTGAGAAATTCTGATGAATAAACAAAATGTATGTTTTGAAATTGTATAGGGAATAATTGTGTTGTAGATTTAACATCAATGCTGCGAAATGTAGATGATTGCAATTATATTATAGATATAAGTTTTAGTAATGATCGAGTGATTGCGAAATGATTAGTTAAGATATTGAGAAATGGAAAAGCAGAGAGATCTTAAGATTATTGTAAATGAAAATATATAAGAATAATCCATTTGTAAGAAACAGTTTGAGAAAAAATTATTTTGAAGTGTTTGAAAAAATAATTTTAGTTTTAATAAAAGTGATATTATGTTAAAAGCGAAAAGTAGAAAATAATTGATTTGTCCAACTTTTTAGTATTTTGGTAAATAAACAGAATTTTTTTCTCTTGTTCATGAGCTAAAAGATTCTTAAGTATCAAATACTTGCTTTTATGTTTTGGCAAAAAATAATTTAATTCTCAAACAATATCTACTTTTGATTTTAAACAATTTTACCATAATTTCTACTTTTAATCAGTTCTTTAAAAGTTAAAGCAAATGAAAATACTCCCTAAACCAAACATACCCTAAAAGCTCCAAAATCATACCGAGCTTTGGAGATTTTTAAATTTTATATATATTCTTATATGATTGTTTATGTAAATTAATTTGAGTGACTCAAATTTAAAAAATTGAAAAATATGTGGAGAAGTTTTAAAATAGCTAACAAAGAAAATTGCAAAATTACATGACAAATTTAAAAAATCCTACATACATGAAGGAAAGTTTTAATTTTCAAAGTGAACTCGACAATAATATTAACCTCATATGTTATTTATTTATTTATGGGTTAACTAAGTAAAAATTCATGATCTTTTAATTAATGAGCATTTGCAACATGATTTTTCAAATATAACATATAAATATATCACATTTATGATTTTTTTCAATTCAATACACCCGAGTAAATTTTTTGGTTCAATAGTTGTCGTGAAGCTCATAATCAGATTTTGGCTATCCTATTTACATACGTATAATCTTACAATATTTATAAATTCCTAATTAAATAAAAATAATAAGTTTAATAATTATGTTTAATGATAAAATAATATATATTTTTTCATTTAACGGGGTTAAATGAAATTGCACAACTACTCGTATGCAATGAGAGAGTTAAAATTCTAATTTCGGGCTCTACGCCAGTGATTGGAGCCAAAAACTTGTTCGGGTGCATTTAATTGAAAAAAATTATAAAATGTGATGTATTTCTATGTTACAGTAAAAATGTCATGTTACAAATGACAATTAAGGGCCCGTTTGGTTGCAAATCATCAATGACAATGGGTATGAATGAGGGGTCAATCATATTGTGGAATGAAATGAGATAAATTGTTAATAAAACGGAATAATGATTAACTTATTTATTATGTACCAAACACCATAAATAAAAATGAGTCTTCATTCATTCTCATTCCTTACCCCTAAACCCTCCAATCAAGTGGGCCCTAAAAAATTAGGAATTTTCCGAAATCAATCCTTTATTTATACTTATATTCATATTCATTTTTTCTCTATGAACTTTATATTATACAACTAAAAAGATGGAATGCCTCAGGGGTCCAACTACGTTCTTGGTTAAATAATGCTCCTATATTAGATATACGAGAAAAATCTACTTTAGGCTTTTATGTTATGCTTTGTTCAGAAAATATTATGTAAGTTTTGAAATTACAATTTTAGTTCACTGTATATAAAAAGATGTTCAATTTAAGAATACTGGATGCTGATAACCAGTAATTGTGCCGCATATGACCCAATAAATTGAGAGTTTTCGGTCAAGATAAAATTTGTGTGAGACAGTCACACCGTGTGATGGGAGAAAGTATTTCTTTTTGTAGCAAAAGTATCACTTTTATCTATAAAAGTATCATTTCTTTTTAACAAAAAAAAAAATTCACTTTTTGTAGCAAAAATATCACTTTTATCTATAAAAGTATTTATTTTTCCCTGTGAAATTGTATTCCGTCCCACATGAGACCGTCACACACAAGACTCGCGAAATAACTAATGTGGCAGTTATAAATCCAGTTGTACATGCCATTAATTAAATAAACTCAAAACGGCGAGTTTTTTTCCCGCTAAGTCTAAAACTGATGTGCATTTAGATTTTGTATTTTTTATTGGTACGTTGATTTAATTACTTGACATGTATACCTGGATTTTGAACTGTCACATTAGCTTTTTGATATGAAATTTCTAATTTATTGGGTCATATTCCGACACAATTGTTGGTTGTCGACATTTGGTATTCTTAAATTGGACATTATTTGAAAATATTGAAGTAAATTAAAATTTTGAAACATAATAAACTTTTTTCTAGACAAGCTCTCTGGGCATCTCCAGCGTTTGCACTACTTCCCAGCATCTTTTGCTCTACTTTACAGCAAAATCTGCACCCCTTCTCCAAAAGTTTGCACTAAAAAAGAATATTCCTTAAAATTCATTTTTTCACAATTAATTATATTACTTTGCTTATAAATTATATTTATGCATGCAATATTATTACATATAAAATGTTATATTTATATTTTTCTAGTCGTTGTAATTTTATAGTGTGTAATTTTATTTAATGTATTGTAATTTCATAGTATTTATTTTATTTTGTTGGAACTAAATATATTTTTTTGTCTTTATATATAATTAAAACAATCTTAAATTAATTATTATTAAAACAATCTTAAATTATGATGTGTAATTTTATTTGATGTGTTGTAATTTCATAACATTTATTTTGCTTTATTAAAATTATATATATATATTTTAATAAAAACAATTTTAAATTATTTTTTATTATTTAAATTATTAATAGAACAAGAAGACAAAAATATAATTATAACTAATATAAACATAAAAGATTTATAAAGAAAAAAAAAGACATGTTAACGGGGCGGATTTTTGAATTTTTTATTATTTAAATTATTTTTTGTCTTCTCCGTCGGTATAAATTATAATACAGCAGCAATGCACCAATCCACTGGAGAATAGACATGTTAACGGGGCGGATTTTTGGATTTTTTTATCTGCCGCCCCGCTCCGCGCTCCGTTACGGATAAAATTATCTGCCCCGTACGGGGCGAATCTGCCCCGCCCCGCCCCGATCCGCCTTTATCTTTTTTTTTTTTTCCAAAAAAAAACTATTTTTTTTAATTAAAAACCTTGTTTTTTTAATAATTGAAATTAATAGGGTTTTAATTTTTAGGTTTATACTAGTTTTGTTTTAACATTTTTTATATTTTGTAAAATTAATTATTAGAAAATGGAATTTGATTATTTAATTTATTCTAATCATAATTTAATGTATTAGGATGACATATATATAACATATCATATATAAAATTTGATATTATAAATACATATATACACATATTTAATATTTATGTGTGTGTATATATATATATCTATATAATATTACATAATATATATTTAAAATTAAAATAAATTATATATATAAGGGAGGGAGCGGGGTGGGCGGGTCAGGGGTCATGACCCGCATCCGACCCCCCCCGTTCACGGGGCGGGGCGGGGCCTGCCCTGTTCTTCATCGGGGCGGATTTTGCCCCGCCCCAAGGATCTCGGATCGGGGCGGGGCGGATCGATTTTGACATGCCTACTGAAGAAGAATTACCCAAAGCCATCTTTATATTAGAGCACCGTCGAAAGTGCTCTAACATACAACTTTTAACTTATGAGTGAAAGAAAAACTTCTATTTATTTATCAAATTGATAGGGATGACCCGGTTACTTCGGGCCGGGTTAACCCTGAGGCCCATTTACCAGCTCAGCGAACGCGCCAGCAAGTGCGAAGGCCCAAGCCCAACAGGCCCAACAACACGCATTCGATTCAGCGAATCAAATCGGTTCCGTGAATCAAGGCCCATGATCTTTTCCCAACTGCCATGCAGATTTGGGGGGCAAGATTATAGGGATTTCGTTAGGGTTCGAGTTTAGTAGTATAAATAGATGAAAAGAACTCTGAATTAGGGTTCGGACTTTGTTTTCTGAAACACGCACTGTAAACTCAACATTCGAGTAAAAGAAACACCTCGGCGATTGCCGTTTTTCCCCCGTGGACGTAGATCTCCGGATCGAACCACGCAAATTCTGTGTTTTTATATTTTGTTCTTGTTGATTACTGTTCGATTGGGTGATTACTGGATTGTGCATTATCAAATTGGCGCCGTCTGTGGGAACGACAAGGCAGTTTTTTGAACGCATTAACCGGTAATCTTTGACGTTCGCATTGCATTCAAGAATCATGGTGACGACTCGTTTGAATCAAGCCCGCCGTGGAGACCATTCCGATCAAGATCCACCCGTGGATCAAGTAGCACCGCCGAGGCAATTGCCGGAAGCGAGTGCATCCAATCATCAGGGTAATCAAAACCCTCCACCCCCCCAAGATCAGCAAGACCCTAATATTGTTGTTGCTCAGCCACCGGTGAACATTCAAATCACCCCAGAACTGCTCCAAGATTTCTTACAGGAGCATGCGCATGTCCTACAAGATTGGGCAGTTAATCGCCTACGCCCAGCGGGGCCTGCCGCAGAACCTGTTAGCCATAATGATAATCCTGGGGTGCCTCCACCTCGCCCGCGCGGACAGCAGGAACCGGGCTATCGCGGGCGTCAGGATCGACGACGGGAACGACCTGGTTCTTCCGAGGACCTTGGGAGTTCAAACGGATCACGACCTCGCAATGAGGAACCAGCTGATGTGGATCGCCGTCGTCCACTTAATGCGGCTAAAAAAGCTCGCTACGCTGACTCTCATGCTCAGGATCTCCAAGAGTATGAGCGGGTTCAACGCAACGTTGAACTGGACAGAATCCTAGGCCTTGATGCCAACACGCCGTTCTCCTCCAAAATCATGGCCATCACCCTTCCCGAAGGGTTCAAACGGCCAGCTATATCACCTTACAACGGCACGGGAGATCCGGCCAATTTTCTTGGCGCTTTTAGGCACAGTATGCTTAGTCATGATAACATCACATCCCTTCAGTACTGTAGGATTTTCCCGGAGTACTTACAGGATGAAGCTTGGGTCTGGTTTGATTCTCTCCCGCGAGACAGCATATCCTCATTCAGAGAACTCGCCGAGCACTTCTGGGCAAGGTTCGAAGCCCGAGCGAAGCCCATGGCCACTCTGGCCGACGTTATGAGTATGGAACAACGGGACGGTGAAACCGTTACTCAATTTCTGGACCGTTTCACAGCGGTAAGTCTCAAGGTGGGAAATTGCCCCGACGATGTGGCCATCAACGCCTTCATGAATGGACTCCGCCCTGGAGCACTCCACACCGAGTTAGCTCGGAACACCCCGGTCACAACTCGAGCACTGTTCAAAACAGTGTGCAAATTTGCTAAGGCCGAGGAACAGACACGGCAGAAGCGAGAGAAGCACGCAATCAAGCGACAGGCCGACAAGGCACAAACTGGTCCTAGTACGCGAACTAGCGCATTTTCACGCTTGACACCGGGGCATTCAGAATCCCGAAGTGCAATTCCGCAATTGACTCCACTGACGAAGTCACGGGCTGAAATTCTTTCACTCCACAAAAACGATTTCCGACCTTGTCCGCGGATGACAGCGCCTCCTGAAAAGAGGAACCGTGGAAAGTGGTGCGCATACCACCGAGATCACGGACATGAGACAGAGGAGTGCCGAGAACTCGGCAAGGAGATTGAGGAATGCCTCAAGAAAGGGTTTTTGCGGCAATACGTTGCGCGAACCGGAGACCAACCTCGGGCAAACCACAATGGGGGCTCGTCTCATCACCGCGGAGGTTACCATGATCGAGATAATCAACAAAATCGGCCACATTGGCAGAATAATCGGCAGGGGCCCAGTAACTACGCGCGACAAGATTCTGGCAATCGCCAGCCGTCACGTCTCCCACTTCCACCTCCTCCTCCGGGAGGACCCGGGGACAACGCACCCCCTCACGTGATAAACGTGATATATGGAGCCCTACCCACCGGGGCATCACGACATGCCTTGAAGGCAGAGGCTCGACGTCCTCCTCCCGAGGAGCCACGCCACAAACGCCTCCATCAGTCCGAAACTGTCAGCTTCACGGATAGGGATCCGGTTCCAGAGATAACACCCCACACTGACGCTATTGTCATTGACATGACTGTAGCCAATATAACAATACGACGGGTCTTCGTGGACAATGGTGCTGCAGTAAGCATCATATTTGCGGACTGTTTTGAGAGGATGGGGATCTCCCGAGACCAACTTCGACCGGCCCCCGGGCCATTACAGACATTCACCCAGGGTGAAGTCCGGCCGGAAGGTATCATTACTCTCCCAGCGTCTTTGGGGACTTATCCGAAGATAAAAACTATCTTTGTGGACTTTTATGTGGTGAATTCTCCCTCACCATATAACATGATATTGGGCCGAGATTGGCTCACCCCGGCAAAAGCCATATGCTCCACGTATCACCTCGCGCTAAAGTTTCCCACTTCGCATGGTGAAGTGACCATCCGTGGCAGTCAACGGGTCTCAAAAGAGTGCATGTATGTGGCGCTCAAGAAGACTACTAAGGTTTCTCCCAAACAGCAGCTTCAGGTAACATCACAGGTTCTGGAACCTCGGGACCGTACCCCATTGGGGGATGCCACTGCTCAAATCCCGCTAGATCCGTCTAAGCCGGAGCAGACAGTAACAGTAGGGGCCGTGGACGTGCCATGGCTACATCAGGCCATTATCCAGACCCTGCGAGAGTATTATGATGTTTTCGCATGGTCTCCTCTGGACATGCCCGGAGTCTCTCCCGAGGTGATTACCCACAAGCTGAATATCGATCCCAGTGTCAAGCCAATCCAACAGAAGCAGAGGAAATTCGCTCCGGAGCGAAATGAAGCCATTCGAATTGAGGTGAAGCAACTCCTAGATGCGGACATCTTGTTCGAGGTATTCTACCCCTCCTGGTTGTCCAATCCAGTAATGGTAACAAAAAGCAGTGGGGCGTGGCGGATGTGTGTCGATTTTTCCGATCTTAATAAGCACTGTCCCAAGGACTGCTATCCTCTGCCCTCCATCGATCAAAAGGCCGAAGCCATTACGGGGTACGTGGCACTTTGTTTCTTGGACCTGTACAAAGGCTATCATCAGATCTTTATGGATCCACAGGATGCTATCAAAACGGCGTTTATCACTGCCTTTGGATGCTACGCTTTCAAGAAACTGCCCTTCGGGCTCAAGAATGCTGGGGCCACCTATCAGCGCCTAATGGACTTTGTCTTCCACGACCAGATAGGTCGCAATGTTGAGGTTTACGTCGATGACTTGGTCATCAAAAGCTCCTCCCATCCTTCATGTGTGCAGGATATCGCCGAAACATTGCGCACCCTGCGGCGCTATAACTTGCGACTCAATCCGGCAAAATGCACTTTCGGTGTTGGCTCCGGGAAGTTCCTCGGATACATGGTTTCACAAAACGGCTTGCAAGCCAATCCAGCTAAACTCCGTGATGTATTAGATTTGCAGCCCCCAAAAACATTCAGGGAAGTTCAACGCCTTACAGGTGGCCTAGCGGCTTTAAACAGATTCTTATCGAAAGCAGCGGAGCGTCAGCTCCCATTTTTCAAGATCTTGAGGCAAGCGAAGTCCTTTGAGTGGACTCCAGAGTGCACCGAGGCTTTTGAAGCCTTGAAACTGCATATACAGCAGCTGCCTACTCTGTCAGTTCCTCTCCCCGGAGAGCCACTGTACTTATATCTGGCGTCCGCCGAAGAAGCTGTCAGCGCCGCTCTTGTGCGCGAAGTGGAGGGGGTTCAACATCCCGTATATTTTGCAAGCCGGGTGCTCCATGGAGCCGAGACGCGATATTCAGAACTTGAAAAAACCGCTTTGGCCCTTGTTATGGCAGCTCGGCGTCTTCGGCCATACTTCCAGGGGCGTGAAATACGAGTCCTAACCAATCACCCTATACGCCAGATCCTTGTGAAACCCGAGGTGTCCGGGCGCCTCGCTAAGTGGGCAATTGAGTTAGGTGAGTATGATATCCAGTTCCTCCCCCGCCGAGCAATTAAAGGTCAAGCACTTGCTGACTTCCTGGTCGAAACCCCGGCAGATAATCATGAGTTCCCCGCAGACAATGATACAACACACCGCGTCACACCCGCTCCTCCACCACGGATGTGGCAACTATTTGTAGATGGAGCATCCACAGTCCGAGGAAGTGGTGCCGGGCTGCTTCTCATCGACCCCGAGGGGGTTGAGGTCAAATATGTCATCCGATTCAAATTTAAGGTGACTAACAATGTAGCAGAATACGAGGCAGTCCTCGCCGGGCTCCGGCTCGCTCAATCTTTAGGTGTTCGTCACTTAGAGCTTTTCACGGACTCCGAGATCGTGTCTAAGCAAATTCAGGGGACTTATGTCGCCAAAGAAGAAACAATGGTCAGGTACCGCGCTCTAGCACTCAAATTCATATCAACTTTTGATACAGTTATTATCCGAAAAATCCCGCGTGCTCAAAATTCCAGGGCAGACACACTCAGCAAATTGGCCTTCGTGGTCCAAACTAATATATCTCCGGATATCAAGGTTGAAGACCTTTCCCATCCAGCTATTCATGAGGCTACAGTCTCGGTACTGACCAACAGTGATCCGAACTGGATGACTCCGATCATTCAGTATCTCCAAGATGGGATTCTACCCACTGACAAGCTACGAGCTCGGCAAGTTGTGCTCAAAGCCCCCAAATACTCCCTTCATAATGGAGTTCTATACCGACAATCGTACCTGCAACCGAATCTTCGGTGCCTCGCCCCTGCCGAGGTTATTCAAGTTCTGCGAGAGGTTCATGAAGGGGCCTGTGCAAGCCATATCGGTTCCCGAACTCTAGCAAAAAAAGTTCTTCGTTGGGGATACTATTGGCCTACCCTATTCAACGATGCTCACGACTTAGTGACTAGATGTAGCAAGTGTCAGCTACACTCCAGGGTGAAGCATTTGCCACAGACCGAGCTCACCGGAATCCAAGGAGCATGGCCGTTCATCCAATGGGGCATTGATATTGTTGGGCCTTTCCCTGTCGCTCCGGGAGGGTTGAAATTTCTGGTCGTCGCCGTAGACTACTTCACTAAGTGGGTCGAAGCCGAACCACTTACGGCTATCACCGGACAGAACATTTTAAAGTTTGTATGGCGCAATATTGTTTGTCGCTTCGGCATCCCGAGCACTATCATCTCGGACAACGGTAAACAGTTTGCCAATGATCCATTCCGCTCATGGTGTGAAGAACTCCACATCAAACAGATTTTCACTTCGGTAGCTCACCCTCAAGCAAACGGGCAGGTTGAGGTCACCAACCGGACCCTTCTCACAGGAATAAAAAATCGCCTGGATAATGCCAAAGGACTCTGGGCTGAAAACCTTCCACAAGTCTTATGGACCATTCGGACAACGCCGCACACCTCCACCGGGGAGACTCCTTACAGCCTTACTTATGGCTCCGAAGCCGTTATCCCCGCAGAGATCAGTGTGCCGAGTCCTCGCCTCCTCACATTAGTTCCGGATAATAATGACGAGGCTCTTCGCGCAAATCTAGATGAGCTCGAGAATCGCCGAGAACAATCGTTCATTCAGCAGGCTAGGTACAAACAGAGAGCTGCTCAGTATTACAACCTCCGGGTTCGAGGTACACAGTTCAATGTCGGGGACTTAGTCCTTCGACTTAACTCGGCCAGCAAAGCTGCCCCCGAGGGCAAACTGCATGCTTCTTGGGAAGGCCCCTACCGAGTCGTTGCTGTACATGACTCCGGATCTTATCAGCTTGAACAAATCAACGGGACCCCCATCCCCCGAAGTTGGCACGTCACAAACTTGAGACGCTTCTACCTGTAAAGGTCACATCGCAAGCACTATTTTTCTTTTAATTTCCTTTGTAGTTGTTATTTTTCTTTGTACTTTTGAATTTGCCCCGGCACTTATCATTGAATGAAATTCTTTGCTGGCATAACTTACTGAGTTATTCTCTATGTTACGGGGACGCCCTAACACAAACATACTATCATTATTAGTCTCCGGACAATTAAACCTTTCTCTCGGTCCGTCCGAGGGGGTTTGCACATTAGTCCCCGGACTCACACCACTTTCTCGTCTGTTTAACCGGAGAAATGTTAACTCCCGCCTGATCCGTCCGGGGAGTTTTTGCTCCCGCCAGATCCGTTCGGGGAGAAGTGGATTAGTCCATACCGTGTTCCCGAACACCTACTTAAAACAATTAACAGATTTTATATCGTGTTCCCGAACACCCAATTAAGATGATTTGTAACAAGTTACTTTCATTACACCAATTTGTACACATTACAACAACTTTATTACTATTTTCTGAATATTACACAACAAACAGTTTTTTACATAAGTCTTTAAAAAAATAAAAATAAATAAAAACAACAAACAAGCAAATACAAAGACAACAAAAGCAAATACGTAAGCCAATGTCTATGGCCCCCGAGCCAATACTGCGCACTCCGGTGTTGGGACCCGCTCCTCGGTCTGCGTTGGTTTCTTCGGGATCTTGAAGATCTTTGACCTCGGGCTCCGGCTCTGTTACCCTCTCGGGCTCTGGCTCGGTCATCCCTTCGAGGTTCTCTACGCCGAGAACTTTCTCTAGGCGCGGGCCCCAGGGCTTCATCTCGGGTCCGCGCCCGGTTGCTGGGTTGTGACGCCGGCCTCGGTGTCTGAACCCACTGCTCTGGGTCCCACTCCTCCGGGACCATTACTTCGATTTCCTGGGCCAGCTCCTCGACTATCTCCTCAGCAACCGCCGGGGGCTCTTCAATTGTGGTCATCGGGGCTGGCTCCCGAATAACTATGCCTTTGCTCTGCTCGGAGGGCTTCTTCTGGCCTTTAGTCTTCTTATCCTTCCGAGGAGCTCTCTGAGTACTTCGGTCCTGACTAGTGCTCGCAATAAACTCCTCAGCAGAAGGCCTCCGCCTGATTCGGCCCTTTAGCCCTTCATACATGCTGAGCAGTAGTTCCAGGACTTCTCTTTTCCTCACAAGCTCCGCGGATTCTACCGAGCTCCTTGACATCAGCGCCGCGATATCACTTTGGATTTCAACGGTCCGCTCTTCTACTTCTTCAAAAGTTAGAAGACCGAACTCGGACAGGATCCGCTCGTACTCCTTATGGTGAACACGGACACGACTCATTTCGGCTGCTGTGGTTCGATACTGCATCTCGAAGTCTTTGGCCCTTTCATTGGCCTCAACCACCTTCCTCTCCGCCGAGGCTATCTGCTTTTGCAACTTGGGCACTACGTGCAGTTCCAGACGGTTCCTCTCTCCGCGGAACCACTCAACTGACTCCATTAACTTCTTTATCGTCTCATGCAGTTCCGCGGTGTTCTAGACAGACAACGACAACGACAAGATCAATTACCCTCAAGCATGTATGAAGTTACGATCAGTACGGCAGCAGATATCGAAGTACTCATGCAATAAGACAAGAGGTTCAAGAGATCGAAAAAGATGATTGTATTTCACAAAGCAAAGTACAATTGTTCAAGACAGTACATCACCCCTAACATTTCTACAAATTTACAAGTTCAAATTTGCGGGGATCGACTGACCTCCCGCTCAGTTGCCTCAGGCTCTTCGGGCAACTCTTCTTGCTGGCCCTCAGCCGCTTCGGCAACTCGCTCTTCGGCTGCTACAGCGGCCTCAGTCGTGGCAGGGGCTTCGATCTCCATCTGGGGGGGAGGCTCAATGTTTTGGGGAGCGGGGGCCATTCACCGCGGCTGAATGCCAAAAATTCTTCATCCTGGTCCACTACGCAGTTAGCAACTTCTGCGGCAGTCAGAAGCTGCCTCTTCCCCCCGAGCGCGTTCACCAAGGGCCACTCCGGTAGCTCTGCCAACGCGGCGTAATAGGCCTTCTCCACCTCGGCCGCCGCCTCGGGATCATACCCGAATTCTGGGCGATGGATGTCCACGTCCGGATACGCCTCCTTCACCTCTTCCAGCACCATGGCCCGAGTGGCTTTGTCCCCTATTGCCACAAACCTTGTCTGGAAATCAAGGAATGTGCTGGAGTGCGAAGGCCCTCAGCAAGGCCCCCTGCCCTCCAACCACGGCTGCCTCCCTCGCCTCCATCACTGCCCGTAGCTGCATCAGCTCTCCGCGGAGGCCATAATTCTCTGTTTCTACGCTGCGCAGACGCGCGACCTCGGACTCAACCACGGCAGCCCTCTTGCGTGCCTGGGTCAAGTCGTACGACAGCTTGTCATTTTTAGCGCGAAGCTCCCGCACCGTCGCGGCTAGCTCTTCCTTGGCCTCTATTTCGCTTTTCAGGCCGACCTCAATTATCCCTTTGGCCAGCCGAAGAATCTTCTCGGCATCTGTGCTGTCAAACCCCAGCATACTGGGGATCACCTGCTCTCCCTGGAAAAGTTAAACACAACGCGGCACACGGATTAGACCTCGGTTATACCCCTCGCGTAAGTTCGCGTAATGAGCAACGTTTTTTAGTGTTACCTGCGAGCTCTCCCCAGTCCGGGGCCTCTTGGATGGGGCCTGTGGCGTCCCAGTAGGCTCCGGCCTCTTCTTTGGCAACGCCGGAGACCCCGCCAACGGCACTCTTTCCTCCGACCCAGCCGACGGTCGCGAACCGGTTGGTATCTTCCCCCGGGAAGATACTTCCGCGGCCTTCCCCTTCTTCGTGGCCGCTTCAGTCTTAGCGGGGCTCCCTGATGCCGGTTGCTTTCCGAAGCGTCCCACTGCATATATATCAATGGTTAATTCTGCGCCAAACAGTAAGCTTAAATAACAGGACACAAGAACTCCTACCCTCTTCGGCATCTCCGTTTCCCGAATAATATAGGCTAAGCCCAGCCTTCTCCAGTTCCTCCTCGGAACAGAGAGTTTGGAAAGTCCCCACTTGCAGGAATATGTGCCTCATTTCGGCCCCCGGATTCTCCACAGGGGCGGAGTCCTGCACCTCGTCACTCCTCCACTTCGGGAGAGCTATCTTATTCCTGACAAATATGAACCTCTCCTTCCACCCCTCCACTTTGCTCGGGTTTTGGACCTTAAACCCTCCTCGGGCTCGGGGACTAAAAGAATACCACCCCTTGGACTTCCCGAAGTTCTTCAACTGGTAGAAAAACCTAAAAAGCTCTACAGTTGGCTCTATCCCGGCCTGCTTATTAACTACTGTGAATCCCACCAACTGCCTCACCGCGTTCGGCGCTAACTGGCAGAGGGCAATGCCGTAGTATCTTAACAACTCTACAACTATGCCCCACAGCGGCAGTCTCAACCCTACTCGGAGGGAGTCAATATATACGGTCATAAACCCCTGCGGTGGGCAACAGGCCCTATCCTCGGGGGTAGGAATCATGTAATCGAGGTCGAAAGGAAGATAAAATGATGGGAGTTCCCTCTCAAGTTGCCCCCGCGTCATCCGAAAACTTATGGAGGATACCTCAAGATCAACCGCCGGACATTCGTAAAACGATACCGTCCTGGTATTACACTCTAAACCATCGACTCTGTCTATGGTTCTAATCGCATCCTTCTCCGGAAAGATATATGATAGGGGGGGGACATCTAACGGTTTGTCCGAATCTCCTACTACTTTGATCGAGACCGAAGATGGGGCAGAAGATGAAGAAGATGAAGAGGATGACATACTTACTTGATTTGAATCCGAAAGGATGGATTTGAGAAATTTTTGATCTCTGATGAATCACGAACGCAAAGTTCCTCTTTTTCCCGCTTTCTATAACAGATGAATCACAATGAAGAAGATGAAAAGTTACTGTGCAGTTATTCCTAATATAAATGCAAAAAACCGACGGCTCAGATGCAGCCTATTCAAATTCAGTGATGGAGATTCATGCGTGCTTCTCACGCGCTTTGCAGTTACCGAGGCGCGTGGGGAACAGCTGTCTTGGAACTCGCAGAGCGTGTCACTTCACGTCTCTCTCTCTCATTATGGCGCCGCCAATCACATCAGCCTTACTCTTCGCCAGGAAGATTAAAATCACACTCCGGTGTTCCTTTCATTTTGGCCAGCTTACCCCACTCCGGTGTCCTCTTCACCTCAGTCATAATCCTATACCCCGGGGTATTCTCCACCTCGTTTATACTGTCACACTCCGGTGATCCCTCCATTTTAGCCACACAACTCGCTCCGGCGTACCTTCACCTCGGCCAGGTTGTTATAAACTCCCAACGCGCTTCTTGCTTCTTGCCCCGTGCACTTCGGCTCAGCTCGACTCCGAGTCTACAGACTGTTCCGCGGAGTGCCCAGGGACGCGGATAGACTTAGTCCTCCATGAACACTTCGGCCCGTCCACGACCACGGTTCCTCCTACTTACGATTCCATCCCGGTGACAACCGAAGCTCCCTCCTCACTTCGGCTGGGGGGGGCATCTGATAGGGATGACCCGGTTACTTCGGGCCGGGTTAACCCTGAGGCCCATTTACCAGCTCAGCGAACGCGCCAGCAAGTGCGAAGGCCCAAGCCCAACAGGCCCAACAACACGCATTCGATTCAGCGAATCAAATCGGTTCCGTGAATCAAGGCCCATGATCTTTTCCCAACTGCCATGCAGATTTGGGGGGCAAGATTATAGGGATTTGGTTAGGGTTCGAGTTTAGTAGTATAAATAGATGAAAAGAACTCTGAATTAGGGTTCGGACTTTGTTTTCTGTAACACGCACTGTAAACTCAACATTCGAGTAAAAGAAACACCTCGGCGATTGCCGTTTTCCCCCCGTGGACGTAGATCTCCGGATCGAACCACGTAAATTCTGTGTTTTTATATTTTGTTCTTGTTGATTACTGTTCGATTGGGTGATTACTCGATTGTGCATTATCACAAATTATAAAAAAAAATTGAAAAAAAAAAACTATTTTCAAACTTTTTGCTTTTAAGTTTTAACCTAAAATCAATTTTATGAAAGCTGAAGTTTTTTTCCCAAACACTCCAATTTTTCTTTTCTGTGTTTTTTTTTTTAAATTATAAGTTGAAATAAACTTGAAAAAACTAATTGCAAATATCGCCTAAGACTTTCAGATCAGCTTGTAGCTTATCGAATTTTTAGTCTATCGAATCGAACCTGTTGAATCTAGTAAAACTTTATATCTAAATTTCTATGATCTAACTCATCTAAATTGTTAAATTAAACTCACCTGTTGAATCTAGTAAAACTTTAAATCTAATTTTTTATGATCTAACTCACCTAAAAGATTAAATTAATCCGACCGATTGGGCTATGCCGATTTGACCTGTGCTACTAGAAAATGGAGTAAGATACCTATTATTCAACTGTGGGGGGCAAAAAAGAATATAAGAATGATCCCATCAACATATATGATATGCCCCATTTGTCAATTGTCATAAACCCTAGCACAAATGATTTCTGTACGCAGGCTCCATAAGATTGCCACATTCACCGTCACCCCTAAAACGAATCAAAAGCCCCTTCTGTCCTCCGCCGAGTACGACGACCTAATCAACGCCGCCGGCCGTAAACGCGACTTCCCCGTCGTGCGCCACCTCCTCTCCAAGCGCTCAACCGACGGATGGTACAATACCACCACCACTTTCAAATTCATCGCCACAAACATCTCCGCGCTCGACGATCTCCTCCGCAACCTCGCCGATCTTGATAACTGGTTCGCCAGAAAACACGCGCACGACGCGCTACGCAAAACTGCACCGCACAGACTCCGCCGTCCGCGTGGTGCAGATGATGGCG
Source organism: Ajuga chamaepitys (assembly GCA_958295605.1). Lineage (NCBI taxonomy): Eukaryota > Viridiplantae > Streptophyta > Magnoliopsida > Lamiales > Lamiaceae > Ajuga > Ajuga chamaepitys. The sequence goes on along the minus strand of OY282508.1, from coordinate 49,590,704 downwards.
AGGAAGAATTACGGCGCTACAGCGACGACGTTCTGCCCGATAATTAATACGTTAGCGAAGAGGAAGGATATGTCGGAGGCCTGGCGCGTGGTGGATCTAATGCGCGCGTGCGATATCCGTCCTAATTTAACGGCGTTTAATTACATTCTAACGGCATACTGTTCCGTTGGGGACGTGGCGGCTGGTGCTAATGTGTTGGTGAAAATGGAGGCGGAGGGGGTGAAAGCTGACGCGGTGACGTACGACGCACTGGTGCTGGGCGCGTGTAGGGCGGGGGAGGTGGGGGGAGCGGTGGCGGTGGAGGATGGGGTGGCGGCGTTGTTTTCGACGTATACGCATGTTATAAAGGAGATGTTGGATTGTGGGTATTGTGTGCAGGCGATGGAGTTTGTGGAGATATTCGCCGGGAAGAATGAGAAATTGGATGCGGAATTGTTTGGGTTTACGGGGAGGAGATTTAAGAAATTGAAAAGAGATGCAGATGCGAAGAAAGTGGTGGAGGAGATGGCTAAAAGGGGTTTGCCAATTTCTGATGATTTACTGCCTATATAAAATTTTCACGTAGAAAGAATGTATATAATTCATCCCTTTAACACCAAAAATAAAAAGTAGTAGAAAAGAACAAAAGTAAAATCTCATTGATGGAAACTCATTTATCCCATAGCATCAAATCCCAAGTTCGTTCTAAGATGCAGTGGATGTAAATCCGGAGCATTTCGCAGTCAAAAAAGGAATGAGATAGAGATGAAATAAGGTAAGATGGGAGTGGCAGGGAAGGGAAGGGATGGAATGAGAATGAGAATGGAGAGATAGAATGAAATAAAGTGGGCTAGGTAGTCAAACTAAGTGGATGGAAGTAGTTAGAAATTGGAGTGAGATAAGAGTAAACTACCCACATTTCACATATTTTGCATATTTCATATATTATACACATTTTATACATTACCCGCATTAAATATCCTATATACACACTACACACTATATATACATTTTATACATTACACACATTAAATATACTATATACACACTACACACTATACACACACGACACATTACACATATTTCATACTACATACACAACATACACCACACACTTCACACACTACACGCATTTTACACACTTCACACTTTTCACGCATTACACAGAAATATACACACTACGCACACATACACACACTACTCATATTTCACACACTATACACATTTCGCATACAAGACACTTATTTCACACACTTCACACTTTTCACACATTACACACAGTTCACACTACACATATTTTACACACTTCACGTACTACACACACTTCAAACATTTCACAAACTTCAGGGTCATTCTGCTGCGTAACGGTTGTATAGGTGCAACTCAAGGGTAAATTTATTTTTTTATTATAAATATTGAGATTCCTTGTTTTTCACTGTCTTGAATATTCTTCACTTTTATAGCTTCAAAAGCAATTAGATTCTTCGAAAGCATTTGTAGTCATGGCTACTGCTTCAGCCAGATACTACCTTTTACAGATTTGTGGGTATTTTCAGTCATCTTTTTTTTTTCTTCTCCTTTCTGAGTCAGTTCGTAACCCTTCTGAATTGGCTACGTTACTGTAAGTCTGTTACAGCTTGGTGTATGATCACTGCGATCTTGTTATTATTAGATCCTTAGAACATAATATATATAAATTTCTTGAGAATTTTTTTTTGGCTGGAAGGATGTGAGATTGAGTTCTTTGTCTATTTGGGATTCTTAATCTAATAATCTTCTAGTTTGTTGCGTCTGAGAGAGTGATAAAGTTGATTTTGAGTTATATGTATTTGAACTTGTGATTTAATTGGTAAGAGTAGTGAGTGAAGTACCAATTTTATCATTTTCTTCTTTTTTAATATTTCTAAATGAATGAATGGTCAAGATGATATATCATAAAATTCAATGGTTGGAAATAGATAGTTGCACAGGTACAACCGTTGCATAGAAGTAGGACTCCAAACTTCAAACACTACACACTTTTCACACTTCACGCATTTCACAAACTATACACTGACTACACACATCATACATTTCACACACTACACACATTTCACATACTACACATATTTCACACACTATACACACACTACACATACTACACACATTTCACACTAAACACATTACACACACTACACACATTACACACACTTTACATATTTTACACACTTCACACACTACAGACACTACACACTTCACACTCTACTTATTTCACACACTACACATACTTCACACTCTACTTATTTCACACACTACACACACTTCACACATTTCACACACAACACACACTCCACACACTCCACACACTTCACACACTACATATCTCACAGTCTAAACATTACTACACATTTTTCACACACTACACACATTACACACACTTCACATACTACACACACTTCACACAATATACACACTACACACACTACACACATACACTACACATTCCACACACTACACACAACACATACTTCACATATGACACACACTTCTCACAGTACACACACTACACATTTCACACATGATACACACACTACACATTTCACACATTACATACACTACACACATTTCACAATACAGACACTACACACTTCATATATATCACAGACTATACACACACTCCACACACTTCACACATTTCACACACAACACACACTCCACACATTTAAACGGTCTATTTAGAAGACAACATTTTTAACTCAATATAAAACCACTTTTTATTTTTTTTTTAACACAAGTTTTTATATATTGATATTTGCTCTTTTTTTGGTTATATTGTCATATGGCAGGAACAAAAAAACTTGGTTACCTTCTTAAATAAAAGAATTTATGTTTAGGTGCCTTAACTTTTTGGGGGCCCGGGCCTTGGTCAACAGGGACAAGATCTAATATCCAGCACAGATTCAGAACAGGGACAATTATTTAAACTCAACTCAAAAACATCACCTAGTTTAAAGTTTATACAATTCAACTCGACCCAACAAGGACAAGATTTAATATTCAGCACAGAAGCCATCAGATTAAATCATTCAGAACAGGGACAATTGTTTAAATTATCAGCACAAGTCAACAACATCACCTAGTTTAAACAATTCAACTCAAGCCAACAAGGACAAGATTATATTCAGCACAGAAGCCATCAGATTAAATAATTCAGAATAGAGGCAACTCAACAACATCACCTAGTTTAAACAATTCAACTCAAGCCAACCGGGACAAGATTTAATATTCAGCACATAAGCCATCAGATTAAATCATTCAGGTTAGGGGAAATTGTTTAAATCAGTGTTGTTATAACTGACCGGTGGTCAAACCGATCTCACCACCGGTTAGCGATTCAACCGGTCGGATCGGTTGGATCGGTGGTCTAACTGAAAAATAAGTAGTCACCATTTATTAATTTTTCTATTTTTATGATGTAATCATACACATTAACATCCACAAAAATTATGTACTTAAATAAAATTATCAATTAATCTTCAAATTTCAAATAAAGGTAGTTATTTAACTTAAGAAACTATATAAGAATATTATGGATGTCTTCAATAAAATCTAATAAATTATAATCCATATACTTCTTTTAACTCCAAAATCTCTTTTCAAACATGACAAATATGGTAAATAAGTTAAACTTCTATAAACTAATAAATAGAAGGAAATCTATTAGTGAAATAAATACAAAAAATAAAAAACCATACTCAAAAAATACCAAAAGAATTAAAATAACTGATTTTTCCTGGATTTTCCGGTTCACCGATTTTTTTCAGTTCAATCCATTTTTTATCGGTTGAACCATAAAAACGATTCTATAAGGTATTCCGGACCGGTCTAGTTCCCGGTTCAACCAGTTGAACCGATCGGTCCGGTTCTGACAACATTGGTTTAAACTGTCAGCACAACTCAACAACACTACCTAGTTTAAACAATTCAATTCAAGCTAACAAAATTTTATTCAATACTCATCACATAAGCTATTATCTTCAATCATTCAGAGATTAGGGGCAATTATTTAACTATCAGCAAACCAAATCTGTAAAAACACAAATCCAATTAATTCATAGATCCCACAAACCAACTTATAAATAGAAATAGAATTAGGGCAAACTGAATCAAACACAGAAATCCTCCAGAATGCATCAATTACAGCTAACCCTAATTTGTAATTAGTGGCAATTCATAATAATTTTAACCATAATAACCATATTGAACCAACAACTAAAACAATAGAGTAAAAAACCCTCAAGAACCTGAAGAATATTAACCTTCAAAAATACCGGAAACCAAAGAGTCAGTGACTACATGAAATGCATCCGCTTTTCCTTCGAATCAAACAAGTTGTTGACAACAGGAACGGGAGTATCAAGATCCTCCTCAACAGTGACAAAATCATCGTAAGGTTATGAGACGGAGCACAGATTCAAATCTGAATCTGGTTCCTTCTCCTCAAAAAAAGGATGAAGATCCATCGGATAGGGGGTTTCGAGGACAAAAGAATCCTCCGGATCTGAAAAGTATTTCCCAGGAAGAACTGAATCTTCAATGAATATATTGATCTGAGATCGCAACAGTGGGAGAATGAGAGGGATGATGGATCTTCAACAAGGGGGGTGAGGCTTTAAGATCGAGGAAGTGAGAGAGATTCGTTTAGCGACGAGAGTTTGAGGGATGAGAAGGATCTAGAGAGTGAGAAGGAAGTAGAGTTTAGCGGATGAGGGAAATTGATCGAAGATGATCCAACATCAGTAAATGAGAAATGGGTTGGGCCATTAGCTTAGTTGTGGTGTTAATTAGTGGGTTGTTAATTAGTTTAGGTAATTAGGTTTAGTTAAATAGGTTATCAAATTAATTCTGATTTAGTAATGACAATTGGGTAAAAAAAAAAGGAAATTCTGGGGGTGAAAATTGTTAGTTTCCTTTTTAAGGGGTGTGCAAATTTGATTGAGACGGACCGAAATGGAAGGTGTGCAAGTTTATTCGGGGCGAAGAAAGTATTTAATATTTTATAGATTATATATTATAAAAAGTCACATTTTTTTTTTTCTGTGTGTGGGGGAAATTGCATATTATAAGGAAACAGATAATTCAAGGCACCACACATTACGGATTTACCATTATTTAAGTAGAAATTTAACTAAAAATTTTGCACATACATAATTAATCAAAATCAACCAGAAGAAGTTGGATAGTTCAACTGGCAGAGCATCTACTACCTAGGACTTTGGTCTTGGGTTCGAGTCATCGTGGGGGGAGGGGAGGGTTTTTTCTTTGTTCTTAGATTAGGAGAAAAAAAATTTAATTAATCAAAATCAACCACTGTCTCTAATGGGCGGAAAAGCTAATAATTTTTTTGATACAAAGAATTTCATCTAATTATATAATAGGATAAGTGGTGGGGTTCGAATGAAGAACAAAATATTTTACTAATTGAATAAAATGTTTATTAAGCATTTGTATTTTCTTACTGAGTATTTCATGACATTATTTATATATATATATATATAGAAAGAGAGAGAGCTTATTATAATTAAGACCCTATATTAATGTGAAGTTTTTCAATGTAAATAAACAAGAGCCAAACCAAGAGGAATGAAGAAAAAAAAGAAGGCGGTGACTGTTCGTAGCCCACAAAATTTCTTAATGCAGCACATTGCTTAATGTAGCCCTATTATGTTTAAAAATTGAGTATTGTTGTAGGAAAATAGAAAAGAAGAATAGTAAAGAGAGACGGAAGAGAGACACGGAATAATTAGGGTTCTCTTATTCATCAGATCCCCTTTATATAGGGTGTCAAATACAAGGGTTCACAGTTACATATTATTTAGTGAATACCTAAATTACCCCTTCATCAATTACTTTTGACGAAGGCACACTAATTGTGTTTTTCCTTCAACACTCCCCCTTGTGCCAAGTCAAAGGGGAATTGGTGCATAACTTGTTGCCTCGTTAAAAACCTTGCCAAGTAACAAAACTCAGTGGGATAAAATAAACCTTGGTCGAAGGGAAAAAGAGTACAACGCACCTTTGTTGAGACTCCCCCTAAAGTCTACATCTCTCCCTTGATACGTACATCTATCAAGAGAGTTTCGAAAATCTCTTTATCCTCGATTTACATGAATCATGAGGATATTATGTGGTTGTTGGTTATAGAAAAGTGTTGGCAGTACATGCTTGGTCTCGTCACCTTTGATGTGTAGCATAATTCATCTGTTTGTTGCAAATAACTTCATCTTCATAACTTCGGGTACGCTCTTCGGTGGTATAGCTCAAGTCACTAATGCTTTAACTCCATAGGTTGATGAACTTCATGAGATATCATCCGTGAGTGATGTGATGAGGTTGTTTGCGTAGTTGTGATTGATTGATCTTCAAGTTTTCGTCGTGTTCCTCATGGTAATACATAACCGGTTTGGTAATGACCTCTACATTGGCCACTAAGATAACCAATATCTAAACCAACCAAAATAATATTTAGTATTTCGTAGTAGGGAGTAGCTTCAACATTTACTTAGGAGTTACATATTCTTTTGTAATACTTTTATCTCTCTATATGAGAACATTTGACATTTACTTTAGAGTTTACAATTTCATTTGTAATCTTTCTTGTCTCTAATATGGGAAGAACAAATATGTGTCAAGGGTTTCTTTCAGATGTCAAAATACATTTTGATATCATTCCACTGATATTGCGTTGTCCTGAGTAAAATATAACTAACAAGTTATTTGAGAAAGTAATACATGGTTGAGTGCATTAAGCTTTTTGTACAATAATGCGCACATTTCAATTAAGTAGGGAATTTCATCTCCCAATAACTCTTTCGTCATTTCCTTTGGACTCAAATGGATATTTCCTTGTTCACACTTCAACCAACCATAGGAGTGCTAACAGATTGCACTTTATCCATGTGAAATCGCCTGATAATCTTTTGGACATATGCAAGCTGAGGAATTAATATTCCACAAACTCGGTGAGTTTTCCCATGATCCTTTATCTCAATTTAGATTTCAAATACATCACAGTATCTCTTATTTCTTTAAGAGTACCTATTATGTCCTTAACATCGACATAAGTTGCTATAGTTGCAAATATAGAAATTGTTTTCTTTATAAATGCATAGGGGCAATACTATTTGTTCTTTCTCTTCCCAATCAAGTAGTCACTCAGACGAGTATGCCATTTCTGTCCAGATTTATTTCAATCAAAGTGAGCATTTCAATCTAATATTGTAAATGCACTCCGTGGTCTAGAGTTACTTGAATTGGGCAATGCAGGTCCATCTGACACTTACACATATCTCAATAATAAGATCCCCAAAGAGATATGTTGTAACCACATTAGTATGCTGCATTTCCAATCCTTCGAAAACTTATCGATAAGACGTTATGACGTCCGTTGTGGGAGAATATCTCCTCGTAGTCAATTCCAGGGCTTTGTGAGAAAACCTTGTGCTTTAAGGTAAGTTTTGCATCTCAGGACTTATTATTCTCACTACGCTTACTGACAAAACATATTTTATGTCCTACAGGCTTTACACTTGGTAAGGCTAGCACTACCAAACCAAATACCTGTTGTTCTGTCATAGAATCGAGTTCTACCTGGATTGATTCCATATAGGCCAATATGCTCTTTGTTGATATCTTACAATAGAGCGTGGTTCGATATTATTGTGCTCTATAATTCATTGAGTAACAATGTATACATCACCAATGCACGTGAAAGATTTTTCCATTAACTCACATGCACTCTTATTATCTCTAGAATCATATTAAACTTCGGAGCGTCCTCCAGTGATGATTCATGGACATAATTCATTAGAGATGATTTGAGAGTATTTCTTTTCATTGATGATTCAAATTGTGCCACACCTGCCTCCTTCCTTGAGCAGGTGTTCATCGAACCACATGGCATCTCCCATTTCCTTTTGGGAGTCACGTCCTCAACCACACCTCCACTAAGTGTGGTTGCAACACCTTTATCTGCGATGTTGTGCCCCTTACTGGGGACTTTTAACCTTACAGGCACATTTGCAGCTGGTATATATGATCTTGTCACTTTAGCGATTTTAGCAAATGCATCAACAATCAAATCTTCCATACTTTGAAGATCGATAATTCGTTTTACTTCACTTTACATTATGAAGTGTGGGGATCCTAATGAGACATATTGGGAAACACTTCCTGTCGTTCCCTTAGAAAATTCTTTTTCTTATCTCCCCCTAACGACGGGAAGACTGTCTCATTATAGTGACAATCCGTCAATCTTACGGTAAATAGATCTTGTCTGTTAAAGGTTCCAAATAGCGGGTAATAGTTTGGAATCCATATCCAACATAAATACTTAATCGTCTTTAAAGACCCATTTTGGTACGTTGTGGGGGCGCAATAGGCACATATACTGCGTAATCAAGTATACGTAAATGTAAAAACATCAGGCTAAATCCAGTTACCAACTGGTACGCATAAATTATTGGTTAGCAGTGAGTCTGAGACAAATAAAGTAAAGTTGCATGGATATTGCATAGTCCCATGTCTGATAGACATTTTAGTGCGCATTTCAATGTCTAATCCTCTATCTATATCCTTTTGCTGGTGGCATATGTGAGACCATTTTGTGTATCCACATGGGTTAAAGGATACTATACATTGATCCTAACAGATATGCAATAATCATCAAATCCTTATGATGAGAACTCTCTAGAGTTTTTCTGATGCAACATTTATTGTGGACAATAATGTCATGATCAGTTAGTGTGCCAAAGCATTTACCAGAACCATAGATACTTTAGTGGCCCGCTTTCTGGTTTGATAGGTCCACATAAATTATATTATGTTCTTTTTGTAAGAATGGATTGTCTTACATATATATCAGGCATAGGAAGGTCTCGATCCTACTTATTACCAAATAGTAGGCTTGGTAGAATGAGTGATATGCCCTAAAACAGTTAACAAGGCAGAATGGGATGTTGGTCGTGCTTTTAGTACTTTAGAAAACATTTTGGGTAACATATGATTCTGTCTTCCAAAGTTCGTTTTGGTGATGGTGTTTGATCCAACGATCAGAGTTGTAGTGGAGTACATGTCACTAGATTGACTCATTTATTCTCTAAGATGTGCTTCCTTTCACATTCATTAGAGGTATCATAAATTATTCAATTTCATTCTCACATGTAGTTTTGAAATGATAGTCTTTGACACGATTATCTTTACTTAATAACATTGTAATAGCTCTTGGTGCATATAGAGCGTTTTGTGACTATAATTGTTTTGTCATTAGACATCTAGAGAATTCGACGATTCTTCGTTCTTTTAGTACTCGTGATTCAATGATGGTCATAATGCAGTGATGCAGTGAGTCTCTGTTCTTTGGACTTCCTGTATCTCTTATAGTTAACTGCTCTAGCAGTTTTTATATAAAAGTATAATATTTATACACTTATTCAAAAGTTCATTACCAACTCTATCCCTATTGTTTAGAGGGTTTCGACGTATTGTTTTTGCACATGGTTTCCATAACCACTATGTTCATTTGGGGTAAGCACACCGGAAGGCCTCTAGGGCTTCTATGTCCCTTACTTTGTGGTGTATCGTTACCACAACTGTAGAGACAAACACATTCGTTCCCTTTACTTTGGGGTCATTTCCACTATTTAGTTCATCATACTTGGGCTTGAGGATTTTCTTTATCCCAATGTATTTGATGTTATTTTTCAGAAGAAACTGATCATGCCTCTCAACTACTTGCACTAGTTGATTAGCTAACTTAATATTGTAATTCTTTTATTTCATACTCTAACCTATACAAGTTCGCTAGTATAAGCATTAGAGTAGGAAAGTAAAGATTTTATGTATCATATCATCTTCTGTGATTTCTTTACACATAAAGAGAGATATGTTTTTAGGCACAACGTGTCCTTATTGAGGCTATTTACCCTTTTGTAGTTTAGTGAGTGGGTTTCTTTCCACTAGATAGTTAATATTGGAAGTAGAGGTTCATCTACATATTTAATATTTCTTTTATTGCATTCCACAGCTCATCGGGTATTTTTGAACTAAACAATACTCCTAGTGTAAGCTAGGATTAATGTGTCATCTCAAATTCATTAGAGCATTGACTGTGACTTCTACTATGTCAGACAGTGCTTTGTCATTGGGGTCGGTTGATGATATGATCGTAAAAAAATTCTTGCAGGGTATAGTTATTTTTCATGGAAATATTTTCCTATTAGGAATATCAATTGTGGTAACTCAATTTCTTCTGAGTCTAATATTCAAATTTGAATCGAGTTGGTTTAATCATTTTCTTTTGAATTAGATTTTGAGATCATACGTCACAAGTTTCTCTTTGATACTTTGTGAAAATACTTTATCACGCAGTTTGGTTTGTCCTGATTATGTAACTTCCATGAATTTTCTTTATCATGAAAATATAAAATAGTATTTAACTAAAGTTCATAGGCAAGCATGATCAAGTACCCAATTCATCAAGGAAATAAACTAATTTGCAAAAATCTCTAAGCGCATAATAAACAACTCAAGTGATAAACTTGGATTACATTAGAAAGTATTAAAGAGGCTAGACACATGTCCCCATGAAAATAAATTCAGTCATGCAAAATTTCATGATTTTCAAGATTATACATACTTAGGATGCACATATAAATTTGTTCTCAACTTTCCAAAAACAACAGTTGTATCTCATCAAAGAAATATATATTCATGCAATTTCTCATGCTTAAATTGCTCAAAATATTTAAATCAATAAACATAGATGGGTTTGTGTCGCGTGTAATATGTCATGTCACATGTTGATGTCAACAAATATTATTTGCATTAGATCACAAAATTGGGTGGTTCGAAATACCTTACAGGAAAGACACGATTCTTTCCAATGGTACTTCTCAAACTTCACAAAGAGTATTTAATGGGCTTAGGAACCACAAGCTTCCAATCCAGATTCTATGCCAATGGAAGCGGGTTGATACTCGCAAATACCAATGAATTTTTTTTTTTTTTTTTTTTTTTTTTTTACATTAGTAATTTAACAAGAAAAAACTCATCAATCATAAGAAAAGTTATTTATGTAAAACGGTATTATATATATATATAATCATAGAAATTAAAAACTGCATATACTATCCATATAATTTCATCAGAATTATACAGCATATTAAAATAAATGTCATAGTAAGAAGTAAATCTAATATCCTACAAGTGATATATTCAAACAGTATGCATAACATTTTTTAATGTCATAAAATAAATGGACGGAAAAGTAAGAATTGTGATTCATCATCTATCTCTGTCGGTGTAATACTATGATTATTGAGTGTTTGAAGATTATTTTAATTTTTTTTTAATGTATTTTGAAATATATTCCAAAAAGAATTTGGAGACAAAAATTCATAACTACTGCTATGTATATCAATTGTGTTTCTATTCGTGTTAATAATTACATCAAGCAACGTGGATTCATATGGATCTGTTTGGCGAAAGACAATAAGAAAAATAATATAAGATTTCAGATAGAATAGACGTGATTATTACGCACCTATATTTCTTTTCCGTCAAGTAAAGAAAAAATCTGCGCCTTCTCTTGCTCAATTGATTATAGCCTCGTGCTGATAACGTGTTGTAGGAAAATAGAAAAGAAGAATAGTAAAGATAGACACGGAATAATTAGGGTCCCCTTTATGTAGGGTGTCAAATACAAGGGTTCACAGTTACATATTATTTAGTGAATACCTAAATTACCCCTTCATCAATTACTTTTGACGAAGGCACACTAATTGTGTTTTTCCTTCAACAAGTATAAATTTCTTAATACAGTCCACTTATTATCCATTATACCCATGTGTATTAAATTAAATTATGTAAAATAAAATATTATAATTAAATAATGAAACATTTAAAAAATAAAAGAAGTGCAGAACTTCTCACGGTTGCTAATGATCGACGTTTAAGATCCAAATCTTGACGGACGTTGAATCAACAATTAAAGCACTGTAAGCAACGAATCAAAAGGTTTCACCATCTCCGTCTAGTACTTATGGATAACAAGTCTATTGATGTCCTTATAGAAGCTATCACTAATCCTAGGGAGCAGGGAGAAAGGTAAGTTTGGATATGGATTAACTGAAATACATAAAATTAAGGTATACAAAAAACTTTGACGAAGTTGGATAGCTCAAGTGATAAAACATTTACTACCTGAACCTTTGGTCCTGGATTCAAATCACCGTTGGAGTAGGGAAGAGTTTTTTCTTTGTATACAAACAACTTCCAGCATTTAAAATTCATAACAAAGCTTGGGATCAATACAGCTACGATATCATTTATTATTCAAGTGAGGTTTATGCTTGACTGCAAATTACTTCAAAGAAATTTTGTATTCAAGGAGAACTGGAATTCTTGAATACATGATTTGTAATTAATTTTGGAAACCGAAATACTTTAAGGGTTAATGGTACTCTTGAAAAACTAGGATTTATGGGGTTCTTGGATTTGATTGAAGATGATTGGGAGAAAAAAAAAATTATGTTTTTTTTTTTAAATTTTATGTATATTATTTTTAATTAATTATATCATTTTTTTATCAGGGCGTTGTAGTATTTTACTAATAATATTATCATTTATTAAATCAGTGAGCTGCGTTAAGAAATTCTGTGGACTGTGAATTGTCGCCGCCAAAAAAGAAAAAGAGATAGTATTTTAGTTATCGATTTAGTAAGTTGTAAGTTACAATATTTAATGGTCAAAGATTAAAAAAACATGATCTAATGATTATTGTCACAAGTTATATCAATACAAAAACATGATCTAATGATTATTGTCATAAGTTGTATCAATACAATGATTGTACTATAGAAGGATCCTATATACATTAGGATAATGCTACCATACAACCATTATATTGATACAATTTTTATTAACTTGTTATAGCAGGTAGCAACAAGTAATATTTAGATTTTTTATTTAGCAAATAGGTTAAACTATCATCCAATTTTACTGTTCACAATTTCCTAAGATTTTTTTTTAATTTTGATTTTAGAGACCCAGACGTGGTTAGTGTTAATTTTATTGTCGTATATGTTAGTTTTGTTTACCTCTTTTACGAAAAATACGTCAACTTCCCCAACAAAATTTAAAATACGTTTTATCAAAAAAATTAATAGAAATACGTTAACTTAGGTTAACTCTGTGACATGTGACAACTTAGTTTAGGAACTATATCAAAATGTTAAATGTGACATGGTACAAATTAATTTTAGTTAATTTTCATGTTACATTATTTGATAAATGTAAATATTTTATACTTCACGCGTCTCATAATAAAAGTTATTTGAAAATGTATAACTTTTTAGTTTTATCAAATAAATGAAGCTACTCCTCTTTGAAATCTATCAATTGACACTTATATGACTTATTTTATTTTTCGATTTGACTTATTTAATTATATATGAATTCATGTTTTTTTTTTTTTTTAATTTTAACTTGAACTAATATTACGAGATATTGAATTTTGAAATATGACTAATTTTGAAATATTTTTAAATAAAGGACTCTTAATATGGGTCGGAGGGAATAGTAAATATTATATAGTTAATTTTGATTTAGTTGATCCACAAGATAGTCACCCCATTTAATATTTGAAGCCATTGAACATATGAAACAATCATAAATTAAGTGTTTTCGAATTTTCTAAAGATCGCTTTCAAATTTTCTAATGAACATTTTCCTCTAGTCTTTATATCTTAAAATCCTTCAACTATTTTTTTTCAATTGATTAATCAAATCAAACCCTTTCTGTAAGTATCACACCTTACAAATTTTTATTCTGGATGAAATCACCGAAATGTTAGCCACCGGTCCTCATCTTTTAAATAGAGAAAGTAAAATTATTGGGTTCCATCGAATGATTCAATATGACATGAATTTCATCGTGCTTTGGCGGATCAACATAATAACAACCCAAAATCAATAGATCTCGGCTCAACCTGATAAAAATAAGATCTTAATTTTATCGTGAAGGTTCATATCGTACTATTGGGTGGAGAAAAAAATTGTCACCCCTAGAAATGTCGGAGAAGTTGGACTAGAGATTCAGGTCTATCTAACAAGTCGATTAAATTAAGAACTGGGGTCTGGATATGAGATTACCAATTTAAAATTGATATGTAGGATTATTGTGGCCCACGTACCATCATATTTAGTAATTAAGATATTGTAGATATCTTAATGGTTAAATAAATAATCTTCCGAATATATTTTGGTCATCTTATATAAAATAAGATATGTCTACGTTGGCAGACCCTGAATAGATAGCAATTCTAATTGTTGTCTATAATCATATCCCTATAAGGATGGTCCTCTCTCCACATATAAAAGAAAACAGAGTCACATACTTTCTATGACTTAATCGATTCACATAAAGTGCTCTGCTCTAAAAGAAGAGATCGGGAGAGAGAAATCAATTTCTTCAAGGAGAACCAGAGTCCATCAAGAAATTCAAGAAATCAATCAATGGCGTGTCAAGGTTAGTACCCTTATTTTATGTCTCAACTAAAGGTGAAAATCATGAATTTTAAGATCCAAGTTTAACTTATAATCGCGATTATGTATACGTTATTAAACTTACATGATATTCATATATAATAAAATACATAAAAATACATTTAAGATAGTGCAACATTAAACATCTTAAATATTAATACAAGTCATGAATTAATACAAATGTAGACTTTGCGAGTTTCTAAAATAATATTGCATCTTCTAAAAATACAATATAGATTTATTCTTTAATTTCTTTTATATAAAAATATAATAATAATTAACACTCCCTCCATTCCATATAAAAAAAAAATGATTTCAAAATTATTTATTGTTCCAAAAAAATACCTGATTTCAAAGGTAACTATCTCATTTTATTAGTTAAAAAAAAAATAGTTTCGCAAATAAGTTAGATATGGTTAAATAAGTCAAATAACATAGAAAAGAAATTGTGTAAACAAAAATTTATAGTTTTTAAAAGATTATGACCTTCACCAAATTGACCACAACTAAAAAGTATGCATTTCGTGTAACAGAACTCTTTTGTGAGATGGAGGGAATACTTAGAAATAAGTATCAATTAGATGAAACAAATGTGAACTTGAGTTGAAATATAACATTGAGTGCTTTATATAAATTAATTAACTAATAAATATCTCTTATAATTAATAGATTTATATGTTCATAACAAAATTATTCAATATAGGAATGTTACTCTATTACTTCCTCTATTTCAATATAAGTAACATTTTAGGATGAATGGGAAGAACTAAGAATTTAATAATTTGACAAATATATCCTCGACTAGTTCTTTTTCTCTCACCTATTAATCCTAAAATCACGTTTCAATAATTATATTATCTCCCTCTCTCTCTGTTGCCTAATATCACGTTCCAATAATTATACTATCTCTCTTTTACATTTCTCTCATCTTTTCTCTGATAGATACCAGATACTACTACGTTTACAATAGTACCCTCAACTAATCACCGAATTTTATTTCTCTCTCCCATATGCAATTTTCACCTCTCTTCCAAAATTCAAATTTGGAGCCAAATAATGGATTATCATAAACAAATACTCCATCGCTACAGTCTACAGATAGCGCAAATGGAATCGGCTAAGAAGAACTTTTATTGGACTTAGATTTTTCTTTATCTAAGGGAGTCTGGTAATTAAAAATGAAATATCGGGAAGATTTTAGTTGATAAAGATTTAATGAACTCAAATACTGTTATGCTAAAAAATACTAAGGGATATTTTATGATAGTAATATGGTTAAAATTGGAAGAAATCGTGAAAAATATCTAAAATGACACTCAGTTTGAAAAGTCATTTGCAAGCTAAAACGTCATTTATATTGAAACGGATGAAGTATTATTTATTGATTTATTTCATGAAGTATTTTCGGTCTAGTCCTTGAAAGATCGATCAACTATCAATAAAAGATCTAAAAGATAAACTATATTGATTTCTTCTTTTTGCTTATTGTAATTGATATTTGAATTATGTGAGGATATCATAGTTATTTTCAATTATGCTAAATTTATTTATTTGGATTTATAGTAATGTCTTTTGTATAATTGACATCTGCATACGTTTATTATATCCATTTTTTAGCTATAAAAAACCGGTCAGGAAAATGAAAAAGTAAAAATAACATGGGTGAGATGGAATGACAAGAGTGCCGTGGCAACGCTAGATTAAGAAGGAAACCAGAAAAGGAAAAGTCAAAAGGAAAAAAAAAAAAAAAAAAAAAAGCAAAACAAAAAGTCTATTAAAATGTGACATAATTGAAATGAACAGGTTGAAATTAAGGTCAGTATTTGAATTTGGTGACAAGTTTAGTAGGTTCTAGGTAATCGAATTTAAGGGTCAAGATTAAAAGAAGAAGATCTAATATTCTCTCCGTCCCAGTTAACTTGCTCTACTTTTCATTTCGATCCGTCCCACTTAACTTGTCACACTCATAAATGACAATTAAAGACAACAATCTCCACCCTCAAAATATCCACCTTTAGAAAAGTCAAAGATTGCATAAAATCTGTTTTTTCTTAACATTCGTGTCCGGTCAACTGTGACAAGTTAACCGAAACGGAGAAAGTAGTTCTTATCTATAGTTGTATTAATATCATGATTGTATTGTAAAAAGACCCTATACATTATTACCAAAGCTAGCACATTTTCCTATCATTAAAATTCTTAAGAAGAAGTGCACGAATGAGTATAAATTCTTATGACAGTGTTGAACGAAACTTAGGCAGACCCGAGTCTTGCCGGCTTTGGGGAGTTCAACACCTCTACCGAGTCCAGCCCCACACCCGCACTAAATTACTAAAACAGAATGAATGAAAATGAATGTTTGTTAAGTTAATCCAAAACAGAAATCTTGATTTCAGAAAAAAACATCAATCTCAACGCAGAGGTATGAATCAAAAACTCCAAACTGCAGCTTTCAACCATTATACCAACCACTAAACTATGCTATTATTTATTAACATTTGACACAACCAAACATGTTTAAATAAAGCCAAGTCAATCTAAGCAAACTTCTTTTTTAAACACACTGCAAAGTTCCTTATACACAGCATGCTAGATCCGTACAATTCAGGTCAAAGAGCAGATCACTGTTTATATCGAAAGATATTTATTTGTTCCAAAGAAAGGTATATCTTTAGCATAGTTAATACGTTGATTCAGAGAAGATAAAAAAAAAAATTAAAAAAAGTGTCATTTTATCAAAAAAAACTATCGTTCTTCAATCTTATCATAAACAATCTATTTAATTTAACTTCTTCAATCTTATCATAAACAATCTATTTAATTTAATTGATTGTTTCCTTATTCCACAAACATATTCCAACTAAATGGGTTCTGTATGAATATATTTGTCCTTTTTTCCCAAAAAAGACTACAGCAACACTTTTTTTAAACGGCGGGAGTATCTTTTTCCAGAATAAATAATACCTTCAGCATAAACAATAACACATTTTTAGCATGATATCTTTCTTTCGAACAAATAAAAAAGTGACAATTCAGACAATTCAATCGGGCCCAAAATTCCATCGTACCAAATATTATTGAGTCTCACCAGCTCAGCTCATCCCCTTAAATATATTAAGATTTTCGGATCCGCTCGAGGTCCATCGAACTTTTGATCCATTGGGTCGGACCTGTTAGGCCCGATAGTACTTCGAGCCTTGGCGCAGTGTACACCAGATCAACTCCACACGCAGAAAACACACACAAGGGAATAAAATGTACCTGCAGGCCGCCGGTGTGCCCTCCAAGTGGCAGCATACCAAGATTTCAACCATCCCTTTCCTATCACCTGTCTTTTGTCATCTACACACAAGTACAAACAGGAAAAGGCCCAATCAATAGTCTGCGTTATTATTTTAACCAAAAGAAGAAGATTAAATCAAGCAACGACTGCGGCCCGAATACAAAACCAAGTCATGCAGAAAGCACCATATGACAAGTTCCCAAATAACCACACCATTCATGGATGGAGTTGTACCTCCTTTAATGGCCTCGTCGGGTTTTCTTCCAGCAGGCACCTTGCTGGAATCACTGATCCAAATTTCGACTGAAGTTTCACACATGGAAAAGATGCCTTCCTTGCAGAGGAAGAACATTTCGACGATGATGAGGAGGATAGCGTTGCTCTCTTCGTTGTTTCTGGAGGTTCGAGAAGAATTGCAGAGACAACTTCCACCGTCTTCAATCTTGTGCCTGACTGAGCTCTATTCGGTCATGCAAAGAGTGAAGAGTTTGGTGGAGTGTTTCAGAGAGGGCAGCCTTCTCTGGAATCTCATGCAGACAGAACATGTGTCGAATCAGTTCTATTCGCTGGCAAAAGAGATGGCCAGTGCACTTGATATTCTGCCTCTGAGTTTGCTTAACTTGACAGCAGATACTAGAGAGCAGGTTGAGCTTCTTCACAAGCAAGCGAAAAGATTTCAACTGTTTGTGGACCCCGCGGAGGAGGAAAGACGGGATGAGCTTCTTCAGGTGATGATCGTCAACAATGAGAAGAATCAGAGAAACAAAGGCGGCTCCGTTGATATCACGAGAACTAGAGATGTTTTGAGCAGCATCGGTCTAAGATGCGTGTTTGAATATGAGGAAGAGATTTTGAAATTACAGACAGAAGCTGAGAAGCAAGCAGGTACAGGTGGGCTTATCGTGGTTTCGAACATTAACAATCTCATATCTTTGATTTCACTAGCAAAAGCTACAATTCCCACTGGGGATGAAGAATATTCAAAAACTTACGAGGACCCGAAGAAGCGCAAATTGCCTACGAACAATCAGTCATTCTCTCATTCCCTGGTGTTGACCGTACCTGACGAGTTCCGCTGCCCGGTTTCGCTTGACTTGATGCAAGACCCTGTTATTGTAGCATCAGGGCACACCTACGACCGAAATTCTATAGCGCAGTGGATAAATTCAGGGCACCACACGTGCCCGAAAACTGGGCAAAGGCTGATTCACATGGCCCTCATACCTAACTATTCATTGAAAAGTCTGATACACCAATGGTGCCAAGAGAACATGATCCCAACCATGGGATCTTCATCATCGTCCGTGGCTACCGAACGAAGTAGTAGCAAGAGGAGATCTTGTGAGACTGCCATTGATCATATTTCTGCAACTAAAGCTTCTGTAGATGCTGTAAAAATGACAGCTGAATTTCTGGTAGGGAAACTAGCAACAGGATCACCAGATATTCAGAGGCAGGCGGCCTATGAGCTTCGTCTACTAGCAAAAACCGGAATGGACAACCGCAGAATAATAGCTGAAGCCGGAGCTATCCCGTTCCTGGTGACTCTACTATCCTCACCTGATTCAAGAATCCAGGAAAATGCAGTGACTTCATTACTCAACCTTTCGATACACGAGAACAACAAAACACTCATAATGGCAGCTGGAGCAATCGACAGCATAGTAGATGTTCTACAACTGGGAAAAACAATGGAGGCAAAAGAAAACGCAGCAGCAACAATCTTCAGCCTGTCAATAATAGACGAGCATAAAACAATAATCGGTGCTCACCCAAGAGCTATTCCGGCTTTGGTGGGCCTGCTAGGAGAAGGAATGGCAGCAGGAAAACGGGATGCGGCAACAGCACTCTTCAATCTTGCAGTTTTCAATGCTAATAGAGCAAAGGTAATCCTTGCAGGGGCAGTACCTTTGCTTATTGATTTGCTGACAGATGGCAAGGCAGGCATCACTGATGATGCCTTAGCAGTGCTCGCCCTTCTTTTGGGATGCACTCAAGGACTAGAAGAAATGAGGAGGAACCGGGATTTGGTCCCACTTCTTATTGATCTTCTGAGATTTGGGTCTTCCAAGGGAAAGGAGAACTCGATTACCCTTCTCCTGGGTCTCTGTAAGGACGGGGGAGAGGAAGTTGCACGACGGTTGTTGATGAATCCATTCAGCATTCCTTCTCTCCGGAGGTTAACTTCCGACGGGTCACTAAAAGCTCGACGAAAAGCTGATGCTCTGCTTAGAATACTTGACAGATGCTGCTCTCATATCGTGATTCCTATTGGATGACACCATATCTTTTACTGCAATATACATCTTTGTCTTGTAAAAACCTGGATCATGCCTGCCACACTCAATCAAATGTACATGACATAAGAAGCAATTCAATTTTTTTGTTATATAATGGGTTAAAGGTGATGCTGAATATCAATGCAAAGAATGTGATATAATTCCAGCACATACCTTCTCTTGATTGCTCAAATGTTGGAGCCAACTCCGCTGCATATTTGAAAGATAAATAACCAATAATATACGAGTCACAAGGTAAAGAATAGCAACTGAAAACTTGATAAGTAGAAAGCATTGTCTCTGACACTCTGATTGCTGCCAATACACAAATCAGAGTTACAAAAGTGGACACAAAGGAATATAAGTCACAAAAGGAAACAACAAAACGATAATACGATACATTATTATGACATCGTTTTCTTGTTTCTCTGATTACGAGCTGTAACATTGTTTCTGTTTCCAGTAATGGTGAAGAAGAATTGCATCAAATATGCACGTAGTTACTATGTTTTGGAAACAAGTGCTTGGTAACACAAATAGGAAATATCTAGTAATACCAAATCAATCAAAATTAGCATGTAAATGATATAAAGGGTGTATAGTTTACATTTGTATTAAGAAAAGATCAAAAGATATCAACAACTATATTAACTAAATCTTGTGCTTTACAAAAATCTACATACGAAATTACTAGAGCACAGCTGTGACCTTCTGGTCATAGTAGTAGCACTCTTTAATATATTATTAAATAGGTCAGGGTCCTGGTATAGGTTCAACTTGAGTTCAACCAAGCAGCAGAGGTAATGGCAACTGCTGGAGACTGTGGCATTTATCTGTGAACAATAATTCACATGACGCGTGAGATGGGAGGGTCACTCTTACAACTCTATCAATTCTAATTGAATATGTGTGCCTCTTGTACGGTATTTCCAAAACCAGGTTCCGCTATCCATCAGTTCCATCTCAATAGGCTTCAACTGAACATCTAAACCTGAAATGACATTTTGAATAAAATACTAGATTAGTAGTGTATTTTACAGCTGAAGTATTTCAACAGTTAGGATACAGCTTTAGTGTATCTAACTATCTATGCTCTCATCAGCATACACAGATCCACATAATTCAAACATTAAATACATCAATTGTAAACAAAATGCAGCCATGTGACCTGAGCCCGAGCACTACCAGGACAAAATGGTTTCATAGAAGAATGGAAACAAAATTTCCCTATTTTTAGTACAAATCCTGATTGGGGTGAGATGGGTGGGAATTGAACCTTGGTCAATTAACCGGATAATAAATTGCTCTGCCAACTGAGTTACAACCAATTCCCAGAAACAAATTTACTTTGAATTTGCAATAAATATATTTTGTGCAAATGGTAAGTGCTCTATATGCTGGAAAGAAACACATTCTGTTATTTCCAATTCGAATACTGAAAATATCAACGTTGTACTACATGCACGTTGAAATTCTTACACATCATTAGTACCATAGACATCCTAGAACAGTAACAATCACAATAATCTAGTGTATAGCAAGCGGAAAATTAGATGAGAATCCGGAACTTAATGATCCATTGAATCGCATGAACGTATCATATGCAAAAGAGAAAGGTGTAATTGAAACCAGCATTACAGTGAACAAAATAGAACGCCATGCAATTGAATCAGGACACCGAAAAACTATCCACCTAAACCAGACACATCTATCCAGTGACGGACCCAGAAATTTTGTCGAGGGGGGCCCATTTATAGATAAATCTAGGTATTTGTTTTATCACGCTAAATTTTTCTAATTTAACTCTAAGATTTGAAGGCAAATTTTATACCAAGTAGGTAGCTCATTTTGAGAAGGCTTGAAAACAAACTCTCATATATTATACTTTAAATTTAATGTTTGGTCAAGTTAATTTTAAAACTAACGTTTTAGAAAATCAAAAAGGGACGGGGTGTCTCTAAATTTGTTCATAAATTTCAACAATATTCAACTATATATAAAAAACTAAAAAGTGGTAATGATATAGATAAGATTAATAAATTCATTCAATTATAAAAAGAAAGATAATCAAGATTTAGTGTTTCTAAACATTTCACTCTATTTTTTAAATTTGTTTATCTTCTGTTGTGTACACTTAAGAATACATCGATTGATTATTAGTAAATCATATTCAAGTCAAACAATAAAATTATTTATTTTATTTAATTACGTTGTATTAAAATCGACTAAAATACACTTATATAATAGCACAATTCGACTGGGGCCAGGGGGGCACTAGGTCCGTCAATGCATGTATCACTAACCTGAAATTCCCGAGGTAATCTGCATTTTATGACCATCAGGTACATCAAACACATAATTGCCCTGCATACCAAAAAATAATAGTTAAAATTATGTGGATCTCAAGTGACAGAAAAATTAACAAAGGCAGAATTCATGACCTATGTCCAAGTTTTCTTTATTATCAGTTCTTTAATGACTTTAGTCAATGTTACAGATCAGCATTTGTTTAGATTTTAAAACCACTGTAATCTTTCAGTCCATAATGATACGAACTCTAAAATCTAAATGACGGTGTAACAAGGATAATTCAAAATGTAGTCAAAAGTGTGGAAGACTAAGAACTATAACACTATACCAAGTTCAAGTTTATTTGAGCAAAAATCCACCATCATAGATTTCAGGCAATTCATGAAGATGCTATTTACTGGTCTTCTTTTACTTCTTAGAAAAAAAGGTATTTAGATGAATTCCCAAAATAATATGTGTTATTCCATTTGGCAGTTATCAACCCCATCCCAAATAAGTATTTATATGAATTCCCAAAATAAGTAATGTGTCATTACATTTGGCATTGTAAGTCTTGGAACTAACGTATAATGTTAAAATCCACCAACTGGGTAGAAACCCATCAATTATTAATTCATCCTTAACCCTCAAATTAATGCTTGTGGTTTTCTCTATCTAATCTTCAGGCTACCAAACTAAAATTCAGAATTGATCACTCCTTTTTCTCAAGCAATAATATTTTTGTAGGTTCTAGAATCTCAAATGCAAGAGTGCGATATACATAATGCAAGGATCACATATGGAATTAGTAATGATACTACCAAATTCACCTGTATGACGACATCCTTTGCTTCAAATTCAGCATTTCCATGCAATATAACCTTTAAGGCCTCGAACCGCTGTACATCATGCTTCCAGTACAAGTTATCTGCTGAATCCCAATTTATTCCATCGTTCAGAACCTTTACATTCTCTAGTTTGCACCTAGCGCACCTTCATCAATGAACCTTTAATTAGGGGGAATGTAGCATGGTTATTTATGACCAGACTTAGTTACAACCAACCATTGCACTACCTCCTTCCATATTGTAGTATAGCTTCACCTAATTCATTTGGTTTTGTTGAGCCAACAACATTTTCAGCCAATACGATCAAACTTCCATCAAGCTGCATTTAGTGAGACCAATCAGGATACAGTAAATGAGTGACACAGCACTTATATGTTACATGTATACTACCTGAACATTCTTCCATAGGAACTCCGAAACCTCTATTTGCAACTCAGAACCCTTATCAATGGAACCACCCAGGAACTTGCCAAAAAGAAAAAAGAAAAAAAAAAGTTAGATATATGAAGAATAGGTAGTTTAATACTTAATATCTCAATACAAAGAAGGTTAAAAGTAAAATACAATTAGATACATATAATTATGTCATAAAGGAGGGCAGTTAGAAAACTCAATCTAATCCCTTCACCACCTAATCTCAGGAGCTTTCTTGGTCAGGGCATCGCATTCTCCAAGCAGCTAAAATTGTTCTGGTAGCAAATGAGAATTGATGAGAAAATTTTGACTCACCTTTTGTCTAGTGACTTCCCACAGGGGGCCAAGAGCAGGATGGAGGAGGATGAGATATGGCGGTCCACAATTAACATATTCTTCATTACCTTCAACCTGGTTAAACAGGAACAGTATTTGGACATGTAAGCTTCAGCAAAAACCCTCCTTATCAGAGTCCTCAGCCATAAAAAGAATGCATCATGAAAGAGTATTGAGATAATCAAACAAACACTAAAATAAAGCTGAAAGATATTCAATCTACCTTTGGAATTACTATTCCACACTGAGAAAGTATATCATAAGCATTGCGCATGATGTCCAACAGAGAACCATCTGGAGTCTGTGATGGAAGTCAGAGTTCATTCAGCAAATAATAAGAGTTCATCCAAAATTCACACAAACTTGACACAGCCACTGACTAACTAAGAGTTGTGAAGCCTACATTCCGGGAGATCAAATAAATATAAACACACACAAAAATATGTGCGTGTGTGTATATATTTGTACATGCATTACACACATCCATGTGAATGTTTTCGTACTTCATAGATTTTATATTTGATAAGAAGACATAATAAGACAGTTGTGCAGAAAACTATCAAGAACAAGTTTCTTGGTGCACATAAAGTTGTTACCATTAGGATAGGGTAGCATGATGAGGCTTGTGTTAAAACAGAAAGCCTTTCTGATACAACCATGATTTATCCCTTTTGTTCATTTAAAAAAAAATTATAATAATAACCTGTTGCAGAGACTTATCAGCATGCTTCCTTCTCTTCTTAGCAGAAGATGTAACCTTTCTTCTCTCGTTATAAACAATAAAGGTATCTAGATCATCTGAAAATGTTTTCAGCCAGAATTACTCCCATGTTAGCACACAAATTCAGACAAAAAATCACAAAGAGTACACAAAGCGTACAACATACTTCCTACCTTCTACACCTTTATAACATCGAGAAGAATACATGTTGGCGAAATTGTCAGCAATATTTTGCATTGTACATTCCAGACGGCCTCCAAAAACACTGTCACAACCAAAAGAAACAAAGAAATAGAAATGTCTTAGAGAATTATGGTAGTAAGTGACCAAGACTGGGTAAAACCACACAATTTATAGTATATATGAAGCTACTTCTGCAGAAATGTTTCCAGATTAAGTAAACAAAGTACTGGTTAGACAAGTGAAATGTCCCTCACGAATCATAGCCATTGTTTATTATTTTCTGATTACAAAAGGATAATATGTGAAACCACAGTGAAGACCTGAATAACTATTGAAAATCTCCTAGCAGCTTCACTGCATCTTTTGGTGAAATATTGCAATCCAGTAAAAGTAAAGTTACGAATTTGTTCTTGATCACATTTTCTAGGTAGATGTCATTGAATATTCTCATTTATGGTTGTACTTCCACACGAACTGCCACCACCAAATATGAGACATACTGAATAACATCAATACATAACTACCATTTCCACAAAGATAAGAAACACGAAAACAAGGGACTTATGTATAAAGAGTAAGAAAATGTCACCACCCTCTGAACACAACATTACATTTTCACTCTTGACACAATGTCAGGTTCGACAAATTTTCGTTTCATGAGAAAAATAGTTAATACCTGCCAACAGTTTCAACCTACATTCCTTATTAAGAGGACACAATCCACCTCAGTGGCCACAAAACAAAATCAAAAGACTGGAAAAGTATTATTTAACTCCATTTCATAAAAAAAATCATTTTGAAAATTTGTCTATAATGACGAATGCTTCATTAATACGGGTGTCAAGATAACACTAAGATTCGTGTCAAGATATATTATATTGACTAAGCAACAACCTAACAAATTTTGGATTGACAGCCATATCTAGTTATAGTTAAAGCAGAAGTAGAAATAAATTGAAATGAAGAATCCCAAGATATAAGCTTTACCAATGCTTCATTCCAAACTGATCCACATATGTAATTGGTTTTTTAATATTAAGCACCATTCCTGGCAAACTGCTCTCAGTTTTACTTGATCCAACAATCTCAGCAGAAGCTAAATCCACATAAAGGATATTGGTGTTGGCAGGAAACTTTGCCTGCAAACTTAACAGAAGGAAGACATTACAAGTTAGAACAATTCAAGCCATTCTGCTGAAAAAAAATTAAGGCAAGGGCATTTAAGGTTAGAAGAGATTCCACGACAGTCATAATGTTTTCTCGCTTCATTACTGCAGAAACATTAGTTTATAGAAAGCAATGAACTGATTAACAAGCCACAAAATCTTCTAGAATTAAAGAAAGGGCTGGAAGACGGGACGGAAACAAAGATTTTGCCTACACAAATATACTCCATAAGGAGCTTTACACTGTAAATACACTTCAGACACTGTTGTATTCAAAAGTAACATCCCAAGGGGAGTGCCATAATCCATGACAGGAGCAGCAAAAAAGGCCGATGGGTGGGTTCATGCCTATGCTGTATCACCAAGAAAATGGAGGATATCAAATTAACAAGGACTTTAGTTTTCCCATTCTCTGATTGCATATGTATGGCCCAGCATCCTAATGATGACTCATACCAAATTCACAAGTTCAAGCGCTGTAGTTGCTAAACCAGATGATCCAAAAGATCATAAAAGCATTCTGTTCATGCACAGTTTTTTTATTTTTTTATTTATTGATATGGAGTAAAAAGTATAAGGGATGAGAAATCCCTAGCAATGACAATCATCAAATACAAAGCATAGCACCAATTTCTCACTAAATCGGATACATGATAAATCTAAAATTTTATCCTACTCCGTACATCATCAAAGGATTCATCAGAATCCTGGTGTCGGTCTCAGTGTGTATGTGTGTGTAATCATATTTTAGCACTAGTAACACTGAGTTAATGGCTAGATGTACATTAACTAGTAAATGCATGACATCATGGATCGGCAACTTGACAGTTAATACTCGGGATACAGCAATGGTACTGATGTATAAAGTGTATAATTATCCACCAGCAATTCAGGTTCTCTATTGCAACTGGTATTCTCTCTATTGCAATACCACCAACACATCCAAGTACACATAGATGACATCATTGTATAATTCGTTGTGCATGGCGGTATTGCATTAGTTGATGGAATGCTAATTGCGATAAAAAATTGTATTGATCAATCGCACTGTTAAAGGAGGAGCATTGGTGTGATGTCAGTGACAAACAAGCACGATAAAAAGATGTCGACATTGACCACCCAACAATCGTGCAACTCTTTGCATGCATACTTATCTATTTTCAAATAGTGCAAGTAGCATGTATGGGCTTTGCTGATGATGGTCATGATGATGAACTGGTCAAACTACCTCACAAAGAATATTTGACAAAAAGAAATACTGTATAGTGTGATATGAGAAAAATATAAAATTACTGAAATAAAATATCAAAAAAATAGATACTCATAATAAGTAAGGGTACAAGGACAGAAACGTACCTACTGGGAGAATGGGGTTCGACAGTGATTCCAAACTTCTCGAACTCCGTGTATTCGATACATGACAGCCCATATGTCCATTTTCCATCTAACTTCTTCTCAAATAGAACATTGATGCCTTCGGTTGCACCAGAATTTCGTTTACATGAAGCAAATCCTAGTTTCTGAAAGAAAGAACATGTGTCATACCCCACAATTCCGCGCCTTGTTTATGATTAGAATAACCACTAGGGTATACTAACTTATAAAAATCTAGCAACAAAATCAACAGCAGCTAACAGTATATAAAGTAACTCATTGTAAAGCTAGAGATGCATTAAAGACTTCTGTATCCCAGAATACAACAATGTTATGGAAACTGGCCTGGGTGGCCAACCGAATTTCCTAATCGGCCTTCCTAGGCGCTAGACCTGTCTAGGCAGGATTAGGTACCACCTAGGCAGCCCACACAGCCAAAATTTTATTTCCTATAGAAAGAGAAAATGTATTACCACACCACCTTGTTACCTTCATTTTGTTTTAGACAACTATAAATACAACGATACATCTATCCTTGTCTTAATGGTGACCATCTATACAGGGTTTTGCGGCTATTTGCATTTATTTTAATTTCATTTTGTATTTATATTTTACATCCAATTCCACTGGAGTTAATGTCTTTATGCAATCCATTAATGAGCTCATATCCTTCATCTGTCATCAAACTATCACAGCACTATATTCAAGTATCCTATTAAAACGTTAAAAATAACCTAAAATTAATCTGAAATGTAGAAAGAGAGAAAAGGGAAGGAAAATAGGTCCACTTAGGCACTTTAGGCACTAGGCCTCAGTTGGCTGCTCGACAAATGCCTTTGACTTTCGCAACACCAGAATATAATAGATAAGTGAGCCCACATTAAACAGTTATTTGGAGCGAGTAGCAAGGCAAGGTGAGTTACGGCCTCTCTTATTTCTCTGGTGATTTAAAAAACAATACAAAATTTCAGAAGCTCTCAGCCAATTGCACCCAACGCACCTTCACAGGCTACAGAGTTGCATTTTTGCCACTTAAATTTTTAACAGTTAGAAATAAAGTTCTTGCCTTCTCATGGTGCAAACCAATTCCCGCCAAAGCCAGTAGAGTTGAATCTGTGGCAGCTATAACATTACTGTAAAGTATCAAAATTAGCAGATTATCCAATTTACGAATGACAGGAACCATATAAGAATGTAACCAACCTGATTTGTCTGACAGTGGCTCCTTTTCTTGCATGACCCTGAAACCATTTAAAAACCCCCTTCTGATGAGCCAATTTCCATATCACACCATGACCCCCAGGCTTACATACGGGCTGAAAAGGTCTTGCAACAATCCAGTTTCCATCTTCAGCCGCAACAGCTGGAACAAGAGGCTACAATTGACAAACTAAATCATCACAAAATGCTGCTGCCAATAAAGTGTATAAAAATCAGAACTATGTCAGCACTAAATCAGAACCTGTTCAAAAAATTTGAAGTTCGATCTTCCTCGTCCAAACCATCTGAGCTTTTCACAAAGACAAGTAATATGCCCATGGTTGTTTTTTGCAGAGCTTGTCATAATTGCAACAGGCGTTGTGCATTGTTTCCCATACAACTTGAAGTACAAGAATTCTCTAGCCTTGCAGAGTACAAAGCTCTCATCAATTAAATCAGAAATAACCATGTTTAGATCCCTCAGGACCATCGTGTTTCAAAATCAACCATTTTTCGTCGATCACCATAGGCACAAATTAAATTTCTTGGCTTGATAAATAAAAATCAAACATACTTGAAGATCTCTTATAAGGCCTTCCAACAATGTCCGCCCACAAAAAGGGAGCATTGCAGCAGGAAGACATTCGCCTGTTTCAGGATCTACGAGGCCAAGCCTGTCTGCAGACCCTCCTAGAGGATAAATTTCTCCTAAGTCAGGCAAACCCTGAAAATGGGTTAGCATTTATAAAACGAAACAACAACATACAGATTCCTAAAGTAAAGAAGAAACTCAATTATGAACTGACCTCAATCCCCCAAAGAGCTGCTTGAGATGCATATTCAGTATCTTCAGAAAGATCAAGTATAGAAGGAGGATGAATTTCCATAAACTGATCATTTAATAGCTTATTTGTCTGTCCAGACCATGCAACTGTATGCCCTTCATGATCTGATTGATCAAGCAGCTCTAACACTGACACCTGATATCTATAATAAAAATGTGTTTTGACCATCTAAATAAGTCAATTTTACATATGTATGCTTTCAATCATCAAAAAGTTAAAGGTTGAATCTACATTCAAGCTCAGTAGTCTATAAGATCTACATAAATGAAAAGTTCTCTCCTTATTTGGGCATTACAAACTGATGGCCATTCATAAACAACATAAGAAAAAAGACTTGAGGAAAAGCTTATTTGATATCCTTAGAATATGCAGTGTCTTGCTCTGATAATCCTACCACTACGAGCAAGATTGATATGAAGATTGAAGTAATTTTTTTCCTGGTTCTTACATTAAGATTTACTAAGTGCTAATAATAATTAGTGTATAAAACTTGAAGGTGTCACAAGAGCACCTTGTTGCTGCTACAAAATGACCAGTGTCAATAGAAGCAAATAAGTAGACAAAGGTATGAGCAACCACACAAAATACCACAAGTCGAATGGCACAGATAAATGCTAGCAACAAAGGCATGATGAAGCCTGATTTTTGTCTACAAGAATCTGATGCATCATAACAATCTTAAACATTCTAAATTTTGACAAGCGGCATATGGCCTCATGGAAAGAATACTGGGACACAAGAGGAAAGCCCCATCTACCACTTTAGTTCCCACCCCAATGTACCAATCACAGCTGTCTTCTCTATAAACCGCAGAGATAGACAAGTAGGACTATGCCTATGTTAGTTAATTCCTGTGATCAGGAAAAACACACAGTACTGGGTTAAGAGTGCCGTCATGCAAAGAAGCCAAAGCATCCCATTTCGACATATATGATATGATTTCTAGCTAGGCAGCTATTGTATGAATCCAATATAAGTATAATTTTTCAAATATATTTGTTCAGCCAACTTGATTATAGAATGCAAAGATTTCAT
The DNA here is from genome assembly GCA_958295605.1 of Ajuga chamaepitys. Lineage (NCBI taxonomy): Eukaryota > Viridiplantae > Streptophyta > Magnoliopsida > Lamiales > Lamiaceae > Ajuga > Ajuga chamaepitys. Next base: position 49,560,169 of record OY282508.1, on the reverse strand, counting down.
CCAATGAAGAAACCAAAATTATAAAACTGAGACCAAAGATTTCAAAATTATAATTGCAGAAAGAGAAAAGAGCAAAATAACCAAATATAATGATCATAAGTACTAACCCAATTATTCCACCGATGCAATCATAGAACTGTTCAACTTCTCCGAGCATCTTGACCAGCGACCTTAACGCCTCTCTCTCCTCTTCTTTCATACCATGACTTTCAGCCTTTCCATTCACGTCCCAATTCTCAATCATCTCGGCCAATGCAAAAAGCGCACTTTTAATAGAACTCATTTCACTATCCCCATTCTCCAACTCTCTCCCAAACTCATCAAACACGTGCTCTTGCCCCACGGCCACAACGCATTTCAGCAAATACAAGTCATAATCACTCAACCCCAACCCTGCAAATTCAGCCCTGCGTGATTTGAAAAACGACTTTACCCTTGAATCCGAGTCAATCGTCCTTAACTTCTCCGCCAGTGTCCGGCAGCCGGATAAGCCTTCTCTAAGCCGCTTTAACCTAGTAATCTCCTTTCGAAAATCAAACTCTGGTGCAGGCGGCGCGTACTCCACCGGCGCGGTGGAAACCCTCGTGATCGGAGTACATGAAACTGGCGACTGCCAGAGTAAATGCAAATGATTCGACGAAGAAAAATATGATGAAGAGAGATAGTTCACAGAATTGGAGTGGTGAAATGGCCTCTTGGAGAAGAACAGCAAGTGTGACGGCTTGGAGTTTAAGGTGAAGAGAGGATTGTTATGGCGTAGAACCGGCGTACCATTACTTCCCGCCATTAGAGAGAGCGAAATTAGTACGTGTTCAGTGTGTGTGTGTGTGTTTTTGTAGAGAACGACATGGAAATGGCGCAAGGATAAGACGAAGATGCGCGAAGCATATACCGAGGTTCATAGATATTCAGGGGAAAAGAACAAAACGTAAATGCTTTTCGTACAGTGTGCTGTGATAGATTGTACCTTTAGGACAGTCGGGGGGTACAGCTCTCGATCGTCCAATCATTTGAAGCGTCAACCGCACGAATTGTAGGGAGAAAACTGAGAGGCATTTCATGGTCCAGTCACCGAGTCGAGTTTGTCTGAAATCCTCATCACTAGTTACTTATTCTGATTGGCCGGTTATATTTCCTACCGCCCTAGTGTTTATTTCTCCACTTTCAAGAAATAAACAAAGAAGTTAGAAAATAATTAAAATAAAGTATCTGAAAATTACAATTCTGTCAAAAAATTAGAATAAGTTTAGGAAAAAGTTACAAATAAATTTTAGTAGCATATTCAAACGAAGTACACCCGTGATGTGGATAATCTTACAAATCTTTCAGTTCTGAGAAAATAGAGGAGTTTAAATGAAAATAATTAGGGGAATAAATATACAAAGTTGACGTTTATCTCAGAGTTAAAATGTTTGACGTTGTCGGTACTAAAATAGTACAGAGTTATTGTTAAGGAAACTCGCTAAAAATCTTTTTGCTCTTCGGAAAAAGGTATAAATACCCCATCTTCTCAAAGAAGACACATTCATTATTCACAAACCACTATGCACTTTTAATTTTCTCTCATTATTTCTATCTTCGGTTGATCGGCTAAATTCTGACTATGGCATCAGAGGTTTTCGTTTCTCCATCGAAAATTCCTCCCAATGATTTTGCATGAGTTATCAAAATTGTTTCGACTAGGAGCCTAAGATTGTCTTGACTAGGAGCCTAAAGATAAAAAATATCATTTATTTCTAGTCATCTATTTCTTTATTCTTACCTAGGTATGTCAACGGAGCGGATCGGGACGGGTTTCTGGATTTTCTGACCTGCCCCACCACGAGGCAAAAATATCCGCCCCGTGATCTGCCCCGCACGGAGCGGATCTGCCCCGCCCCGCCTTCATCTTTTTTTATTTTTTTTTTTTAAAAATCTGATTTTTTTTTTTTTGTTTAAAAACTTGCTTTTTATTTATTGAAGCCAATAGGGTATTAATTTTTAGGTTTGCATTAACTTTATTTTATATTTTTTAATTTAATTATTGAAAAATTGGAATTTAATGATTTAAATTTACTCTAATCATAATATAATATATTAGGATGAAATATATATAACATATTATATATAAAAATTTAAATTATAAATATATATATATATATATATTTTTAGATTTTTGTGTGTATATATATATATATAATATTACATAAAATATATTTAAAAAAATTATATATAGAGAGGGCGGGGCGAGCGGGGCGGGTTAAGGCGGGGCGGGGCGAGCGGGGCGAGTGGGGGGTATTTTCATAAATGGCCTAGTCAAAGTATGACTTATCAAGAATGACCTTACTTATTCTAAATAATCAAAAATAGCCTCTTGTTTAAACAACTCATGTTTTGACATATTAAACAACTGAGTTGTTTAAACAACTACCGAGTTGTTTACCGAGTTGTTTAAACAACTAGGTTATTTGAGTAAAAAACAACTCCAGTGTTTTAAACAACTCGGTTGTTTAAACACAAAACAACCATGTTGTTTTAAACAACTCAATCGTTTTTTATACAAAACTACCATATTGTTTGCACAACTTGAAGAATGGAAAAGAAAACTATCATATAAGTACGAAAGAAAACTCACCTGCAAAAATAATCCGAACATGAATGATGATGATGGAGCTATGAAAGAAAGAAAGAAGATAAATGGAGAATTGAGAGAGTTGGGAGAAAAAAATGAGAGAAAGTAGGAAGAGAAGAGAAAATAGTGAATACATAGGAGAAAGAATGAGCGGGAAATCTCAAATTTGAAGTTCAAAATCTGAAAATATTTTTTTTTTTTTTTAAATTTAGTCAAACAATAGGAAGGCTATTTTTTATTATAAGTCGGTTATCCGACCATATTTGATATATACCACGCGAGGGGGGCGGGTTAAGGCGGGGCGGGGGACATGACCCGACCCCGATTCGACTCGCAGACAGGGCGGGACATGCCCGGCCCCGTTCTCCATCGGATCAGATTTTGCTCTGCTCCAAAGGTCTCAGATCGAGGCGAATCCGGGCGGATCGGATCAATTTTGACATGCCTATTCTTACCCCTTATTCAGAACTTTTTTACACTAAAAAATTATTAATTAAGAGTTAAATTATCGACCCTTATTAAACTAGAATAATTTATAACTCGACCACGGTTATGTTCAAACATCACATAAATGAAAAACTTGCAATAATAATATCTTCGGATCACCATAAAATACTTAGACGTAAGTTAGCTTACCTCCCAAAGTTATACTCTCTAGCCAAAACAATCAATATTTTCAACATAATAAATATCCAACCTAACTTGAGAAATAAAAGAACAATTACATAACGGCAAAATGCTTTTATTATGTATAAATAATTACCAAAAGCATTATACTATAGATTTATTTTATCACTAAAAATAAATAAACATATAAAAATTAAGTTGGCCAATCACGGTGGTCAGGTAAGGTCCAATAGGTCGACTTTTTCTTGGGTAATTAAAAACGGTCCAGGTACTATACGGACAAGGTCCAGACCTATTCTATAAAAAAATTGTATTCAAGTTCGATTAGCGTTTTAATATAATTTAAATAAGGACTCATTCTTTAACGACTTGAGATATATCTTAGGATCCTATAAAATATTATTAATAAAATAAAATTAATAATAATACTTTTATAATATTTTAATTTAGCTCATATATCTAAAATAGTTATGAATTTATTGTCGAAAGAGAATTAGGGATGCCAATTCTATCTGTTTCGGGTTAAACTCAACGTTGTTTTTCTGTTTAATTGAACTACGATTTAGTCGATCATTTTTATCGGGTCGATAATATTATGAACCTAACCCTATCGGTTCTCGGGTTAGTACTTCGGGCTATGTCGCAATTTATAAATTTATATTTAAAAAAAATATATATAAAACATACTTAATTTTGATATTCTTGCTGATTCAACGGTCACAATTTAATGAAACACGTTATAATTAAGAATATGCACAAATATAAGGCTAGGAGGTTTATAATTTAAAGTCTCTAGAACATCAACGATATTGCGATCAAATTGAAAATTCATAGTTGTTATATGAAAAACATATTTATAAACAAGAGAAACTCTCGTCTCTCTCTAGAAACCCTGGTTTCCCATCTGAGATCTTGCAATCCCTCCTACTCTCCCTAATGGTGGCGGCGGCGAGCTTCTCACTCTCACCAGCCGTCGAGGGTGGGATTTCCCATCTTTATCGAATAAAGGACCTTCTCTTGGTTCTAACTTTATACCGACTATTGCGATGCCCACATCCTTCCTGAGAGTGGTCAAGAGAAATATGTTGTGGAGATGCTGGAAGGCAGATCTGCAAAAAAGCTTTTCGATCTGAGAGAAGTGGATTCATTTAATTGGATCGACGACGATCTATCGTGGTACACCGAACGTCCAATTCACATAAGCTGAGACTAATTCCCTGGCATATCAATGCAAATATGTTCTAATATGTAAATTTTTGCACGGAAGCCTTCATTTAAATATCTACAATCGAGTCTGGTAGGGTTCGGAATTGTTGGTACTTTTTCATCGGTGCTATTAATGTAAGACATATCATGATTCGATTAAGTAATGAAGAAGCATAGATTGTGGGCAAAGCAACTTGTGCATGTCTCTGGATATCCCATGCGTATTTTTAAATGGACGAAGGAGTTAGATACCAAATTGGAATCCTCTGTGGTTACGATTAGTGTCTCGCTTTCGGAACTTCCTCTGCATTTATTTGATAAAAAAAAACGTTGTATAAAATTGCTTCACTTGTGGGTGGCCCTTTGAGGATAGATGAAACTACGACTAACAGATCTAGACCAAGTGTGGCATGTGTGTGCATTGAGCTTTATTTGTCATAACTTAGATCGGAGGAAATATTCATAGGGTGAGGGAAAAGTTTAATTACTCAAAAAGTGATTTATGATAAAATTCCTAACTACTGCTTAAAATGTAAACATCTAGGCCACATTGCTATAGATTGTTTCAATGATGAATATAAGAAGAAATTGGCTGCTAAATCGAGGGGTATGGAAAATGAAACAATGAGACAGGACAAACAGTGAGTCCCTAAGAAGATTGTCTCTACTAATGATGTGATTAATGTTACCGACCATAATGATGCGCTTAATGAATAAGAAATTGACAAAGGTGGGGAAAGTGCCTAGATGAGGTGGCTCCTTCCATGGAAAATGAGGATGTTGCTCCTAGAGCTAGGGAAGAAGAGGACCACAACAACACTCTTTGCCCAGATAAAGGGAAAAGTGTTGTTGTTACTCCTCCTGTGAATAACGGATGGATTGACAATATATATATAATATATATTTGTAAACGTTTAAAAATATAGTACTAAAAAGTGAATATCATTAAAATTTATTTATTATTATAACATAACATTGAGTTTGCGAAAATAACCACACATTAAATCATGATAATTATTAAAATATATCATTAATTTATGTAGCATCATCTACAACAAATGCATATAATATAACATTAACTAATGAAAATCATAGTCCAAAATATTAATTACATTCGGAATAACATTGATGGATGTTACTCTCATTTATATTATTAAATATATATGTGTTAATATAACTGTTGAAGAAAACAATGACTTATAGTAACAACTAGTATTATCCCCGTACGATGCACGGTTTGTATATTTAACATAAATATATAATAAGATTTTGTATATTTATATTGTTATAATATAGTAAAAATTATAATCAACATATAAAATTAATGAATTTTTTATGTTTATTATTTATAGACGTTTTCATTATTATATTAAGATAATAATAATCTATATGAAGATCATTTTTGATCGATGAACGACGACATTATGTCATGCAAGTGGCCGCTTATATAATAAAATAGAATGTACGCCGAGTTGGTAAGCATGACCGTAATTATACTTTTCTAATTTTATAGAAGATAATAGGACTACAATTTTTTTTTTTGGGGATGAGACTTAAAAAGTATACACGATACGTTTACCAATGATTGTGAATATGATTTTCATCTATTGGCTATTGCAGGTATAAAATATCACGAAGATAAATTTCACATCATGCAGGAATTCATAGAATTAGCGCCCTAATTACTTCGATTTCAATCAAGAAATAATTTGATTGCGTGAAAAATATTACGTAGGATATGGATTCAGACTAATTTTGAAAGTTTGTGAGAATATCTCATTTTATAGACATCGTCAGTAATTACTGAATGTGGAGAATTACCATTGTATTGAGATAATGTTATTTTAAGCAAATATACGGTCATTTAACACAAATTGCTGCTGCTGTCAAAAGATAATGTCCAAGACTAATATTTTCCGAAAATGGAAAAGAAGTTTGGGCGAGAAAATTTTAGAGTTTCTAATTTGGGATGATTTTGTTTTTATATATAAGAAGATATATATATATATATATATATATATATATTCAATATTGAATAAATATATTTCTTCTAAAAATATGTATACTTACAGTATCACCATATTATTACAACATATATAGAATTTGATGCGCTATCTGGCCAGCCCTAACCTTAAGCGGCTAATCTTATAGGATTTCGGATTAATCGGGCTTCGGGTTAGTCGAATTATTTTAAACGTGCTGATCATATGATAAACCCAACCGTGCACGTTTTATAGCAGTTTTGAGTTGGTCCTGCAATTTCAGATATGTTTTAACATTTAAAAATAAAACTCAATGTCTTTTTTATATAAAACTAGAACAATATATAATTTTTGTTCTAAGGAATACAAAATGTGACTAATTTTGCAAAATATAAATATTAATAAAAAATTAATAGATTTGTTAAAATTATTCAGTCTAAAATTTAGCAAATATTACTGGAAGGATGCAAAACTCGACTCGGTTTCGCTCGTCGAACATCCCCAACAGCTGCGCGTCCTTTTCCAATCCCCACATATATTCCCGCCTAATGGCACAAATTCTTCCTCTGGAATTCTCTTGCTCTTTCTTCTTTAACTATCTACCTAAAGAATTCACTGAAATTCCCCTCTCTCTCTCTCTCTCTCTCTCTCTCTCCTTCTCCCCCCCTCCCGCTCCTCTTTCACACACAGACACACACTCACACTCACAAACACGCATTTGAACTCGCACTCTTCTCCCAAACGGCAAACGTTGATGCGATTGTGGATGTAAAATGGAGAGTAGGAAGAGGAAACCCTTGTCAGACATCACTAACAAGTTCAATCTGACACCAACCCCCGTATTGCGGAAGCTGGTCGCCGCCTCCTCTACTTCCAATTTATGTTCGAAACCCCCAATTTCTATCTCGAAATCTAATTCGAGTTCCACGAACCTGAAATTATTCTCCGAGTCTTCGAGTAGATCCAACACCAGTATTGGCTCATCCAACGTTGGCGCCACCTTGAGTTCGAAGAAAACCGTTCAATTTCAAAGCCCTCGGCCTTCAATCTCGCCAGGTTTGGTGGTTGATTTACTTGATTTGTTCTCATATGTTATTTTCCTGAGGTGTATCTATATATCGGTCTTGCCTGGGTATTTTGAGCTGTCCTTATCTGTGTAGTTTTATGTTATCTAACTTGCTAATCATCAGCTGCTCAATTTCTCAATTCTAAGAGCTGTGCTTTTTAATGGCGATTTGTGTTTTTTTTCTTTAACTGGATTAAATGGAATAGAAGGGTGCATGAGAGCGAATTTGGTTTTCTATTTGTTTTGATTTTTTGCGGAAACATTTACTTTCTACGTTACTGGGCCATGGCTTTGGAAGTCTAGATGAATTTGGTATCTTTTGATAGGTATCTGTTTTGGAGCTCTTAGTTTTAGATTGTTTGTTATTATAATTGTTGGAGTAGCACCTAAAATAGGAAATGGTATCATACGTATATTATGTCATCTAATTTTCTTGATGAAAGGGAAGTAATTCTTAATTCTTCTGCTCGTGCATTAGGAAAAGAAAAAGAAATTGACAATGGAATTACTGGAAAGTCTCCCTGCTCAGTCGAGAATACAAATGGAAGAGAAGGAATTCTTAAGCATTCAAGATCTTCCACTGTGAAAGGGCAGGAAGGTCGTAATTCTCTTGGTTTCTTTGTTGATAGCGCAAAGGAGAAAGGCCAGCCTAGCAACACTTCGCATGAGAAAACAAGTGAAAAAGGGAAGGCGACTCTCCCATCTTATGACGTTGTTGAGATAATTGAGAGTGCAAAGGAAAAAGGGAAGCCACTCACTTTTAACTCCTTGCATGAGAAAACAAGGGAAAAAGGGAAGGCAATTCTTCAACCTTCTGACATGGATCAAATAATGGAGAGTGCAAAGGACAAAGCAAAGCCTACCGTCCCTTTCAGCTCCTCGCATGAGAAAACAAGGGAAAAAGGGAAGGTGACTCTCCAGCATTCTGGCATTATCGAAATAATCGACCGTGCGAAGGAAAAAGGGAAGCCACTCAAAACTTTTAACTCCTTGCATGAGAAAACAAGGGAAAAAGGAAAGGCAATTATTCGACCTTCTGACATGGATCAAATAACAGAGAGTGCAAAGGACAAAGCAAAGTCTCTCAACACTTTTAGCTCCTCGCGTGAAAAAACAAGAGAAAAAGGGAGGGTCGTTCTCCAATCTTCTAACAGTGCTGAAATAATTGAGAGTTCAGAGGACAAAGGGAAACCTTGCAACACTTTCAACTCCTTACATGAGAAAACAAAGGAGAAGGGGAAGGAGAATCAACATTCCAACATAGTTGAAGTAGCAGAACCTAAAGGGTCATCTGATGCTGTAAAAGTGCTCAAATCCCGACCACCAAGGAGGATAAGTCAGAAGATGAACTTTGACGCTGGGGCATCTAGTTGCCCCCCTGTGATGAGGCCTAAAAGCATACAGTAAATCTCCATCTCTCTTCTCTCTTATATTCGGTCCTGTCCCCGCTACCCCAAACCAACCCACCCACTCTCACTCGACTTTGCTATCTACTGCATGGTCACCATGCTAGAGGAAAGTGCATTCGAAAATTCCTTTTGGTTTATGGGCTTTAAGCAAATTGCGTTACCAATGTATTATTGTAGACAACAAGAAGATATCTCGGGGTCGGGGATGAGTGTTGCCGTCGTATGGATGTATTTTTCTCCTTCTTTATGCGTTCTGGATCACCAATTTGTTATTATTGATATTAGGAAAATGTCTATTATTTACCTATATCTATGTTGACGTTATGTGCTGTTGAGCTTTTCCTCGGTTACAAAAATCTCTTTTGTTCGTAAGAAGAGAGGTTCTCTGTCTTGATAACTGTAGCTGTGGCAGAGTACTGATTTGTGTGTTCTAAGTGGACCTATGATTCATTGCATGGATTCTTCTCTTTTGAATTCTCTAAGTTTGTTGTAATACTAAAGTCCAAGTTGGTTCTGGTTATAAGTTTATGTTGCATTGCTTGTGTAGCATTAATCAGCTCTGATGGTATATTAGCTAACCCGCTTGCTGATATACTCAATGCTTCCTGTTCAGGAATGATCTTGGTGAATTTGGAGATGTTAAATCTGTAAAACCATGGAGTGATCTACGTCCAAAACGCAGAAAGGTTAGCCGATGTTCTCTCTCTGTACTTCCAGGAAGACATGAATATATATCTTAGTTTTAATATTTCATGGTAGTATTTTTAACCCGCATCCTCTGACGAATGCCATATACTTGGAGAATGTGTTGTGTGGTTTCTGGATGTTATTGATGTATCGACAAATAATAATATTATACTCAATATATATTTTTTAATATACAAGAACAGCTGCAAAATTCGTCTAAAATGCACTCAACCAAAAATGTATGAAATTCATCTGAATCCCTTCATATCCAGCTCTTATGTCCTTACTATTGTTGTTTTCTAGATAAAGACCGCCAATGCTAGCAGGGTATGAGGCTGTTAGCCCTACCTGTGTATTAAAAGCTTCAAAGAGATGAACATAAGCATTAGAGCATTTCCAAACAAATCACAATCTTTCCTAGCTAGCCATGGCAAAAGAGTCTATAAAAATCTGAAGGTACATGCATGCATGTGAAAGAAATATTAATGAATAGCGGACAACAATTGAAATCAGAGCAGTAGGTTGCCACTAAATGAACTTCTCACTTCCAAAATTTGCAATATGGTATTAAACTTCCTTGTTGGCTTCATGGTCTTTTCTCTTGTGTGGGACCTGAACCAGATTTACTGAATTTATCTCTACAATTATTCTAGGTTGACTGTTGCACTTGCAGATGAAGTATCTTCATAATCACAGTCTAGTGCTCTCTTTATCAGATTTTTTAGCCTCAAAGGGTGGACTCTTCATTTGAGTCACTTCATTAAGTGGTCAAATAGTGTTGCATCTTTATTCATTTAAACTCTTCAAACTTGCCTCTGTGATATTTGCTTCTATTGCCTGTTCTTGGTCATTCTGCTACTTTGACAGAAATATGATGCTTGTTTGAGCTTAGAAAGTGCTCCTGATAACCGTTTAGGGTAGATCGTGCTGCCCCCACCCCCACCTCCCAACTAAAAAATGAGGTGTTTGTGGTTTTCTGTGATTGGTACAACATTGTTACTGTAAAAGATTGTTTAGGTTGTATGTTTAATGCTTAATACGGTTTTGCAGAGGACGTGCACAAGAACTGAAAATACTTGTGCATTGCCACTAGAATTCATTGAACAGCAAAAGGCATATTTTAAAGAAGTTGATGATTTTGAACTACTAGAAGAGGAAGCTGCGCCGGATGAACTAGATTAGGAGAAGAAAGTGAGTATTAGATCTCAAGTGGCAGCATAGAAGCCGAGGTACGTTGTACAGTCGTAATGTGATCTGTTAAATAAGTATGGTGGCAGAGCTTGACCAATTTCTAATGCCTGATTTCTGACTCTTTTGATTGTAGCCCCAGATATAGGAACTGTAAAAGCCTTTTAGCTTGTTTGTAGAGCATGTTTAGAGGATTTCAACTACTGCATATGTTAAAAAATAAAGAAGTATACATAAACACGTTGAGTCGAATCATATCTTGTATAGGCTGCAAAAGTTAGAGCTACTTACTGATGTTCTTTTACCTTCATGATATTAGTTTGATCTCTTCAATGTGTATCTGCGTTAAATAGACTTGACGTTGGTTCAAGAACCGTCGGTTTACGGTTTGCTAAAATGATGAACCTTGGTCTTGACCTTTTGACAAAGGTTCGTGTTTTTTAGTTCCAGTTCCAGCACATGTTGCAATGTCTGTGATTCTCCAGATCAGACTTAGCCACTTGAACTTTGTCTGATTTCCGTTAATTATATTAACAACAACTGACTCCGTCTTGCCAAGGTTCTGCTTAACAGTGCTTAGCTTTGACTAGGCACCATCACCAATCTACCGTGTGACTAGTGTCTAACTCTTCTACAACAAGTAGGTCTACTCTCATTTGTTGCTAGGTAACTTATATGATAAACCTTGTATGAAAGCAATGCAACACAAAGTATCCTAAGACAAAATGTCAATCACCTGGAACTTTAATTCAGCTTTTACAATTTAGTATTGTCCAATAATATACTCATTACTTCCTCAATTTTCTCTCTAAAAATCCATCACCTTAGCCTTCATCTTCTTCCCTCATCTTTCATTATGAAAGAATAGAGGAAGATTCCATCTTTGATTTTGCTGTCTCTCTTATGGGAGTTTTCATCTCATCTGAATAAGCCGAATTAGTCCCATAAATAACGGGAGATCTGTTTTTCGTTGTATTGATTTTGAAGATACAGTCATCAGTTAGCTTTTCAGCAATAATAAATGAGGCTTTAATCAAAAGATTAGTGACTGATCCGAGATCAAATGCTTTATTATGCGATATGTCCAGCGCAATAACGATTTGCATGTTTTAATAAGTTTAGATCTAGTAATTTTGTGCTTTTGTTTCATACCACTTTGTGTTGTTTAGACCGGTCTTCTTGTCAATTAATTTTGACCGATTCCACCAATTTAATGAAACTTTATTATCATAAAAAAATATTACACTCACTACCTGCAAAATAAAGATCGTAGTCAGTAATTTCTAAAGAAGTTTCTTCTCTGGGTCATGACAATATCCTCCCAGCTTTGATTCAGACATTTAGAAAGTACAACCATCAAACTTCCCAAAGCCAAAAACAGAGAATTTAAGAAAAAGTTAAAAAAATTCTCAATATATACACCTCCAATCTTGCTCCAATATTCATGAAATTTACAAGGAAAAAGCTCTGCTACCTCACCAACCTTTTCCACCACCTGCAACCATTCAACTTGCCTCAGTAGCCATAATCTCAAGCTCTGCCCACCAAAGCGGCGACACTTTCGGTACAGCCCCTTCCGGCCCTATCCCTGTAATCTCCCCCAAACTCACACAAACTTCGTTCATACTCCACCTCTCTCTTGGGTCGTGACAAGTACATGATCTTATCACATGACCAATCTGTTCAAGCTGATCTTCGTTATACGTCTCCAAAGTGGGGTCCACCATCTCTCTTAGAGACGGTAACTTGCTAAGATAATCCGACGCCCAATCTTGAACCGAATCACTACCTGCTGTGTACGGTAGCCTACCGGTTACCATCTCAAACAGAACTACGCCAAAACTGTAGACATTGGTCTGCATGTTTGGCTCATTGGCTGCTGGCCCTTCGTCTAGGAAAGTGAAGTCTGATATTTTTGCAGCGTAGTCTTCGGTTAGGTACACGGAGGATGACTTGAAGCTTCTGTGGACCAACGGTGGGGATAGTTGGTGCATATACTCGAGGCAGTACGCCATGCCCATTGCTATACGCAACCGCGTCCCCCAGTCCAAGTGTTCGGCTTCTCTTACTGTTAAACGTACATCGTATAGCGCATCAAAGTCGACTCATTAGGTATATATATATATATATATATATATATATATATTGAAACATTGTATAGTCTATCTGATAGAATTAACTTAAGGGGGCTCTATATAGGCATGTCGATCTTAGTTCTGTTATGCGTAAGATTGAAGGGAGACCAAAAATTCTCACTGTGTATATGCTCAAAGAGCGTCCCGTTAGAAGCATACTCGAAGACCATCATCCTAGTGAAGGGCTCCCCTTCCTCGCAGTATCCGAGTAGGCTTACAAAATTCTTGTGATTCACTTTTGATAGTGTGTCAATCTGTAACCATAACCCATCAACTCAACTACGGGAAGCAATACAGTATTTAAAACTCAGTGTTTTCTTGATAGTTTAAACCCTTCAGAGCTTTGTGTGTGTGAATTTTACATACCTTCTTCCTGAACTGGGCTTCCATGGTGTTAGACCAGTCCTTTGAAGATGCGACGGCTATAGACGCGACGGCTATCTCGACTCCACTTGATAATGTACCCTTGTATAGAGTACAAAGCGATGCCGAACCAATTACATTGCTGAAATCTTCACACGCAGCCTCAAGTTCAGACCTTTTGAGCTTTGGGACGCCTAGGATACCGATGAGGTAGTTAGGAAATACATATATCATACTCTTCCCATGTTAAATTTTCTAAAATTTACCTTTCCTATCACATATTCAAAGCATAACAAGAAATCAGGCTTCATTGAAGTTCAGCAAGGATAATATGAAACATAAAAAGGTACAACGCAATGTGTATTTCGTGTTGGCAAGTGATTGATCTTTTAGAGCTTGGACGAATTAGATAAAAGCCCGAACAAGGGGTTCGAGTTAGGGGTTTAAACAAGTGGAGCCAACCCTAGTACTGTGAGGCTCGAGAAGCTCGACTCGGTAGAAACTCGTTGAGATCGAGATCAATTTGGCTCGATTGATCCAAAATAAAATTTAAAAAATACAAAAATACATCAAAATTGAAAATGTCAACTATACTACAAAGAATTACTAATATGGTACCTTAGAGTTTCACCTTATATAAATTATAATTAGGATATATCTACAATTATATCAATTCTAAAGGGTAAACTAATAATTTAACTCAAGTTCGATTAAGCTCGCGAGTCTGTCGAGCCGAAGGTCAATGAGCTCGAATTCGAACTCAACACCTACTCGAGTAGTTCGAGCTCGACTCATTTATGTCGATTCGATTTCGATCATTTTGTGAGTCGATCCCGAATAACGCACAAATTGTCTCGAGTCTCTTACACCCATCTGTTCGAGTGGTCAAGTGAGTTAGTAGATTCAACACCAAAAGAAGCATAAATACTACAGAAAAAAGATGCATATGTGTTAAGGCAAAAACTCCTGTAAGCCGGTTAGTTGAAAGACTCAAATGTGGTCAAAATGTTTAACTATTTGACCATCCGTCTTACGGTACGACTATCTTACAGGAGATCACCTCAAAGTATAATAGTTAAGAATTACCAGTTACGAACGCTCTTTGCAGTTGTCCACTTAATCCGGTAGCCCAGGGCTTGACAGTAGAAACCTTGCCAGTTTTCCAGACGTAAAAGCCAATTATTAGAAGAAGTAATAAAGGACCTCCAGCGGCTACTGACACAATCAGAAGTCGATAATGGTGACGATGGTGGCTTCCAGAAGATTCAGTTGTTGGCGTAGGCCCTCCTGCTCGGGTGGCGGGTGAAGATGGAGAAATATGTGGTGTAACGGGAGAAGGTGAAGGGCTTGACGGTAATGGCTCGGCCGCCGGAGCTGGAGCTGGAGCGGGAGCCGGAGCCGGAGCTGGATTTGGAGGTATCGATTCTTGCGGTGGGAGAAACGGAAGTAAGAAAAAGTTCCCCTCTCGCACGGAAGAAGATTCTTGTGATAGTTCTCGACGTACAATATCTCTAGTTTCGTCTGAATTCCTGCAAAGACAGAGAATATGAAGTCAAGTTTATAACCTTTGCATGTCAAATAAAATGAAACATATAGAAGGGGCATTACTTTTCCCAAGTGTTTTTCACCTCATAGTTTGAGAAAAAGTTAGTTTAGAGTGTTTGTGAATCAACTTTAGCTTTACTAAAAGTGATTTTAAGTCGAAACTAAAAGTAAAAAATAGTTGTTTTTTTTCTAGCTTTTTTGTATTTTAGTAAATAAATAAAAGTTATTTCTCTTACTCGTAAATTAAAAGTTGTTTAAGTATCAAACACTTCAACTTTTATATTTGACCAAAATCAATTTTATTTTCAAACACTACCTACTTTTAATTTTAAGCAATTTTACACGATATCTACTTATAATCACTTTTTCAAACGTTAAAGCAAATGAAAACATCCCCCAACACTCTTTTCAACTTCTTTTAACTAAAATCTCAAAAGTACTTACTTTAAGCATTTGCAAACACCTCTTAGCTCGCAGCTTTTGACCAAAGTTGTTTAAATTTAATTTGCAAACACTCTTTTCAGCTTATTTTAAGCTATTCAAACACCCATTAGAATCATCACAGCCGTACATATACGGTGAAGTTTGAAGAGAGATATATACCGGTGGATTAGTAGATTACTACAAGAAGAAGCGCTGGAAAATAAATCCTCTTCCACTTGAACTTCAGACAGCTTTTGAAGGTCGTAAATTTCCGGACATGTGGTGCTAAGAAGCTCGTTGTTGTCGAGTAATCTGCATCAAAACGACATAACATCAACATCTCCGGAATGCTCCAAGTGTAGTGTGTAGATCACGTTCCGTTTCAAACTTACAAGATCAGCATCGACAAATCATCGCTAAGCTCACATGGAATCTGCCCGCTCAAGTTATTATATCCAAGATCTAACAGTTCCAGTTCTTCCAACTCTGCGATCTCGTTAGGGATTACACCGGAAAACTGATTGTTGCGCAAAATTCTGTCATTAACACAAATAGTCACTACTTAATTTATGTCAAAATTCTGTCTTTAATTGAAATATGTTTGTATAGGGATATTTTATTTTCTCTAAAGCAACACTTTTTTTTTTCTTTAAACGGAGGGAGTATTTTATAGAATAAGAAAAAGTTTCATGAAGATAACATAGAAAAGAATGTTATTAAAAATAAATTAATATGAGAAATTTCAGCGGGAGGCTTGAATTTTGAAAAATGTCTAAATTAGGGGCTTGAAAATTGAGTTTTCTTTAATTAGAGACCTAAATTTTGAATTTTATTCTCAAATTAAGATTTATGTTTTGAAAACTATGAAACATCATCATATGTACAGAATATTCAGTACAAAGTAGATTAAATTTTTTAATTTGGAGTCAATTGAAAATTTTCATGTATCTTAATGAATTTTCCATACTTTGGATAATATGTCTTATTTTTCAAGCCCTGAAATGAGAATAAAATACAAAATCTAGATCCTTAATTAAAAAAAAAAAACTTTAAAATTCAAACGCATTCTCTAAAATTCAAAAGAATTTTCCTGAAATTGATAAATTTAGTATATCTTACATAGCCTTGACATGAATGAGGTCTCCAATATCAGCAGCCAGAGTAGCAGTCAGGCACATATCTCTGAGGTTCCTGCAGCTAATATTAATGAATATCTACTCTGCACATTACAAACCAGAGCACACATAGGACATTGTGTGGATGTTTGCAAATGTTTAAAGTAAGTATTTCTGAGCTTTTAATTTTAAATAAGCTGAAAATGGATATTAGTAAGTGAGAAATTTTGCTTAAATTACGGTCGGAAGTTATAAGCTGGGAATTGTTGTTTTTTCACAACAACTTATTTCAATTACTTTTTGAAAAACATATGCAATCATAAATACCTCATTTCTCTCCTACAAACACTAGAGGAAGCACTTTTTAATGTGAAAGTTCTACCGGAAAGAGCTGAATATTGAGATTTCCAATCGGAACCTAAATTTTAAGTTTTTTATGGACATAGATTTTAAATTTTATTTTAATTCAGCGCTTACGTCTTGCAAAAATATATAAAAAATTCAATATATTCCGTACAAAAAATTTCAATTTATCCCGTACTAAATCTTCGTCACATAATGTTTCAAATTTTTTCAAGACGTAAGCTATAAATCGGAAATAAAATTAAAAAATTTAGGCCATAACTGAAAAAGAATTTAAAACTTAGGCTCTGAATTGAGAAGTTCCAGAATTCAACCACTGATTGGGACATTTTTTTCCCCGGAAAAAACACACTATTTTTTTTGTTTATGCGATTATCAATTATCAACACCTAAAGGAGTTTAAAACGCATCCATGGCGGATAAAATATACTTACAGAGCAACAACGAATCCTTGAAAACACTCAACTCCAAACCACTCACAGGGGGTCTCCACCCCTATTTCATCTATCCAATTCGATAAAGCACCATAAGGATCACTCGTCACTCTCTCTCTGAACCTCAGCAACGCCACACCTAAACATTCAAATCCAAATCAATTCAAAATTAGAGACGAGAGAGAAAGTGAGAGTTGGTACCTTCATGATTGAGAGCGCAACAATGTCGTAAGTTGCAGAGATAAACGCAGCAGCATATCACCAACAGACCGCTTTTAATTCTCCGAAACTCTTCCATTCCACCACAATTTTTAACACAACTCCATGGAGTGAGGTTCTTCCATCACAGATCGAGTTGACTCACCCCGCCGAGTTAAGATGAAACTGAGTTGAAAACATGGGAAATTGTAGGGGAATGACATAGAGATTAAGCAGAAGATGTAGATTTAAAAATGTGGGTGGTCAAATGCAGGTTATAGAAGAAGTAGTAAGTGGTTGTATTATAAGAATAGGATGTTGATTGTATAGTAAATAATTGGCTAATTTAATGAGGTGATGATGGATGATGTTGACCCACTTATTATTTTTCAAATTTACCATTTGACTTTATCCCACAGCTTACGTTGTCCTTGGCAAAATCGGTCTAACATTTTATTTTAATTTTGACCCATATAAACATTGGTCCAACACTTGATTCAGTACATTAAAAATTCGATGAACCGCAAGCTGATTCGAAAATCGTAATATTATAGAATAAGCTGAACTGACTTATTTTAGATCTCATGAGTAGGACAGGTCGGGCCGAGGCCGCCTGTTGTCACTTCTGGTGGCCCTTCCAGTGTTCCTACTTTATCTCAAGTAATTGTTTTTCAAAAATAATATTTCGGATCATATGTTCCACTTCTGAAGTATTTAATCGTGTCTTATTTTAAAATCGAGCTTTGCATATGAATGTGAGCTTGATTCATAACTTATGAATCACTGAATTATAAACATATTGAACTATGAACCCTAAAACGTGGATCATATAATTATAAATTAAGAAAAATCCTAATTCCAAAACAGGAATCCTAAATCTTTTAATTTAAATTTAAACACGAATAATGAATCATAAATGCTGAAATGATGTTTATTTCATTGGGTCTAGCTAAACTTACATTCAAAAAATATTTTTTGTTCACTAATCCCAAAGGAAGGTCTTTGAGCTATTTATTAAGAATTTTATCGAATTTTAAAATTTCTCTATCTTGAATGAATTTAAAATGCATGAATTCTAAATTTATACATTTTAAATACTTCCGTCCTAACACATTCTCAAAGGTTTGGTAATATATGTTAGAAGTGTTACAAACTTATATAGCGTCCTCTATTATGCATGAAATGGGAAGGTAGGATCATTTTTTACCACTGATATTTCTCACTTTTAAAATATTCAAAATACTTAATTGAAAAGATATATTAGCTCTATTTGGATTAAAAACTTGATGAAATTGGAATCCATAATTGAAAATTGTTGGTTGTTGTTTGGATGGGCATGAATTTAATCCATCAACTTGATTTTGCACTAAATTTCAAGATTCTTTAATCCCAACTTTAAATGAATATGAAATACCTTCATTCTAAGTTTTCAAAAAATCAAAAGGAAAAGTTTAGAGGTGTTATATATTTTTAGTAAATTATGCGTAAAGTTAATTTTATTAAGGTGATGAGCAATTTGTTTTTTGGTGGGTAAAATAGTAAATCAGAAAATGATATTGAAGAGGTATGAGGTAATACCAAACAACAAACGTAGCTCTTTTGTTAAGCAATAGGACCATTGCTTCCAAACTAATCCAAATTATTACTTTTCAAAAACCAAATGAATGAAGCCACTCTACCCAAGTAATTGGTTGTAGGGTAGGTTTTCGGTTTCTGTCGCAGGGTAGTTTGTCTACTTACTAATATTCTGCTTTTAAATATATATCAAATTCATTAAGTTAAAGAATAATATCATTTTTTTCGACATGATACAAAACTCTAAATCAAAACATATAATCATTACCTAAATAGCTAAATTTCCAATTTGGTAACCAAACAATTCCTAAAGAACGAACTCAAAAGAGGTCTGAATGCCACTGAAAGTAACCCTAACGAGACTAACTAGAACATTTTCAAACCCGGGTTCATTTGGATGGAGGAATTTAAGAGGTAGATTTTGGCAAAAAAAAAATTAAATCAAGAGATTTTTATTTTCTCCTAAATTTCTAGTTCATTTTGGATGAATTTCAAATTCATCCAACAACCTAGTCATTTATAAATCCATCATACTTCTCATGTATGTATAGCCACATTATCACACACTACACACAACACATTAAACATACCACACCCACACACTTCACACACATACTACACACACTTCACACTTATTTCACACACTACACATACTTTCATTATCATCATCCTTTCAAAAGTATTAAGAAAGAATTGAAAAAAGAAAAGTTTAAACAATTCAAATCCACTCATTTGAACTTAAACATCCAAATAAAGGATTTGAAATAGATTTAATGTGAAGATTTGGTTCAAAATCAAGTTGAAAATCATTGTCCTTAAACATTGTAAAATAGATGTTTAACATGAGGGGTATTTCTGTCATTTCTAGATTAGTATGAGGGTAGTTTGGTAATTTCTGCAGAATAAACAAGTTGGGGATGAATTTGCAGTTAAGAAGACCTAACTAACTGCATTTACTTTTCTAACGGAGGTTTACAATGGAATCATTCTCTCTCTCTCAGCTTAATCCAGGAAATTGAAGAATTGGTGCAATTCATTGATCAAGAGGGTGATTACGCAGTCGATCACTAAGGAATTAAAGAAGTAACAGTAAGATTGCTTTCATCATTGTATTCTAGATGAATGTTAGTGTATATCAGCTGTGGAAAACTTCTTTGTACTAAATTCTGTGAACTTGAGAGATATCAATGAAATCTGTGACTATTGTTGCTCCGTGGATGTAGAATCTGAAAAGATTCGAACCACGTAATCTCTTGTGTCTTGTGTTCAGTTTGATTTCAGTTTGATTTCAGTTTGAGATTCAAGTTTTTTGCGTTTGAAGTTCTGTTGACTATTAATATTAGAGTTTCTTGTTTGTGTTGGATTTCTTGTGTGTTGTTCCAAACTAGTTAGAATCCATAACAATCTGGCGCCGTCTGTGGGAACCAAATTGGAATAATTGGTAATGGCTTTTGCAAGGTTTGACATAGATAAGTTCTCGGGGAAATCAGACTTTAGTTTATGGAGAATTAAAATGAGGGCATTGCTAGTCCAACAGGGACTTGCAGTGGCCCTTGAAGGTGAGGAGAAACTGCCAGCAACATTGAAAGCTGAAGAGAAGGCTTTGATTCTTGAAAAGGCACATAGTGCTTTGATTTTGTGTTTAGGTGATAAGGTCCTAAGAGAAGTTTCAAAAGAAACAACAACACAGGGAATTTGGAACAAACTTGATAAGATTTATATGGTGAGATAAGTAGCAAACAGGCTTTACATGAAACAAAGGCTGCTTGCTTTCAAGATGATAACAGATAAGAACTTGTCTGATCAAATTGATGAGTTCAATAAGATCCTTGATGATCTTGAAAACATAGAGGTCAAATTAGAGGATGAAGATAAGGCACTTATTCTCCTAACTGCCTTGCCAAAGTCATATGAACATTTCAAAGATGCTATACTCTTTGGAAGAGATGGAACTACTAAGTTGACACTGTCTGAGGTGGAGGCAGCTTTGAAATCAAAGGAGCTGCAGAATGGTATGGATGCAGGACATATTGAACAGCCTGGAGAAGGATTGATGGTAAAGAAGTTTGTTCCAAAGAAGTTCAATGTGAACAAGAACAAGAATCAAGCCAAACAGCAAGAGAAGAATAATCAAACTGAAGTAGAAACTAGGAAGTGTTGCAAGTGTCACACTCCAGGACACCTGGCCAAGAATTGTGCTCTCAAGAATAAAAACAATCAACCTAAGGCTCAATACAAACATAATAAGAATAATAAAGCCAAGAATATAGCAGATGTAGTAGAGGCAGTGGATGGGTATGAATCAGGGGAAGTACTGACTATTTCCACAGCTGGAGCAGAGGATGATTGGGTTCTTGATTCTGGATGTTCTTTTCACATTACACCCAACAGAAAATTGGTTTTATCAGTTCAAGTATCACAATGCAGGGTAAGTTCTCCTTGGAAATAATCTGGAATGTAAGGTAAAGGGAACAGGCTCTGCGAGGATCAAAATGCATGATGGGGTTATAAGAATTCTGGACAATGTAAGATATGTTCCTCAGCTTAAAAGGAACTTGATCTCATTAGGAATGCTTGATACCATGGGATATACTTTCAATGCCCATGGTGGAAACCTGTTAGTCACAAAAGGATCCAAAGTTGTGATGAAGGCAGTAAATAATAGAGAGTTATACTTTCTAGTTGGAAAAACAATAACAGGAGAGGCTGCTGTGACTGTTAAAAATGATAAAACAACTTTATGGCATAAGAGGCTAACTCACATAAGTGAGAAGGGATTATCAGAATTAAGCAAGCAAGGATTACTTCAAGGAGACAACATTACACACCTAGAACTGTGTGAGCACTGTGTTTTTGGGAAGACAAAAATATTAAAGTTTCCCACAAGCAAAACACACTACAAGGCAGAAGCTAGAGTATGTTCACTCTGACCTTTAGGGGCCAGCAAAAACACAAACCATCAGTGGAGGAAGATATTTCTAACTATAATTGATGATTTTTCAAGGAAGTTATGGGTGTATATTTTGAAGGCAAAGAGTGAAGCTTTCAATGTCTTCAAAGATTGGCTTACTGAAATTGAAAATCTAACTGGTTTAACTCTCAAATATCTGAGGACAGACAATGGACTGGAATTCATCTCAGATGAGTTTAATCAGTTTTGTAAAGCAAAGGGAATCATCAGACATAAGACAGTTGCAGGAACTCCACAACAAAATGGCTTAGTAGAAAGAATGAATAGAACACTATTAGAAAGAGTAAGGTGCATGATCTCCAGTTCTGGAATTTCAAAAGGTTTCTGGGGAGAAGTGGTTACTATAGCTGGATATCTTATTAATAGGTCTCCTTCTACAACATTAGATTTTAAAACTCTAGAGGAAGTGTGGAATGGAAGACTAGCAGATTACTCAGAACTAAGAGTGTTTGGTTGTCTTGCCTTTGCACATATAAGGCAAGACAAGTTGGAACCAAGGGCACTGAAATGTGTGTTCATTGGATATCCTAAGGGTATCAAATGGTGTGTAGAGCCTGGTAACCAAAGGTGTATACTAAGCAGAGATGTGGTGTTTAATGAAAACATCATGCCACTTAAGAGATCTGAGTCTGTTGAAGGATCCTCCTCTAGTGAACATAATACTCAACTTGAGGTGGAGCCTGAGAGGATCACTAGAGTACCAGATGCAGAATAAGACACTGAACAAGATTAGATTGACTTGGATGATAATCAAGAGCTCAGAAACTATCAGTTGGTAAGGGACAGAAGTAGAAGGGAAATCCATCCTCCACAAAGATATGGTCATGCAGACATAATCTCCTATGCTCTATACACTACTGAAGAGATTGAAAATTATGAACCAGGTTCATACAAAGAAGCTGTAACTTGCTCTGAGAAGAAAGAATGGATAGTGGTAATGGAACAGGAGCTGATTTCACTAGATAAGAATGATACCTGAGATATTGTTGATAAGCCGAAGGGGCAAAAGTTAGTAGGGTGTAAATGGTTCTTCAAGAAGAAACATGAAGCTGGAAGCAAGAATGAATAAGATTTAAAGCAAGGATAGTAGCAAGAGGATTTACACAGAAATAAGGTATTGATTACTCTGAAAAGTTTTCACCTGTTGTAAAACACCGCTCTATTAGAATTTTGCTTGCCATTGTTGTACAATTTGATCTAGAATTGCATCAAATGGATGTTACAACAACATTCTTGCATGGTAGATTGAAAGAATGCATTTATATGAAAATTGCTGAAGGTATACATGTTGATAATTCTGATGACAAGGCCTGTTTGTTAAAGAGATCACTGTATGGACTTAAGCAAAGCCCAAGACAGCGGTATCTCAGATTTGATGAGTTCATGCTTAAGATTGGTTTTGTTAGAAGTGATCATGATAATTGTGTGTATAAGAAAAGAAAATGATGACTCATATGTATTCTTGCTGCTTTATGTTGAGGACATGCTACTTGCTTGTAAGAATATATCTGATATAAACATGATCAAAGATCTGTTAAGATCAGAATTTGAGATGAAAGATTTAGGTGAGGCAAAGAAAATACTGGGAATTGATATAAACAGAAACAGAAGTGCTGGAAAATTGTATTTGTCTCAGAAAGGATATTTAGAAAAGGTTCTTGACAGATTTAATATGAAGAATTGCAAGACTGTTACAACTCCATTAGGACAACATCTGAAGCTATCCAATCAACAATGTCCTAAATCAATAGATGAAGTGAATAAAATGTCAAGAATACCTTACTCTAGTGCTGTGGGGAGCCTAATGTATGCAATGGTCTGTTGCAGACCTGATCTTGCATATACTATGAGTGTAATAAGCAGATATATGAGTAATCCTGGTTTATATCATTGGGAAGCTGTTAAGTGGACTTTGAGATACATTAAACTCACTACTGGAAGAGGTTTGTGTTTTACAAAACAAGAAGAATACATTATGCACTGACTAGTTTTGTTGATGCTGATTATGCAGCAAATTTAGACAATAGGAAGTCTTTATCAGGATATGTTTTTACTCTCTTAGGAACTGCTGTGAGTTGGAAGGCCACTCAACAATCTGTGGTGTCATTATCAACCACAGAGGCAGAATATGTGGCATTGACTGAAGGCATTAAAGAAGCAGTCTGGTTGCAGGGGATCTTGAGGGAGTTTGGTGTGGTTCAAGACTGCATAAATGTGTGGTGTGATAGTCATAGTGCTATACATTTGTCAAAGCATCAAGGTTTTCATGAGAAAACAAAACATATAGATGTCAGAATGCATTTCATTAGAGATATTGTGGCACAAGGTGTTGTGAACGTATTGAAGATAGCAACTAAGGTAAATCCTGCAGATGGATTTACAAAGCCTTTACCTTTGTCAAAGTTTGAACTTTGTTTGGATCTTGTAAATGTAAAGGTGAATCAACAAGCCTGAATTTGTTGAGGTGAAAAAAATGAGCAGCCAGTGTTCATGTGTGTATGATTGTTTGATTTAGAACTAAGGTGGAGAATTGTGAAGATTAGTTCAAAATCAAGCTGAAAATTATTGTCCTTAAACATTGTAAAATAGATATTTAACATGAGGGGTATTTCTGTCATTTCCAGATTAGTATGAGGGTAGTTTGGTAATTTCAGCAGAATAAACAAGTTGGGGATGAATTTGCAGTTAAGAGGACCTAACTACCTGCATTTACTTTTCTAACGGAGGTTTACAACGGAATCACTCTCTCTCTCTCTCTCTCTCTCTCTCTCTCTCTCTCTCTCTCTCTCTCAGCTCAATCCAGGAAATTGAAGAATTGGTGCAATTCATTGATCAAGGGGGTGATTACGCAGTCGATCACTAAGGAATTAAAGAAGTAACTGTAAGATTGCTTTCATCATTGTATTCTAGATGAATGTTAGTGTATATCAGCTGTGGAAAACTTCTTTGTACTAAATTCTGTGAACTTGGGAGATATCAATGAAATCTGTGACTGGTGTTGCTCCGTGGATGTAAAATATGAAAAGATTCGAACCACGTAATCTCTTGTATCTTGTGTTCAGTTTGATCTCAGTTTGAGATTCAAGTTTTCTGCGTTTGAAGTTCTGTTGACTACTATTAGAGTTTCTTGTTTGTGTTGGATATCTTGTGTGTTGTTCCAAACTAGTTAGAATCCATAACATTTAAAATGAGTGAATTTCCAAATATAAAGAATTAAAATAAATTCTTTGCTTTCCAAATTCTCCCATCCAAACACTAACCCAAACCCAAGAAAATTAAAAACTCCAAAGCCCAGAACAATACAGAAATGGAAGCACATCCTAGAAAAATATCAATTCCCTCATCCTCAATATAACCGCCATTTAGCCGATTGCTTTATAATTCTACAGCACTACTTTTAGTAGACTCAGGATGTCATGGTTTCGACCCAATTTTCATCCCTATATTTCTGATTCCCTTAAAACTCTATATAAGTTTTGACATTCTATACATTAACAGTTCGTGAGCACCTACTGATATGTCAATGATGTTGTATATGTAAAAGAATATCACATAAACAATTGCTCACAAGATGCTCACGATAAACATGATGTATATTAAAACTCTATATATATGTGTGTCATCTTAGAGAATTTCGCACTTACAAGAAAGTTAGAGAATATATATGTCCTATTGTAAGCTTCATCATATTGTAATAATGTAATTATTAGAAGCACATATATATTTCTCCATCTTCTAAACAATTTTTTATTTTTAATGCTCATTTTAAGTATAAACAAATCCAAAGATCAAGGACATGCATGTATCTTTCAAAAGCCAAAGTTAACACTGGTTTATCTGTGTTAAAACGACACTTTAGGATAGAGGGGTTATCTGAGAAAATGCCTAGACCTTAATTAGTAGGTCTTATATGTGAAGAGTCATAATCTAATACTACTACCCAAATAATTAAAAGAGGCCTAAGCAAATCATTGAGGTGTATATAGTGGTGGCAATTTGGTCGGACGGCCTGACCCAGTCAATCAGAAGAATATTATATACTGGATTGGATTTAGTCGCTTCAAAATTTTATTGGGGCGAAAATTATTGAGCTCATCATCTCATCCTACTTAAATATACTAAGATTTTAAGGACGGTTCGCGGTTCATTTGATTGGACACATTTGACTTGATGATACTTGGACCTAAATGTTTACGGCCCAATGCAAGCTTGACCATTCCATCTGCATGGGCCAATTTATGATTACTAATATTAATTACTAGTATATCGTAATTATTAAAGTCATGTAATACACCATGGTAAATACAAGTTAATTTTCCATAAGTATTTACACATTTATGTATTTTTTTAAATATTTTTAGAACTAATTTGATATCAAAGGGACAATAACGATTTCTCTATATTTTGACCAAAAGCAAATATAAAAATTAACGATTCACAAATAACTGAATTTTAGTTTTTTTTAAACATTAATTGAAGGAGCAACTTCTATTTTTAATTTTGAGGAATAGGAACCACTTTTATTGTAAGGCATTTCATTGCGAGGTGGAGAAGTTAACATAAGAGTTTTTTTGTATCTTTAAAATAATTTTAGCAGAGTTATGTTTTTCTTTTAGAATGAATTTAGCAGTATTTTTACTTTAGTACTATAAGTTTATAAGTATAACCATTTTTGATATATTTATCTTTCTGTTTGCCATGAAGATGTTTTGTCACGGCCTGATTTGCCACAAAATATAGTCTGCACGTAGTTGTCGTTTATCACAAAATTATATAATTTGTCACAGTAATAGCATGTCACAAAAATTAGTCCAACTTCTGCGCAACCGTTGCATCCATGCAATCCTCATTTTTTCACTATTAGATTTATTCCATTTCGATCTGAACATTCATTTAATTCGAATAATTTAAAAAAAGAAAAAGAGCTGAAATGTCAAATTATTCTCTCCTATTTCCCATAAGTTATTATAAGTCCCAAACAAATCTTTATGAAAACTAAGTTCAACACTCTATCTCCGTCTGTTTCGAAAATAATCCTCCATTAACCAAGTTTTTTTCAGACAATTTTTTCTATTTGCTTCTGCGCAACATATTGCGGTTTTACACCAATCCGTCTTCATCCCCTCACATAGACGTACCATGTCGAACGAGAACAAGGTCTCCTCCAACAACCTTCCCGCCGTAGACCCCAACAGGCATGTCCATCTCCGTCGGGACATCCTCTTTTTCAGAGGTCCTCGATTCAAATGATTAAAAAATAATAATGGGATGAATTCAAATTATTAAAAAATAATAATACGTCCCAGTACAACACTTAAAATGACAAAAATACCCTAAGTTGTATAGGTGCAACGATTGTCCCGAAGAACTACCCCACAAAAATACCCCCATCTTTTGCTTAGAAATGACGAATTATTCATATGTTTATTATACCGAAATTTCGATATACTAATATTTTCAAACATACCCAACAAATTAAAATATTTATAATTTAGCTTTTGGAAGTTCAGCTATATTTGATGGCAATTAATACAAGTCAATAATGGGATTTGAATGTCATTGACCTTGGAGCACATTTATTTATTTTAGGGGAATAATTGTGAAAATATAGTTTATTCTAAATACAAATTAAAACTATATATGGATATAATAAGTTTTGGTCCCATCTGTTTTTTCGGTCTTCATGTCTGAGTCATTTTTTTCTCTTTTATTTATTTATTTATTTTTTTGTGAAACTTCCATTTTATGTTGGTTAACTTCATGTCTATCTAATTTATTCCAATTAAATACTCCCTCTGTTCCAATTTATTTTGCACACCCATTCCTACATATGGAATAAGAAAAAGCCGTTTTTTACGTTTTGGATTGAAAAGTCAACAAAAATTAGGAAAAATTAAGGGAAAGATTAGTTTCCTAAACTTTTCCTTACTTTTCCTATAAAAAAACGAAAATGCTAAGAAAATAAAAAATTCTGGAAAATACGAATATTCTGGAAAAACTAAAATTACTGGAAAAAAAAATAAACTGATGAAAATAATAAATCAGTCTAACAATAAATCTGAAATGTTTCAAACTTCCCTCCTAAAGACAACCAAATTTAAACTTACAACAACTCCTATAAATGTTGTTTTAACAACATTTAACACAACCTTTAATGTTCAACCCAAAAAATAAAAAAAAGTTTACAAAGATGACAAGCACAAGATTTCGGATCTTCTGCTACATATGGTGCTACATCTTCTACTACAGTTGTATATATATAGTAGATATGTACATTTATGATGTATTGATGGTGTCATTGTGTATATGTGTCAGCGCATTGTGTAACCGCAGTAGAAGATGTAGCATCGTTTGTAGTAGAAGATCCAATCCGCAAACACAAGGAAACAACCACACATATCTCCATTAGACCGCAATCGGATAGTGCAATATCTGTTGGCCAATAGCATGGACGGGGTCATCCACCATGGCAAGATCCGATCGACGGCTACATCATATGGAGTTAGTTGTCGAACGGTGCATTACATTTGGGAAGCTGCAAAGAAGCAAATTGAAGAAAGGTCACCAGTTGCTTTTTTGGATCAAACAAGAACTATTCGATCGAAACCGGCAGAGTTGGACATATCAACATTCAAGGCAATTCCATTTTGTAAACGAGGCAACATTCGAAGGTTGACAGAGTTGGAAGTCAGTAAAAGTAGAGTTGGAAGGTGGGTGAAGTCTAGGGTAATAAAACCCCACACAAATGCAATAAAACCCACTTTAACCGAAGCAAATATGATTCAAAGGTTGAAATTCAGTTTGAGTCACTTGTAGTTTGATAGAATCAACCACAGAATCAAATATCACTCTATGCACAATGTTGTTCATATCGATGAGAAATAGTTTTATGAGCAACCGAGAGGGCATACAAGTTAGAAGAAGAAGATGATGTTTATAGGTCATGCAAAAGCAAACGGTTCATAACAAAAGTTATGTTCATGTATGCCGTTGCTCGACCTCAATTTTCTGCCGAGGGAGCTCTATTGTTTGATGGAAAACTTGGTATTTTTTCATTCACAAAACAAGAATCAACCCTTCGTAACAACAGAAATCGGGTCAGAGGAACGTTGGTTACAACACCAATTGACTAAATCAACAAAGAGGTGATTAAGGACTGCATTTTGCAAAAGGTTGTCCATATCCTTTTTTTTTTTTTTTTTCAATTTCTTATGCTATCAGAACACATTCATCATCTAGTCAAGTTCCTCTTGCAAGTCACCAAAATGCATCTCCACAATAACGTTTAATGCATTGATGACATTGCAAGATGGGGTAATTTTTTATTTTTTTTATTTTTTTAAATTCTACATCAATATTTTTTAGATTATACCAGCAATCATGCAGAAACATTGTTCTAAAAATCGGCCTAGGCGGCCGCCTAAGTGCTAGGCGGCCCTAGGCCGATCCGAATTTTTGAAAAACGGTCATTAACTCGGCGACCGCCTAACCCGCCTAACTGCACAATTTTTTTTTTTTTAAATTCTTTTTTTCCTTTTTTTTTTTTTTTAACTTTTTTTATCTTGTAAGTGTGTATAACTTTAGGTGAGCTCTTTTAAAATTTTAATTTTTTTTCACACTCCTAATTTAGTAATTTCCCTCCACCCACTATTAACTCTTTTAAAATTTGAAGTTGGTGGTGTTTATTTTATTGTTTTTAATATTTTTTGTATGTGTTATTTATTTATTAAATATTAAATTATTCGTCTAAGATGGTGCCGCCTAGAGCGCCTAGACCTAGGCGCTAGGCCCCAGTGAACCGACCGACTAGCGCCTAGCAATTTTTAGAATACTGTGCAGAAATGGCCAGAAAATGCAAGTAGGCACATAGTGATATAACAAAACAATGCTAGACCACATATAAGTGACATCGACACATAATTCAGGGAGGCTGCCTCTGCCAATGGGTTTAACATTCAATTAATGTTTCAACCACCAAATTCTCCAGACACAAACATTCTTGATTTGGGTTTTTTCAGAGCTATCCAATCACTTCAGATTAAACAGCTTCTTACAATGTGGAGGATGGTTAAGAATGTTACAACATCGTATGAGCAGTTGGAATCAAGCAAGCTCAACAGTGCTTTCTTGAGCATGCAAGCAGTATGAACACAACAATTTTAAGCTGCCACATTTGGGCAAGTCATTTAACAAGGGAGGAGATAGTCTCTATTTCTCTAGATGTTGAAGAGGAAGCTGTAAGGCAAACCATAGATCATTTAATAGCAAGAAAGCAAGCACATGGAAGCTATGAGATTTGGGGGATAATGGCTGCCTTGGGTTACAATTAGACTAGATGTTAGGGCTTATTTTTTTTTTTGTAAATTATCTCATGTTTATGGCATAAACATCAAATAGATGTGTTCATTTTGCTTAGGCCATAAACATGAGATTCATGTGTAACTTCTGAATTCATATTAGTACAAGCATTAATAACAACTTAATTAAGCAGTTGTTAAAAAAACTTGGCCCTCAGAACATTTTCATTATTGGGCAATTTAGTAAAATAAAGGGCAACATTAAACTAGCAAGCTAACTTGCTACTTTAAGCTACCATCTCCAGCAACCTAAACTTATAAACAAAGGCAACCAACAAACATCAGATATGTAACACATCACATATTTATTGCTACCAGTTGTTCATAAACAGATCATATCAACCAATTCGGTGGTTTTTTTACTAAACAAATTGAGGTTTCACATCATCTTAAACCCACACAAGGGTTTAATCACTAAAATTTAAACCTGGGGACAACAATCAACACCACAGAGCCCACATAGGGTCATTACAAGCATTATTCAAACCCACACAAGGGCAACACAGGGACAACAACTATACACATAAGCTCACACATGAGAAACAATCATGAAGTGAAACCAACCAAGATCAGAACAAGAACCACATAAGCCCACACACGGACAACAGTCATGCAGTAAATTAAACCAAGATCAGTTCGAAAATCACATAAACTCACACAGGGGCATCAATCAACACATCAGTAACCAAATACCCAAAATAAAAAATAAAGGGCAACAAAACCCTAATTTGGGTAAAAATACCCAAAAAAGGAAGGGAATAGATAGCATGACCTTTAGAACTACTAAAAGCCCGATGGCAAGGCACTCGAGTTATGTGGCTCGTAATCCGGGACTGCTCAGCAACTCGCTACCGGGAGCCGAAAGATTGCCCTTGGAAATGCCTCCGGACTCCCCTTCACCGTCGAAAAACCCATCATCGGTTAGATCGAACTCCGGCTCCGGCAACTGAGTCTCTGGAATAAACGAGTCCTCATAATCGTCCACTATTTCGTCGATTTCTGGGGAGTTCTCCATAGATCCATCCACATCGTGTATGTGTGTCATTTCACGAAAGAGATGTACAAGAGAGATGCCATAAGAAACCCTAGAAATGCAAGTCGTTGTACAAGAGAGATGTGGGATCTCCAACGAGGAAAATTCGGTATCAATAAACAAGAACAAAATGTGGGATTAAAGAAGAGATGAGAGATGAAGATCGTGGAACCGTATATGAAGAATAGGAAGAAGAGCGGCGTAAGAGTAGATCACGAGAGAGAGAGAGAGAGAGAGAGAGAGAGAGAGAGAGAGAGAGAGGGGTTCCAGAATTAATTTAGGGTTATAAATGAGAAGTGGGCTGGGGCTATAGGGTTTTGGATTGGGTATTGTTTTTGTTTTTAAGTGAATTAGGATTAGGGAAAGTGTTTAATTAATCAAGGTTTACAAAATTTTAATTGTGATAACCAATGGCAAACTTGTAAATATGTTTAAGTAGTAACGGTGTTTTCGTAAAAAAATCTTTCCTTTTCGGGGGTGTGCAAAATAGGGTGGGAAATCACAAAAAGGAAAGTGTGCAGATTAACTTGGGATGGAGGGAGTATCATATAACTTTTAATTATGTCCAATTTACGCCTAATCGTTAAAAGTAATAGACGTAACACTTATAATTACACTTACCACGAATGCACTGGTTGCCACATGCACAAACTCTAGAGAGTTTTTGAAAGTCGAGTATAAATTGAATAAAATTAAAAGTTACATAGTGTTTTTAAACACTCATTATCTATATATATATAAAAGCAAAATGGAGGGCACTAATGTAATTTTAGTTTTCCCTCCAAAAATTTTACACCATAATTGGTAACTTTCTTTTATTTTTGGTAAGTTCATAACTTTATTTTACATTTCTAAAATACAAATAACTTTTTCATTTTTAATCCGATTTTTATGCATAATATACCAAATTATTCATCTTTTCACGATCTTCGATTTGACATCCATATCATATATATTATAATGAGATATTTAATTTGAATAAAAAAATTATTTGTTGGTTAATTATTTGTGCTAGAATTGATGTTTATTGTGAATCAAACTATAATATTTTAGTTTTAGTTGCAACTAAAATTAGTAAATAATTAGTAAAATAAATTATTTATAAAAAATATATTTTTTTTTTTATAAAAATACAACTAATCAATTTATTTTATTTGACATGAATTTTCAATTTTTTTTATTTAAATCAGGGAGAAAATCCATTGTTTAAATAATGAATGTCCTACTTTATTAAATCAAAGGCAAAAACAACAATATCGAATTTATAATCAACTTATTAAATCATCAAATCTGCTAAAATATCTTCTTAACACGACTTTGAGCATATATATAATTATCTATTAAAATAGGTATTGAAATTATTTTTAATTACCTATTTATATTAATAACGAGTATTTTGTTAAAATTACTCTTCTAAGAAAATTTATTCTTTGTAGCCTAAATTATGACTTTTATTACATTTGACAATCTTTTTAATTTTTTACTTTCACTAAAATTTCAATTATATATTTTACACTTTTTAAACTAAATAATACTTGGTCGCACAAATCAACAACGAATACCTTTTTTACTTTTAACACTCTAAATACATTTGTTCGCATTAATCAATTTTTATCTTCTAATAAATAAACCATTTCTAAAACGGGTATAACATTTATATAAATGATTTACAATACCAAATAAAATACGAAAATATTCAAATATTTTGAAGAAACCAAAGACTTTAATTTGTTATTCGAATCATTAAATAAATTTTGAATTTTATTTTGTTAAAATAAGATTTTATTAAATAAAAATTATTTAAGTATATCTGAAATCACCAAATGAAATATTAAAAGTTGCAAATGAAAATTCAATGTTATAAAGAAAAAAAAAAATATTTATAATTAGAACTTGAAAGTTTATTTAGATAATTAAAATTTAAATATAAAATAAAAGTAGAGACATAATGAGAAAATTATTAAATTTTTACATTACATATGATCTAAATAAAATATCACTGTTCATTTTATTATATATTTTATGGTTATTTTTAATTATTTATCGTTAGAATTT
The DNA here is from genome assembly GCA_958295605.1 of Ajuga chamaepitys. NCBI lineage: Eukaryota > Viridiplantae > Streptophyta > Magnoliopsida > Lamiales > Lamiaceae > Ajuga > Ajuga chamaepitys. The sequence goes on along the minus strand of OY282508.1, from coordinate 49,526,826 downwards.
AAATATTATTTTATAAATTAAAAAAATCTATCTATCTATCTATTTATCTATCTATCTATCTATATATATATATATATATATATATATATATATATATAAAGCACAGTAGTGACAATTATGTAAGTAACACTTTTCAGTCTAAAATTTTAGACTGTGATTGGTAAGTTGTCACATTTGGTAAGAATCAAAATTTATTTCACTTTCTAAAGTTGTAAATATTTTTTTTTCCTCATTTCTGATCTATTTATTATGTATACTATATCAAATTAATCATCTTTTGACGATGTTTGATTTGATATTCATATGATATATATATATATATTTATATATATAATAAGATATTCTACTTAAAATATTATATTATTTGTTCGCTGATTATTTAAGTAAAATTTCAGTGTTTATTGTGGATTGTACAAAAAATATAGTATTGATTTGATATACAATTAAAAAATTATTCAAATAATTCTCTTTTACAAATTATTTTATTTGATTATTTCATTAAAACCACAAGTAATCAGTTTGTTTTATCTGACATGTTGTCTCAAGTTAATGTTTGATTTATAATCATCTTATTAAATTATTGAATTTGCTAATGCTTATTTGATATAATAATTATTTTTATTGATAAATCACAAAACTATGATTTTCGCTCATATATATATAACTTTATATATGATAATTATCATAGAATTTTTTTTATTAATTTTTTATGTTTTAGATATATTAATGTTATTTTTCTAAATAAATACAAATTTGCAACTTATACTATGATATTTTACGAGTTGCAACTAAACTTCTTTTAAATAAGCAAAATTAACCAACTAGAACTATATGTTCTTTTGGCTTTGCAACCTAAACAATACTGGGTCACATTGACCAATCTCAATTATGTCTTTTTTTTTTTCTTCTACATTTTGCAACCTAAGCAATTTTTTTTTTTTTTTTTTTTTTGCATTAACCAATGTATATCTTTAGATGAATCTACTATTTACAATATAAATGTATAATTTAATTGAAACTTTTCAACATATATATGAAAGTATTAAGAAATATTGGAGCACTCATATGATTTATTTTGTTATTCCAACTATTGAATTATTTTGTTATTCCAACTATTGAATAACTTTTGAATTTTATTTTGTTAATTTTTTATTCTTTATATATCGGAAATACCAAGTAAAGTACTAAAACTTGCAAATAAGATTTTTCTAAAAAGAGATAGTTATATTTAGAATTTAAAACTTTATTTAGATAAATTTAAATATTTAAAGTAGAAAGGAAAATATTAAAGAAAAATAAATTTCTTATAACATTATCCAGTTTATTTTATTTAATAATATGAGTTTGATTGTTAGATATTTATATTTGTTTTAACATTCATAATTAATTAAGCTATTATGCACATAGGTGAAGAATGATGCAGACACACCAAATGTGTGTTTGGATTTTAAAAATTAGAAATGATCATTTAGAAAAAGAATTTTTTTTATATTGAATATTTAGCTTAATGTTAATCTATTATATATATATATATATATATATATATATAAAGAGTAAGTTATATTAAATTCATATATGCCGTGCGAGAAATTTATGTTTACATTACTTATAATTTTATTTATGTTTTACCTTATATTTTAAAAAATATATGTTTTATTAGGATAAAATGATCACATATTTAAATATTAAATTATATTATATTTAGTTTTATTAAAATTATTACTTTCTAAATAAACTTCCGTGCATCGCACGAGAATATTACTAGTAAACTTAATGGCTATAAATTGGACACGAGTAAAATTATATGGTATACAATTAAAATATCTCCTTTTTATATATTTCGAAACAAATTTTTATTCTTAAATATATTTTCCAATCCCACTATTTGTTTGCCTGAATTGAGAACAAATCAAACCAAACACAGTGTTAGCCCTTGACAAGCAGTACGTTAAGGGCTACCTTGGTAGCCATGTTGAAATAAGGGAACATTAAATATCATTAGATAGTGTATCAGCAAAATGAATAAGAAGATTATAAGTCATATATTTGATAAAGTATATTACAATTTAGTATTAGAAATAATCATGTATTTGGTACCCTATAAAGAGTTCATATAATGTTTAAAAAGAAATGAAAATCCATTTATATCCTTCAACAAACATAAGTCTGTACCACTATCTAATGATCGTGCGACAACAATTGAGTTAGTACTCTGAGAGATAGGGAGAGACTAGAGAGAGCGTTTACCATTAAAAAAGCAAACTGTTGTGCACATGCATGGTAAAGCACCGTGGCAATAGTTACAACATACATAATAAGCTATATAGTACATGACAATGAGTGGTTTCTATAAAACCTAACGCACGAAAGACGTAATGATCTGGACACTACCTCGAAGAAAGGGTTGGTGAAATAGAAATCCATATATAGGAAAAACAAGTGAAATTAATTCCTGTCTTGTATATATTTCTACCCTAGTTTACCACTATCAATGTCATGCAATTTTTTTTTTGCTTAAAGACTATTGTGTTTGATTCATGTGGACTTGTAATGAATCAAACATATTAGAAGTACGAAAAGTCTGTTTCATGACTATTAAGAGCGCATTTTGGTACTTGGGTAGTCGCAATATACTCGTACATTCACCCGAGAATTTCTAGAATTGATCGGCCTCAAGCTTGTCATTACTCCCCAAAATACCAGTGCCACTACTTCAGGAGATAGAACCATCACTGTCATTCTACTATTTCCGCCGCCATCCACACAACCAGACGTCTCTTCTCACCGACAATGGAGAATCTTAGTGTAGCAGTACGTACAAAGAAGAATTTGTTGGCACGGCTACATTCGTCCTTCTCTTTCCTAATTTTGACTACTGTTAATATCTTGTGAAAAGAGGAATAGGAATTTGCACCGGGCTTTGAAATAATATAGCTTCCCATCATAACTATATATAAGACATGATGTCGTTGCAATCTTGCCTACACTAGCCCTAAACATTTTCAGGATGGATTTGGATCCTCTAAAATATTCTATCATAAATTTCGAAGAAAATAACACATTTCATTTGGAAATTGAAAAAAACAAATGAAACTCACATAAAATGTATCACTCTCTTCAAAATTCACGATGGAGTACTCTAGATGATCCATTTTCTTTCAGGACCATGTTTTGAATTCAAGCGTCGTTTTGATATTCTATATTATGGATTCCTAGATTTTTATATTTTGCCGTTTGTGGATATGGGTGGGTTTGTGCCAGGTTTTGGTTAATTGGGTTGGATAACTAATTAAAAAAAATCCCGCTCTTCCACTCGATTTTATGGGTGCCCGATTCCACGGGTATCCGACCTAGCAGGTCGCATCAAGGTTCTCCTCAAAATTATTTTTGGGAATTGAATATGTTTTTGCTTCTTTAAAATTGTTGAAAAATCTAAAAAATTATGGGTGATTTTGTTAAAATGTGGTACCCGAAAAAAATTCCGACCCAACCGACTTAAACCCGAGAGACGCGGGTCGAGTTCGGGTTGGACAGACTAAAAAGATGCCCAACCCAATATTAAAGCCGCACGGGGTCGGGTACTCAAGCCAGCCTCTTGAAGGTCCACCCCTCTTATTTTCCAGGACATGAGTTGAGATGATCTCAATTCTTAAATCAAATTAGAGAAAATCACATCATGAGCAAAATACTTTCGTATAATTTAACTTAGTTTAACCTGTAAACAATGTGAAAGAAAACATTTTTCCTTAAAAAAAGGCAAATAGTTATGATACATAGCAAAATTGTAAGGCATGTATGTCATTCTGTGTTTTGGGGCCGCCAAAAATCTTTCTTACCAACAAGAAACTGATCCTGATGTACATCTACTGACCAATGAAGTGATTTCAGAATTGGAGTAACCTTGGTAAGCACTTCCATGGTGTCCTGAACTACCAGATATCCACCCGGTCTCAATATCCGATCCATCTCCGCAGCTACATCGATAATATCGCACCTGAAAACCGTTGCACACATCAGCTCAAAGTTTATTGACGGGAAGTTATTCTCTACTCCTACCAGCATTGCTTGTATTCCACTGAATGTGCGACACATGCGCAAAAAAGAAAGAAAAGTGTTTTCTTGCCCACCGTCGCGAATTTAATGAAATGCTGACAATACCGATAGGGGGTAGAGAATCAAGCCTACTAGCTTTTACCCATAGCTCTGGTTTCACGCCATGAAGATCTTATACAACGGGCAAGTGATTCCACCCTCTACTATCTATTTATTTCCACGCACATAACTTTCTTTAGAAAAACAAAAGAAAAAAAAGAAGCCATCTTTCCCAGAGAAATGAAATGCCCTCTGTTGATAAATGTTGTCTCCATCCAAACCAACTTTCTCATATTTAGACAGCGGGAAATATTACAACACATTCATCTCTAATAATCTCATACGGAAATAAATTATGGTTGACATAATTACAAAAACTATCCTCCCGCAAATTTACAAAAGAGCCACAGAAGTTTTTTTTCTTTACAAATTGCGCCGACTGAGGATGGAGTGTTTCAAGTTTGTAAGAAAAGTTACAAGCTCAATGAGTTGTTTGTAAGAAACATTCTATGAGGTAATTGTAAGAAAACAGAGTTCACTGGGTCTTTTGTAAACAGGCTAAACCTCTGGATAGTTTCTGTGCTACCGCTAATTATTTGCACAACAAATGGAAAAGAGCAAATTGAGTGGTGTTACCTGTTTGTCAAGTTTCCGAAGAGGAAACTTGAATGCAGAAGATCATATGTTCGAGGGTACGTGTTAAACGACTCGCACCAGTCGTGGTAAACTCCGATCAGCCCTCTATAAAAAATGACAGATAAAGTATCCGGTTCGTGAATGGGGACAACGTTCATCACCCACACAGGTGAATTTATGAGTGCAGCAGCAAACCTGCAAACAGTGTTAAACCGGAACTGAAATTTAGAACCGATTCAAAAGGCAAGCGAAGACGAAAGGTAAAGAGTGCATTTTCTCACCCTCCGTATCCAGCATTCATGTCCATAACATTCCTCACGCTTGACCAGTTAATATTAAGACCGCCACTATAGACTTCCGAGACAAGTGCAGACCAGTGTCTAGTGTCGCCTTTATAGGTTTCTAGAGCATCAGGCTCGGCCAGGTTTGGAGGTGCCTCACTGAGCCTCTGTGGCCAGGGGGACGGCCACTTGGACGAGTCGGCTGGAAGTGGCACGAGGCAACTGTCCAGAGGCACGTACCTATTGCAGAAGTAGGCGATATGGTAAACAAAGATACTAATAACAACAGCAAATGTATTAATGGTATAATTGCAGAAAGAAAAAAAAAACCGACTTTGCGCGTTTTTGCAACTTTAACACAATCTTTCAAATTTGGCAAAAACCCTCTAAAACTTTGTGCTGTTTTTTGCAATCAGACACGTAATAATCATCAACTTTGGATGACAAATACCAGGAAGTGTTGGGCCTTGTTGACGGATCACAAAGAGGCGGATTATTCTCTTTGCGATTCTTGTAGCAGGAAGATGAGACGGGTTTCTGGTAAATAACTAATCCAATGTCGGTAGAATCACCGGTCTTCTTTGCCACTTCGCTCCAGCAAATTGATTTTGTCAGAGCCACCATAGCTGCAAGACGGGCATATAAAATAATTATAATGAATTTTTCATATAGTTTCTGAGAATAAAGAATCAAGAAGTGTGCGGTATCACTAACATTTCCAGACACTCTGGTGTTTTTCGTCCTTTTTATAGACCGGTGTGGCCGACCAGATAAAGTACCCTCCGGGCCTCAGAATTCTGTTCAGTTCCATCAAAGGTTTCCCGCCTGCAATTTCCAATTATTACCCATATGATAGAATAGTAGCAGAGATCGAAGTGAAGTTGTCAAAGAGGTCCTACCATCACCGTCCCAGTGAACCCGGCATCTTGCACAGTGAACCACGTCGTAAGAATTATCTGGAAATGCTAGCTTTTGTGTTCCAATAACCGAGAGCGTAGCAGGGATTCCCCGTTCAAGAGCGAATTGAATTTGAGCTTCGTGTTCATCCTTCGGGGCAAAAGACATGGTCATCACATTCCTGTCCAGCAAAGCACCACCGAAACTAGCAACGCCACATCCCACATCTAAAATCACCCTCGTCTTCTTACCAAATTCAATCGCCGGTAACATCTGGAGTAAAGAAGAATTAGCATGAATGGAAGACGAGGCTATGTGGACATACAAATAATAAGTTGAAAATGCTAGATATGTGATCCATAACAACTCTTAGGACAACAATGTAGTAACATAAGAAGCAATACGAAGAAGGCCAGAAAGGAAAAAACGTTTCAAACATTCCTAATGGGCAAAGCATATTTTTGTAAGCTGTCACACTCAATGTAGTAACATAAGAAGCAATAGGAAGAAGGCCAGAAAGTAAAAAACGTTTCAAACATTCCTAATGGGCAAAGCATATTTTTGTAAGCTGTCACACTACCGAAGTTATTAATACCGTTCTGGTGACTATTCCAGATTTGTTAATGGAACGAGATATTTCGGTTTCGGACTGACTATATATATGTCTCTCATTCTAAACACTTTAAAATGTTGCTAGAACTTAATTTATTGACTAAATACCATTTGATTCAATCTTTCCAGATTATAGGCTAATTTGTAAGGTGTGTTCAATTAACATCGACGATTCGAGTCTCAGATAATAACCCAAAAGATCAATTATGTGTAGTTTACTAGATTACTTTGGACCTTTCATTTTAATATATATGTGTGTGTGTATGTATATGTGAAATAAAAAAAATTACATACAGAAATATCTTCTTTCCAGCCATTCCGGTCATCTCGCCATTTTGGCCGTTCCAGACAAAAACGGCCTAGAAGTTGGCCCAAATGGAATGACTGCTAATGCATTTGTTTTCATAACTAGAATGGAACGTCCTAGCCGTTCCGGCTGGAACATATATGTGTGCGTGAAATAAAAAAATTACACAAAAATATATTTTTTTCTAGCCATTCGGTCATCTCGGGAATTTCGACCATTTTGGCACTGTTTTGGCCGTTCCAGACCAAAATGGCCAAGAAATTGCCCGAAATGGAATGACTGCTAATGCGTTACGTTTTCATGACTGGAATGGAACGGAACGGAATCAATAACTATGCATGTTACCCCTTGGTCAGTCCATTAAGAGTTTTAGGCAGAGGATGAACTAGCAAGTAAATTAGAAAGTTGATTACCTTTTCAATGGACTGAATGTAAAATTTGACACCATTCTTGAATTGTGTGCCGCCACCAGGAAAAACAAAATAATCATCTGATTTGACTACCCAACGCTGGTCCTTCTTATAATCAACAAGCTTCGGATGAGGAACATTGCTGTACCATATCTAGACATAATCAAACCAAGTAAACATGTTATATTTCAAATGATACAATTAAATAGCCCAGCATAGACATGGTGAAAAGTTTGCAGATATTTATATAACGATCCAAATCAAGATCACATACAAGTAGCTGTCAGGGGTGTTTGCAAACAATGGTGCATTTGGAAAAGTGAGTTTATTGCTCAAACTTGACATTCCAAATGCCCTTCAAACTAAAAGTACTTCTTGAAAGTGATTTTAATGATGTTCTTGAGTTTGCAAACCCCCCGGTAAGACACCCCATAAATCATTAGCACATCGCGTAAATGTACTTTATACAATATAAGGACTTCTAGGTGATAAATATAGTGAGAAGTGAAAACTCAATCCAGTGTTGCTTCAAAGTAAAAATTGCTAAGGTTGCATTTGGATCTAGGGATTTAAAATGCATAGATTTAGAATAAATGGATTTCAAATCCACTTAAGATAGAGGGGATTGATATCTACTCAAAATCCTTCAAAAAATAGTCCAAAATGAAAGTGATGGATTTCAAAATCCATGATAATCCAAACAACATCAATAAATTTGAGACTTTAAATTCCAAATCAATCCTCAAAATCCTTCCACCCAAATGCAACCTAAATGTACTTTAAACAATATAAGGACTTCTAAGTAATAAATACAGTGACAACTCTATCCAGTGTTTCCTCAAAGTAAAAGTTGCTAAGGTAGTGTTTGAATAAAGGGATTTAAAATGCATGAATTGAAAATCAATCAATGGATTTCAAATGCACTTAAGATAAAAAAAAATAGCTTAAAATGAAAGTGATGAATCCAAATAACATCAACAGATTTGAGACTATGAATTTCAAATCCATTCTCAAATCCTTCCATCCAAATTCAACCTAAGGTTAGTTCCAAAATTCAAGGAATCTCCAATTTATCATCCAAGAAACAATAAAATAAATGATATGGTGAATTTCAGTGTTCTGAGGATGTAACCATCATTTGAAATCAGTACATAAACAAAATCAAATGATTGCTTCCAGAAAACCAGAAAATCCAAAATCTAGAGTTGAACTCTTTCAATTCATTACTATATTATCACTTAATCTACAGCTTCAAACGAGAGAGAGAAAGGAAAAGCAAAAACCCCCAAATATACAGAATCTAAACCTTACCAACAAAGAATGAGTGATCTCACCATGTCCCTGCTCTTCGGCCAAGGAACCGGAGCTTTGTACCCTTGCGGCAAAGGAACCAAACACCTCGGATTCGGGTCGGGGCAGTGTCTCTCCCTGTGCTCCATGCGTTTGCGCGACGGCAACGCCTTAATCGCCTCCATATTATCCAAACACGGTATGTAATCGACCGCCAATGGTCCCTTACAGAGCTCCCACTCCACATCCATAACCTGATTATCATCGTCAGAGTTCTCTACCGAAGTATTACTGGTGTTGTTAGTGGTGTTTGTGGTTGCAGAGTAAGTGTTCGGCGAAATGCCGCTTTGGGAAGATACATCAGAAACGGGAGGATCGGTTGAAGTAAAAGAATCGGAGGAAAAGGGATTGGCTTGATTGAGATTGGTGACAGTGGGAATGGGGGATTGGGAGTTGGAGATGAGGAGGAAGGTGACGAAGATGAGGAGGAGGAAGAAGGCGAATATGAAGGGGTATTTCCGTTGTTTGAAGATGGAGGGGACTGAAATCGCCATGGGAGAGAGAGAAATTCAAAAGAGGGAAAGAGAGACCGATGATGACTACTTGAAAAGGAAATATGTAAAGTGAAGAGAGCATTGAAGACATGATTGGGGGCAGGTGGGGACCACTCCACTATTTATTGTGCATGAAAATGGAAATGCTGCCATTAGAGTACCGACATTCTAAGTCCCATTAATGAATTTCTGGATTGGCAATGCCATCAGCATGGCCCGGAAATTGTTACCGATAGTCGAATCAAATTGAGTACTGATATATTTAAATTAAGTTCGATTGAATTTAATTTTTTTAAACTCGTGCTCGGTTAAATTAATACAAAATCAAACATAAAAATATAAGATTACATTGAAATTGGAAATATTAATTATACTCCAAAGAATTACACATTATTTAATTTAGAATTATAATATATCTAATTATGTCAACTTTAAAGGATAAATTGGTAATTTAACTCAAACTTAATTATGCACACGAGTGTGTCGTAATGTGTTCGAACTCGAATTGATACCTACTAGAGTAACTCGAGCTCGAACTCAACTCATTTATCTCGAGTCAATTTCGATCTTTTAAGAAATTAAGAGACATGTATACGTATAATATTACTTCATATGGGAAATTTCTTGTGCACTAGTTGCATTAGATCCGTACAATTCAGATCATGAGTTAAAATGTATTACTATTTATGCCTAAATGTATTACATAATGTGGGTAAAGGTATCATGGTTAAAATGTATCACGGATTATGCTTATCACATATTTTAAGTAAATGTATTATAATACTTTTACCTAAAATATATGATACATTTAAGTATAAATGTAATACCCATCCTGAATTGTATTGTACAATTGATGCACATGATACTTTGATATAAAATAGTATTAAATTTAGAATAAACAATGTTTGTTGGTTGATCATTCTGCTTAGAATTGAATAGGGAGGTTGAACTATTCATGTTGAATTTAAATTACAAATAGAAACTAGCAAAAATCACGTGCAACTGTAGATCATTGTTTTTAGTAAAATAATTTTATTATCTAATATTTTTTTAAAATATCTAAAAATAATTGTAAAACTATATTAGTCAATTGATCAATTAAATATTTTAAGATGTGGTTTATTATCTATACTTAATACTAAAGGAGAAGCGTGATAATTCAGGTTCTGACAAGTGTCTGGCTGAGGTGTCGCATTCTCCTTATTTATTGGGTTCTCACCCAATCAAGTTTATTTTTTCTTTTTCTTTTTCATTTTCCTTCCTTTTTTTTTGTGTGTTTTCCCCTTCGAAATTTAAATGTTTTATAGCTTTTTCGTCTCCACTCAATATTCGATGAAAAATACACCAAATTAATAATCTTTTCACGATCTTCTATTTAACATCCATGATGCATATATATAATTAATTTTAGTTGTAAAATATATTTTTAGGATGATTATGATATATTTTATTTTTAAATATTTGTGTATAAAATAAAAATGTGATATTACTTTTTTAAGAGGATTAAAATTATTTACTTTAATTTTATCTTTGTATACCTTAATAATTTTTGGATAGTTTGAAATATTTTTCTTAAAAATGATATAAGAAACATAAATTAGTTAGATTTATACCTTACAGTAGAAAAACCTCAGATATATTTGTTAAGATAATTTGTTGATTAAATTAGTTTGCTTTTTAATTGTTTATTTCTATTATGTTAACTACAAAAATAATAGGTCGATTTTTTTTTTTCTTATTTGAATACGACATGATAATATAGTTTATCACAAATATACTTAAGTGATTAATATATTTATGATTTTTTATAATAATATAAAAAGAATTCTATCCTGTGCATTGCATGTGCACATCTATTTTATGTAAAACATCAAAGTCAATGAACGTGTATTCATTTCATTTATGAATTTTTAATTATGTTTAACTGCAATTTTAAGAAATACTTTCATAGTACATAATCAAAACTTAGCAACTCTAAACTGAAACAGCTATGAAGGCTACCTCATGATCCAAGCTCATCGACTATGCAGGTAGTAAAAGCAAAATACTTTCCACATTGCATCAAATTCATCGTCTAAACACTTAAATCCAAAATACAACACATTTCTCCTATTCACATATTCGAAGCAAACACTATCGGCATGTTTACTTAAAATTGGTGCTGAACTACTATTGAATGAAGTAAATAAAGTAATAAAAAGTAGGTGAAAAATGAATTTGCATTCCTCAATACATCGGGGACAACCTTAAACAAACACAACCTATGAGGAAATAGTGTCTTTTGCCCATGTCAGAATAAAAAACTTCTATTTTACTTATTTGACTTTAAACTTGATAGAATGCACTTTTATCAAGTGATCTACCCATTTTGCCCTTAGGCATTTAAAAAAAAAAATCATTTCAAATCAGATTTTAGTCATAATTAATTCTCACAATTTAATAAATTGACCCGCTAAATTAAACTATCATGCAAGATCCGATCCGGAGATTAAAATGGTATCAGAGCCCTAGGTTTATTTAAAGAAATCATGAATTATATTTATTATGTTACGTACTATCCTAACGGAGGAGACATACGAGTAAATATGAATTCGAACGAAAGTTCGAGAGAAAAAACTCCATAGGAGTACTTGAGTGAGGACTCAAGTAACCCAGAATATTTCCATATTTTGGAAAGACAGAAACAGGATTTCTTTGGAGAATTTATCCGAAGATGTGAACGGACTCTTGAAAGAACTAAGAAACTCAACCACGAGTTACGACAGCCCTTCAAGATGCCAAACGATGAGGAAACGAGAGAGGAAATCAGACGAAAGACCCTTAAACAGGAAATTCCTGTAGAAGGGAATGCAGCTGATCCCATCCACTTCACCAGCATCCAAGGAAGATTTCCTTGAAGGCGTCCCAATCAGTCCCCATGGGATATCCAGAAACCTCATTTACATTTCTGGAAAAAACCATGAGGGGACCAAATTGGGAAGAAGTAAGTGGAGAAAAATCTAAGATTACAGATCTTAGAGAAATCCAGAAGACTGTCCAAAGTTATGGAGAGACCATCCTCGACCAACAGAAGGAAATCCTTGAAACACTCAAGGAGGTTCAAAGGAGATTGACTGTCTTGGAAACAAAGCCAAGTATGGCCAGGAGAGAAGGTTCCCCATCTTTCGGTACAGAACCCCTATTGCATCAAAAGGGGAAAACTACCGAAGTAAAGAGAGAACTGACGGATACAGAAAAGATGATTGCTTTTCTAAACCGGAAGAGTATATCCTAATGGATAGAATAAATCTAGAGGATTTACACGACCTTGCACAATCCTTTGCAGGATTGGGTCTTGTGGATCTAAAAATGCAAGAAAATGTATCTACGGGACAACAACAGATTCCCCGAAATACACCACAGAATCCAACAAATGTGGCAGAAAGCGAGGGGTCCCATGACCCTCCAACAGGCGGAAATATACCACCATTGGGAGATTTCGCTACTGGTGCTTATATCTTTCCCACAGAGACAAGAAAGAGATCCCAAAGGCCAAACTTAATGCAATCGCCTTATGGGAGATCTCAGTTGGAGCCAATACATCCATACGGAGTAGTTCTCAACCTGGATACATTAGACTTCAAGAACCGAGAACTACTCATGGATGAGTGGGCAGGAGCAATGAAGATTGCAGTTGGTACGCTAGAGCTGGATAAAGAGAACTTTATCTCACTTCTGAAGATAAGTTTGGAAGGATCTGTGAAAATTGCCTGGGAAGCTACTAATCTTGAGATAGTAGAAAATGTCTGGGCTGGCGAAGCCTTAGCAGAGATCGTCAACAAAATGGCTCAAGTACTTAAAGTAGGATTCGTTGGAGTAGGCTACTTTGAAGGAGCGGAAGACGATAAGGCCAGACGATACAGGAAAGCACTTCATAGCCTGGAGTTACGTGATATTTGTCACGTAGATGAGTTCATCAAACTCTCTACAGAGTATAGATGGAAATAAAAAATCGAGGAACGAGACGCCATTCCATTATTCTTTGCCAAGATCCCTAGTCCATGGAGAGAAAGCTGATTAAAGAATATCAGCCACCTCTAGAGAATATATTGGATACCGTGGCAAGAAGGATGTCGTTCCTCAAAATCAAGCTTGCTGAGTGGTGCTATCAAGCGGCGCTCCATAAGAATTACAAGAGGTTAAGAGGAATAAACAAAAGTGTTCCTCTATGCTGCGTTGAAAACGATATTCCTACTATGTGGGAGGTCAACCATTTAAGCAAAAGAAGATGAAAAGGAGAAATCATCCTTATGCCAGAAGAGATGGTAACCAGAAATCTAGGACTTCATGGAGACCTAGAAAGTTTTGGTCCAAGCAAAAGGCCCGTAGTTACAAAACGGGGCAGAGGTCAGGACCAAGCCGGAGTAGAAGTTCTTCCTCAGGCTCAAATCAAATGAGCATGGGAAGATCATCATCAACAAGAAAAACTTTCAGAAGGGCTCATACAAGAGCTAATGAAAGTTTCAAAGATTGCAATTGTTGGACATGTGGTGCAAAAGGCCACATATCAACTGACTGTCCAGACAATCAAAGACGAGGAATTTGAAAGTTTGAGGCAACTCCAGAAATGGAAGAGGCTGTATACTTTCAGGATCTAATTCAAGTATATCAGTTTGAAGAAATTCCTTCAGATGAAAGCATATACGAAGAAGAAGATTATAGCGAGGATGAGTCTTCAGAATCAGAATCAGACTGAAGAAGAGGACGTCTTCCGACAGGAGACGCAAGAAGATCTCTCTAGGTTCTTCTCACAAATGTCAATTTCTCATAAGACTCTTATGAAAATTAAGAGAGAAGACCCAAAACTCCAAATCTATGATGGATTTTCAGTCGGGAGATTGGACAAGACTTTGGGACATTTCCTAAAGAATAGAAAGCATCATATCATTTACAAGGTCACATCAGGGGAGATTGCAATTCCTATGGAACTGACAAGTAATGTGATGGAGATGCGGCTAGTTCCGATGAGAGAAATCAGAGAGGAACTAAGCAGGATGAATAGAGAGATTGCTCAGAAGATGCAATGGATCCATATCGGAGCCATCAGAATTCTGATCAAATCAACATTCAAAGAAGGAATAGATTCTCCGATTGATATTGCTATCTTCGACAAAAGGATCAAGAATTTGCGAGATGCAAGTCTAGGAGGAATCTCAGGAAATCTATATGCCGGGAAATTGGTATCCTACATTTATCCAAGGATTGCCTATAACTTGGCAGATCGCGATTTTAATAGAGTTCTAACCCTTCATCAAGATTTCAAGAACAAGGAGTTGATGAAAGAAGGGAATAGACCATTGTAGCGCCTGGGAATTTTTTTTCGTCTATTTAATTAAATATTTTGTGAATTTTAATTATCATTTCATTTATATAGGCCGACCCATTTTATATGATTAATATTTTTGGACTGTCTAGTCCAAATAAATTATTTAAGGCCCATTCATTTTTTTATTTTTATTTTTTTGAGAGCCCATTTACATACATTACATCCATATTCATATCTGGCCCAATAAATTATACCCTTATGACAATTGATAGTCCAATGCGCTGAGCCCAAATCCATTTGAGGATGGATAGAATTTTAGAACCGGAAGTTTTTTTTTTTTCCATTCTGTTTTTAGCGTGAATACGTGATTGTGGAAGTGGGAGATCATGGAGTGGTAGTGGAGATGGATTAAAAACCGCTAGCAATATTTTCTTATAAATACAAGAACCTTTTGATCATTTTCTTTTTACTGTCTTTTGCAACCAACAGAGAAGGTAATGAATCTTATGTATTCACGTTTAATCTTATGTATTCACGTTTATGTATGTCAACCCAGCTTTTCCCTCCCAGAACCAGCCAATTCTCACCGGAAAATTCATCACTATTTCACAAACTCCTTCCTCGAATTACCGACATTCACTACTCCACTGATCCGAGATGAACTTTAGGCCAAATTCATCATGTTTCCCCTCGTCCGAAGCAGGGATCAGAGAGGGAGAGGGAGATAATTTTTTTTTTTTATGTAGACTAGAACCATTTCCGATTGAGGTTGCCATCACTATCCAGTTCTGCACCACCACTGCCGCTGCTCCGGTGCTGCCTCACTGTTCCAGTTTAGCAGCGTGCACAGCCCGTGGCGGCGCCAATCGAGAAGGTGTTGGTCGTTGCTTACCTTACTGTTCTGGAGGATAAAAACACAACGTACCGCCATTATGAAGTTCGCCGGTGCCTTATGGTGTTGAACCAGTGGAGAAGAAGAAGACGAGATGAAGAAGAGGGGGAGATGGGTTGCGTGTTTGGCATAGAGGGGGAAAAGGAGTATTAACCCCAATTAATTCATATACCTTACTGAACCATTTTTTGGGCCTCACTCCAAATCAACCATAAACCCCTTTATACAAAAGCCCATTATCTCACCCACCAAAATAGCCATTTTCCTTGCAATTAAAGTCACGGTTTTTTTTTTTTTTTTCCAAGCTTAAGTTTTGTCTCCTTGTTATATTATGTTTTCATTTTATTAATATATAATTATGTAATCAGTTTCTTTAGTTTGCTTTCTATTTAATTAGAATATTATAGTTACCTAATAGTTTTCACTTTCTATTAATTGTATTAGACTCCGAAGAGCGAGAGTACGGGCCTAGGACTTTGGACTAATTTGTCAGCATTTTGCATTTTCAATCATCTACTTTCCAGGTGGGGGTCCTAACTGTTTATTGCTTTAATTATAATTAATTGGTTGTATACGTGTGCTTTTATTTTATTATTACTTGCCAATACAAGTGATTTACAATTCGCTACTTGCCAATACAAGTTTTGCTTATTGTCATTATGCTACTTGCCAATACAAGTTTAGCCCATTATCAATATACTACTTGCCAATACAAGTTAGTTCTATGTGTCTTGCCAATACAAGCGCATCATTATAATAAATGTTACACCGTATGCTTCTTTGTATTTATAATTGATGTAATAAACTGTGACTCCCACGAGCTAAAAGAAGCTCACCCCAGCCTATTATTGATCCTCAGGTAGAAATGGAGAGAGTGATTGAAGCTGAGACGAAGCCGGGAACGCATATGGTGATATCTATTAAGTAATGAAATTTTATTTAAATTTGACATCTGACTATTTGAACTAGATTGTTATGTTACTTCAAGTCAATTTATTACGTATGTTTGAATAATTAATAGGTGAAAAATGTGAGTGATGAGTATATTTGGAGTTACTGAAATTTTAAAATATAGTTGATGGCATGTTTGAATTTCATTAACGAATTCTCATAATAGGTGCATATTTAGGAATTAATTTTGATTAAGTTATTTCTTGTTGTAGTTTACTTATATAAATAAATAAAATAAAGTAAAATAATAGGAATTTATGCTAGACTTCTAATTTAATCAAATTGCATGTTAAGTTGTGTTAGTTCAACTAGTTTTATTTAATTCCGCTGCAAATAATTGACATTATGCCTTAAATAACCTAAGATTTTAAAGTAATGTATATATACATAAGTTATTTTAATGTACCTTAATATATATTATATTACAATATGGCAAAAGGGGAAATTTTATACAAATAGTAATTTAGTAATGGCCTGATTGAAGAAAATAATTATTTCTAAATAAATAAAATAAACATTTTTTTTTTCTATTTCACAATCTCTTAAATTAGACTAGAAAATCGGGCTGTTACAACCATACTCTATTACCTATAGTATTTCGTATGCACTGTCCAATACCCACCATTCAGAACTATTCGTGGGAAAGGAGTTCATCGAAATACCAGATATCTTCGAGCAAGTGGCACATGCAGTCCGTCCGGAGATTATGGAGTTGCCACCAATCCATGAGATGGATATGCGGATCGCGGATCAACCTATTATGACTAGAGCTACAAGTCAAAAGTTCGAACCAAGAAGAGTTTCTTTTCATGATAGTAGGATCATGAGTCGGAGCTGGGAAAAGAGACCTATCTCACAAGAGAATCTGGAGCCAGAAAAATTCACAACTAAAGGTGAATTAAAATGTCCAGAGGGATGGAGAGAAGTGGAGATAGTATTCGATATCACTCAAAAGGATAACATGTTTCCTTGTGATGTCTTATATTAGCTACAACAACCTTCATTGGGGAGATTTGAAGGACTTCTCCAGCTAGGAGAAAACGAGTTGATAATCCAAGGAATAGCAGGACGAGAAAATGGGCGTCTTATTCTTGGATTGGAATTTCTCGAGGGGCACAAACCTTGGGAACGACAGCCAGATAGGGTGGTCTTTACAGTGGCTCATAGAAAATATCAGGTTCTATGAAGAAAGAAGCCCGCTATTAATGGCTACTAGTCCATTCTCAATATACATCTCTATAGGGATGTTATATGAAAAATATCGAGCGGAATATTTCGCGGCCTACATTGACTCAGGCGCAGGAATATGCACAGCCAAGCCAGAAATCTTTCCTACAGGAGTAGGAGAAGATCTACCAGCTATTGCAGGAAGAGATTTCTCTAAGAGGGTTCTTATTCTCAAACGAGGAATTAAGCAAGCGGAAATCATGATTGGCGGAGCCGGAGATACCCCATGGTACAAAGTCAAGACTCCACCAATTTATTTCCATGATATAGGGGCAGATATTTTGTTAGGAAACAATTTCCTACAGACATTCAAGCGGTTTACATAAGAAAATGAAACAAGAAAACTTATTTTCACAACCCTATGTGGTCATAAGATTATTGTTCAGAGATTAAGGGAGGCATTTCATCGGAAAATGCCCATTAATTTTCGCAGCAAGCGTGGTGATGAAGGAAAACTAAGTGTAACGACCCGATTTTCAAAATATTTGTTAATAAAATATTTCCCCTCAATTCATTTAATAATGACTAAAATTTCTAAAATTTTTATCCAAGTCGTTACTAACAACCTAAATTTTATATTTTAAATTCACAAACCCACCTGTATAAGCCAATACATAAACAATAAATAAACAGAAATATATTTTTGCTTAGTCTCCCAAAATTACTAACTAAATAACCCAATTTCAAAGTTAAATAAATAAAAATCAAACGGTTATTCTCTAATAAGAAGTAAATAACAATAATTAAATTGAACTAGTGCGGGAGCATTTCCCTAAAATTTTCTTAGCTAAATAAAATAAAATCAACTAACATGGCAAAAATCCAAAACTTAACGGGTGAAATACTGAATTAAAAATGAGTTCAAATATCAATATTAATTAATAATCATATGCCCCGATCCGCCTCGCTCCACCGCCGACACCAAGCTAATCTGTAAGGATCAATAATGGGATGAGGTGAGCTTCCTTCAGCTCGTGGAGGATTACATTTATCACAAAAATTATATAACAAAAAGGCGTACATAGTACATTCATAATGATGTGCTTGTATTGGCAAGTCACATAGAACTAACTTGTATTGGCAAGCAGCATACTGATAATGGCTAAACTTGTATTGGCAAGTAGCAAATAGTCAATTACTTGTATTGGCAAGCAATAATGAAATAAAAGCACATGTAGACAATCAATTATACAATTAAAGTAATAAAACAGTAAAACCCCCACCTGAATTGTCTTATGTAAATCTGATGGAATGACATGCAATGTTAAGCCCGTGGTCCGAATTCCGTACAACCTATACGTATAAGGCATATATATTTTAATATAACATCATTATTAGAGCTTAATTATACGATTTAAAAATAGAAGAATAATTATTTAGATAGAATAGAATGGACGAATTTCGGTCTTCAAACTACCTAAAAGTTGATTGGTATCATTCCAAAGACATATGGCTAATTTATTAATCTGGAAAACTTTATTTAATTAAGATTATGCTGATTTTGGAACTAATGGGTCTTGGATTGCAAAATAAAAGAAGAGAAAATAATATAGAATACTAATAATGATCATGGTTGTAATTAATTCCTTTGGCAGAAAGTTCCTGTCACCTCTACCTTGTTATAACCCCTCTTCCCTTTATCAATTTGCAGACACATACTTCAATAATACATATAGATTCTATCTCTCCTAATCTGGTATCACAACATACACACACACAAAACACAAATTAATTCTCTCATACTGCTTCCTTCGTCATTTTCTGGTTCTGGAAAATTAACCAGATGCTTCACACTCTGTTCACACCAATACACACACTATTTCAGACACGGACTGATACACCCACGCACACACTGAGAAACACATATTCACACACCTTCACTGATATACACATTCCCCCTAAATCACACACACACATAAATATTCAAACACGACACCCACTCATCCACCGCATCAGGTTTACACGAACACACACAGTGCACACATACAGTTATATCAGATTTACTTTCAGTCCGCCCCAATTTTTCCTAATTCTCGATATACTATCAGGCAGTGCGAGTTGTTGTAAGGGATGGAACTCCGCCGAATTTTCTAAAACAATGGCAGAATAATGGAAACGCGGTCGAAATATGAAGATTGAATTATAGTTGAGTGTAATAGAAAGGGAAAAGTAACGAGGAAGAAAAGTAAGAATTATGTATTACCTTGTCAAACTTTAGCCGGATGTGTTCTGGTTGTAGAAAAGTTTTGACTGCGTATTATTTTTCTTGTGTGAGAATTACTAATTTAGTTGCGGAATATATAATGTATTCCTATTAGGTTTAGGAGTTTGGATAGGGATTATGAGATTTTGAAAAATCTTTATCAATAGTAATTAACGTAAATCAGTTGTTGGAATTTTGGATTTCTTTGGGCTCAAGACATGGGCCCTTGCACATTAGTGAACTGGGCATGAGTCTTGGGCTCAAAGAGATGGGCTTATTATGACATGTATGAATAAATGAATGAATGCTATAAATTAATTTCCTATTGAGACATCGGAGCTTAAATAAATTAATAAATAAACGAGTAGATTGCAAATAAATGGATTTGCAAGCTAATAATAATTCTCAATATAAATCGAGCTCGAAAATATTAAATGGGCCAAATTGAATTGGTGTTGGGCCTAAACCCAACATTGGATAAATGAATAAAATGGTTGGCCAATTTAATAAATCAAGTCAACTAATAATAATAATAATAATAATAATAATAATAATAATAATAATAATAATAATAATAATAATAATAATAATAATAATAATAATAATAATAATAATAATAATAATAATAATAATAATAATAATAATAATAATAATAATAATAAATACCGGGCGTTACACTAAGTCACCCAAAAATGAAGGATCATCGAAGATATGGAGATGCACTCCTTCAATATCGAGCTGAAACATTAAGAGGAGATAAGGATGAGAGAATGTCAAAAGAGACAATCCAATTCCTCAAGGTGTCTATGGAAGCAAGTCCACAACTTGATATCACCATTGAAGAACAAATATCTTTAGAACATGTCAAGAAGAGGATAAAGAGGAATTTCAATGAAGATCCTCTAGCATGGTGGAACAAAAATAAACTCAAGGCAACTTTGAAGGTGAAAACCGGAAAAGAAAATGAGTTTGTTCGGTATAAACCAATCCTTATGAATCAAGCAGATCGTGAGGATATGAAGAAAATACTTAAGGAACATCTGGACCTTAAGTTGATATCAGAAGGAGTCTCTCCATGTAGCCCAGGATTTCTAGTGAGAAACCATGGAGAAATGAAGAGAGGAAAGTCAAGATTGGTGATCAATTACAAAGGGATCAACAATATCTTGGAATTCGATGGATATTATATCCCAAGTAGAGAACACTTGGTGAACTGCATCAAGGATGCAAAGGTATTCTCTAAATTTGATTGTAAATCTGGTTTCTATCAGATTAAGATGGAAGAGGCCAACAAGAAGTATACGGCGTTTTCCACACCACAAGGACATTATATCTGGAACGTGATGCCAATGGGATTAGCAAGTGCCCCCCAGATATATCAAAGGAAGATGGATAATCTGTTTAAGGATTATTTTAAATTCATGTTCGTATATGTCGATGATATACTCATTGCTTCAAGGAATATGAAGGAACACATCAAACATCTGGAGATCTTTTCGGAAGTTAGTCATAAGG
Organism: Ajuga chamaepitys; assembly: GCA_958295605.1. Lineage (NCBI taxonomy): Eukaryota > Viridiplantae > Streptophyta > Magnoliopsida > Lamiales > Lamiaceae > Ajuga > Ajuga chamaepitys. The sequence goes on along the minus strand of OY282508.1, from coordinate 49,505,654 downwards.
AAGGATTAGTGCTATCAGAAAAGAAAGCAATAATCGCCACTAGACAGATCGAGTTCCTTGAGATCGAGATTGATGAGTCTGGAATCATCCTTCAAAAACATATAGTAGAGAAGGTGCAAGGATTTCCAGAAGGCCTCAAAGACAAGAAGCAACTTCAAAGTTTTCTTGGAGTTGTCAATTTTGCCGGGATGTTTATTAAAAATCTGGCAAAATACAGGAAGGTGTTCAGCCCATTGTTAAAGAAAGATGTAGATTTCAAATGGGGAAAAGAACACCAAGAAGCAGTATTACAGCTTAAAGAGATCTGTAAAGACCTTCCAAAGCTTGCAATACCGAATGATGATGAAGAATTGGTACTCTATACAGATGCCAGTGATCATTGGTGGACAACAGTATTAACCAAAGCTACCCCTAATGGAGAAGTGCCATGCCGATACTGCAGCGGTCTCTTTGCAGAAAAACGAAGCAGCAAGATGGCACATCAATGAGAAAGAATTATTTGCAGTGCGAAAGGCCTTCAGAAAATGGCCGTTATTCCTACTGCCTAAGAAATTCATTCTTAAAATTGACAACACAAGTGTCAAAGCTTTCTTAACAAAAAAGATTGAATCTAAACCTGAGAAAGCTAGATTACTTAGATGGCAAGCTGATTGTCAATATTTTGATTATGAAGTTGTCATTATAAAGTCTCACGAAAATGTTCTTACAGACTTTCTAACGAGAGATGGAGTCCAGTGAAGCCAACTCCATCCTAACAGGATACAGGCATCTCCAGGAACGTTTGGAGGAGCTTGATAAGAGGATCAACGACTTGGATATTCAAGCCAAAGTCGCGGGTCGAGTACAACAGGAGGACTTGTCAAAAGTCCAAAGCGCGCTGAAGGCTACCAAACTTGCAAGTAATTGCCTTTGGGACAGCCTGATTATTCCTATACGACGGGAAGCTTTTTCAGTAAAGTAAAAGGTCGAGTTTCGAGAACGGACCTCTAACCCCGTCGCCACAGATTCAAGTACTGTGAGCACGAGTTCTAAGTTGGATCCCTACACGGATCTAGCTAAAGAAACAATTGAGCAAACGGAGGATACTCCTCCTGATGTCTCAAGCCAACCCAGCACCTCTGGGGTAAAAGAGGGAGAGATCAATCTTAGGCCAATGGCTGGTACATCTAAGATTGATATTAACGATCTTAAAGTTTCTCCGTTTCAGATTTATCAAAGAACATGGGAGAAAATTCTTACAGGGGCTGGAGTTAACCCAACAAAATGCCAGATTGATCGATCTGGTAAATATCCAAGAATGTGGACGAACCCAGGAGTCAGTCCACAAGAAATAAAAGAATGGTATGATTTTGGAGCTCTAGCTTCGGTTCATACCGTGGCACCAAGTTTCCCGGAAATCTCAAAACTTCCGGGATGGATATTCAATGCTGTGTTCGAGACATGGGAGAACAACAATCATCTCGAACGAGGAGATATTCTGGAGCTGAAGTTTATATCAGCAGCACCGAGACCGTATAAGAACGGGTCTTACCCAACTTTTCATTTTATAAAGCTACAAAGACCTGATCCCAGACAGGCAAACAAAAACATGTCTGCCCCAGATCACAAGATCCCCTTAGTATCAACCTTCACGGAGGATGATATTACTACACGGAGAGCTTGGGGCATATGGGTTTGTCTTATGGAAATGAGAAAGATCAAAGGGAGCTTCAAAGTCTTCCACAAGACGACGAATGGATCACTTTTGATCAACACCATGACATCCAAAACCTCTCCATATGCAGAGACTATCTTTGAACAAAAGAGAGAGATGTTATGGAAGAACGAGCTGCCGACAAGTTCAGAAACCGCCAGAAAGTATTGCAATATGGCGCATAATGGACGGTGGACGAGTCGGATTTGCCCCAGGTGCCCAGAACAGGAAAAGGCACTATTCGGGCAAGCGTTCCCTGTCATCAATGACAAAGGGAAGAGAAACGAGAAAGAACCATCGAGAAAGCAAAAGATGCCAAGGGGACCACCCAGAAAAAAATAATAAAGGGGTCTCCGACAAGCAGAGATGGGTTGAGTCACGAGAATTGTATCCACCCAAAACGACAAAAGGTGGAGGCATTCACAACAGAATAATTAAAGTCTGCATGTGAGGCAAGGGTCCACAACATGTGACCCATGTGAAGGAGGGACCACATGAATGTGATCCGGATAAGAGTGGCATCCAGAAAATTTGGGAGACGAATCAAAGGCTTACAACTGGACGCAATAATTCAAGGATAGGGGTTTCAAACCTCTATAAATACAGGGTAGAAGGAAGCAGAAGGCATCGACCATTCCCCTCTGTTTTCTTACAAAATAAACATTGTAATAGTTAGTTTCCAGTCTTTCCATTGTAGTTTACGAGTGTATGTGTGTGAAGAACATAGCTACCATAGGTAGCTAAACAAGTCGTCTCCTCCCGAAAGGAGATGTACTGATGTAATGAATAAGTTTCCGATTTCTTAATAAAAGTTGGGCTTTTTGTTCATCGTGTTTCATAAACTTTATTTCTGATCATCAATCAAGAAAATACTGTACGCCTCGAGGTAGGAAACGAAACGAGGCTGTGCTAGTTGCTGTTGAAGGAGTCTACGTCTGGAACCATCGATTGCGATCGAGTGGTTGGGCTGTGAGGAACAGTTCGTAAAACCCGGTGGATACGACCCGACGGCAATTCGGTAAAAAAGGTACAAAAACTTGATTTATGTTTCAAGAATTTAATTGACGGAAGCATGATGGGCCTGATATGGTCGTAATGGACTATTTCCATATTAATACTAAAGATTAATTTTGCATGAGAAAATTAATTATGGGGCCAATTTATAATTAAGAAAATAGGGGACGAAAATTTATTTGGACAAAACCAAAAGGATAAGATTATAAGGACTGAATTGAAATGAAAGTATGCTCGCTCGTTTTAAGAAAAATCAGAATAATGAAGAGCATTTTTTAATAAAAGAACAAAAGGGCAATTTGGTCATTTCGGGGCATATTATTAGGAAAAAAGACAACCCTCTGACAGGGGTACTGCACCTTTTCTCCCCCTATTATATGTTGTACATTGCACCAAAAAGAAACAAAAAAAACAGATTTAAAGACATTAACTGTAATATCCCAAAATTTTAGTCTATTATTTAATTCTAAAATATTATTTTACGTGCACGTATAAATAATTAAATATTATATAGGGATAATTACAAAATGGCCGCCGAACTATTAGCACTTTTTCACTTCGGCATATAAACTATTAACAGTGACTAAACCGCCGCCAACCTATTTGAATATTACTACTCGAAAGCTGCCGGCCAGAATACCGCCCAAATTCATTGCACACCCGGTTTCGGAAAACCACCTTTTGGGACAAAATTTGGGCGGTATTCTGGCCGGCAGCTTTCGAGTAGTAATATTCAAATAGGTTGGCGGCAGTTTAGTCACTGTTAATAGTTTATATGCCGAAGTGAAAAAGTGTTAATAGTTCGGCGACCATTTTGTAATTATCCCTATTATATAATTTATTGCGTCTTTCTAAAAATTGTTCATTTATATTTACTTGTAACACCGAAAAGTGAGACAAAAATTATTATTATTTAAATTAAGTCCAAAATCTTATTTATAGATATTTGAGTCCAAAACTAGTGGAAATTATAAGACAGTATAGTTGGTCGGGGAAAATCCGTTTTTGGTCCACTAACTTAGGACGAGTCCAAAACTGATCCACTAACTATGATATTATCAATTTTAGTCCAGTAACTTAAGACAGAGTCCAATTTGAGGACAGATTTCGCCGGAATTGACTAAGTTGGTCGGAATTACTCACGTGCAAGGCACGTGGCCGTTCAATTTGGGGCTTTCCGGCGATTTGTCCTCATAATGGACTCGACCCTAAGTTATTGGACTAAAATTAATAATATCATAGTTATGGACCAGTTTTGGACTCGTCCTAAGTTAGCGGACCAAAAACGAAAATTTTCCTTGTTTTGTCCCATAATCCAAATTTAACGAAATACATTGATTCTTTATCATTTTTTTTTTTACCTAGATTCGAATGGTTCTTGCCTTAATTCAAATAGTTGGAGATTTTGTAAGATACTTATATCAAAACCCAACCGTGGCAATCTTTTTTGTTACTCCAACACAAAATAGTGAGGATCCTCTGTTCGATTCTTTAATATAAAGTTGGAGATTCAGTCAAACCACACCTCTTCTTGGTTTTGCGTGGTTTGATCTTTTTCAAAATCAGCCTCATCGGAATTTTTCATCAGACACTTCCTGGAGTTTGCGTTGTGACCCACACCACCATATTTTCTACACTTCTCAACACCTGAATCGGAAAGTCCCAAATTAAACGACCACGTACCTTGCACGTGAGTAAGTGTAGAAAACGTGGTGGTGTGGATCACAATGCAAAATCGAGAAAGTGTCCGATGAACAATTTCGATGAGGCTAATTTGGAAGAAGATCAAACCGCGCAAAATCAAGAAGAGGTATGGTTCGAATGAATCTCCAACTTTACATTAAAGAATCGAATAGAGGATCCTCACTATTTTGTGTTTGAGTAACAAAAAAGATTGCAACGGTTGAGTTTTGATATAAGTATCTTACAAAATCTCCAACTATTTGAATCAAGGCAATAACCATTTGAATCTAGGTAAAAAAAATGATAAAGAATCAATGTATTCTGTTAAATTTGGATTATGGGACAAAACAAGGAAAAATTTCGGTTTTGGTCCGCTAACTTAGGACGAGTCCAAAACTGGTCCACTAACTACGATATTATCAATTTTAGTCCAGTAACTTAGGGCCGAGTCCAATATAAGAATAAATCGCCGGAAAGCCCCAAATTAACGACCACGTGCCTTGCACGTGAGTAATTCCGGTCAACTTAGTCAATTCCGGCGAAATTTGTCCTCAAATTGGACTCGGTCCTAAGTTACTGGACTAAAATTGATAATATCATAGTTAGTGGACCAGTTTTGGACTCGCCCTAAGTTAGTGGACCAAAAACGAATTTTTCCCATAGTTGGTCTAACCAGTTACTAGAATTCATTTATTCGTATCGAGAAAAGGAGCGGTGATATTTATTTTAAGTCCAACGACTTGCCGAAATTCTGCATTTTACGATATTCCAAGTTCAAGTGAGTTTAAGTGCTTTATTTTAAACTCAATAAACAAGAAATACGTAACACCCGATACTCTTTTATATATATATATATATATATATATATATATATACATTTTCTAATATTATTATTTATCAACCGATTTCTTAACCTGGGTTAACAAATTATATTTAAAAAATTAAGGTTGGGCTATGGCCTAACCATGATTTGGCTGTTTAATATTTTCAAGCCCAATAATATTGGGAATCATTGTTTAAGTATTTGCAAACTCATTTGTTTGCACTTTGATTATATTATTTATTAATTTTTAAGCTCAATGTCTCAATAGGAAGGCCATTCATTATAGTTTAGGTAATCACACCTATTGTAAATGTCATTATTAATGTTGAATCTTTGAGCTCAAGACCCAAGCCCAAAACATCAAAAGTGTAAAGGGTTTATGTCTTGAGTCCAATAGAATTTTCGACTTGAATTGCACGATTCCGGACTCTTTGCAACCAATACAATATACAAAAACTCAGTTTGATAAGAACCATATCCACGAGATCTCATAATTGTAGATAACTCTTAACTCCAAACAAACACTAACCTAATCCTAGCCTGAAACTCATACAAACCTAAAGTATAAATACTACAATCAAAGACTCGATCAGGGTACGCAAAGTTTTGTTAATGGCCGCACTATTCTTCAGACTATCCGTCCGACCTGTTCCTTCTCCACCCATTAATCGGCCCTCATACTCAGGCTGTAACAGACTTGTTACACAATCATTACAATACCATCAACAACTCCTCCGCCAGGCATACCCGCGGTAAATGGGGAGACACGTTGCAGTTCCATTAAATCCATTGAGACCCCGTTCCAAAATTACCACCTTCGATGTCACTTTCCACTCTCCAGATCGGGTAAGAATTTCAACCCCTCAGATACTTTGATAATCAGACGAAATACGGTTGTTATATTCCATTTCACCACCAGACTCCTCTTCTCGGCGCCATGCCTCCGAGAAGTTAATTTATTCAGTTTGTCTGAGGTCAGATGTGTGGGTGTACGTGAGTCGGTGTGTGTGTATAGGTCTGAGAGTGCAGTTGTGTGCGTGAGTGTATGTGTGCACGAAGGCACGTTCGTTTGTGTGTTGCGCTTGTATGTATGTGTGTGTGTAGTGTTCCCCTGTGTTTCCGTGTGGGTTGGTGTGTGTTTTGGCTGGTCAGAGTGAAGAAGAGAGAAGATGAAGGCATTTGATTAGTGGGGTATGGTTCAGACTTCATTGCATGTGTTTGTGTGTGCGTCTACCAGAGTGTGTTAGATGTGCATTTTTTGTGTTACAGTGTGGTGTGTGTGTTATTGTGTGTGTTGTGTGTGTATGAGTGAGGTGTGTGTGCAGGTGTGTGTCGTGATATGTGTGGGTGTGTGTATGTGCATGTGTGTGAGTCTGTATATATATGTGTGTGAATTTGGGTGTGTGTAGTGTGTGTTTCACTGTGTTTGCGTGTTGATTGCATGTGTTGGTGTGAGTGTTTTGTGTGTTACAGTGCAAGTGGGTGTTACATTGTGTGCAGGGTGTGTGATTCAGTGAAAGAAGAGTCCTTGTGAGGGAATAATAAGAGAAAATGGAAATTTTATTCTCAATACCTTTAGTTAGTATTCATCATTATCTACCCTCAAGTTACTGCAAAGTCTACACACCATTTAGCAATTGCCAAACACTTTACTACTGTACCTCCATTTTACCCATATCAATCCACTTCCTGATATTATTTTCTTAAATTTCAACTCCCTTTATTAAGATTTAATAATTAATATTAAGACATGTGTCTTAATGATTGTAGGTTGCAAAGATCAAGGATTTCAGACATATCATTTGTATTATATTTCACTCATTTTACATGACACACCAGGTGGGGGTTTATTATTTATCGCTTTAATTATATTTATTTTGACTGTTTATTATTTATCGCTTTAATTATATTTATTTTGACTGCCTACGTGTGCTTTTATTTTCAAGTTGTTACTTGCCAATACAAGTAATTATTCAATTTGCTACTTGCCAATACAAGTTTAGCTTATTGTCATTATGCTACTTGCCAATACAAATTTAGCCCATTACCAGTATGCTACTTGCCAATACAAGTTAGCTTTATGTGTCTTGCCAATATAAGCACATCATTATGATAATTGTTACATTGTATGCCTCTTGTATTTGTAATTATTGTGATAAGTTGTAATCCTCCACGAGCTAAAGGAAGCTCACCCCAACCCAATATTGATCCTTTCAGGTTACCTCGGTGTGAGTCGGTGGAGTTGAAGCGGAGCCCGAAGCATATGATAGTCACTAAAATTTTGGTAAATAATTTACCATTTATATGTAGCTACTTGAAATTTACGTGGAAATATTGAAATGACTTGTTGTGACTAGATTAATAGGTAAAATATTAATAAAGTTACGTGGCTATTTACTTAATTATCTGCGAAATATATTTGCATAAATTACTTGCTTGAATGTCTATCTAAGTTTCAAATATTGTGTGACAATGCATGAGTGAATTATTATATGATCTCTTCATTTCAAATAAGTAATATGTTTATGTGCGGGTACTATGACTTGATTGTACCTTGATTTGATTTGCATTTTATATAGGCTTGTACGTCAGGTATGCTTGTACATTCACACGCACGAACACTTATATTTAATAGGATAAATTAAAGTACACTCGTATGTGTCTCCTTCCATACGGGGTCTCCTTCCATACGGTTAATGTGGGTCTCCTTCCATACGGTTAATGTTATATTATGTGTTGTTAATTAATTATATTATAAGTATAATTAGATGTGATGATTAAATTATATTTTTGTTGGAGGTGCGATAAATTTATCTTAATAATTTTATTCGTGACATGTTTATTAATATTATGTTCCTGTAATTTAACTAATAAATAAATTATTTCGTGATAACTTAGTTGCCGATTTATAAAATCCCGAGCATGCTTTAATTATGAACTTTAATTGTATCTATGTTGTTACGGTTGTTTTTACTTTCGCTACAATCTTTAATTATGAACTTTAATTGTATCTATGTTGTTACTGTTGTTTTTACTTTCGCTACAATCTAGGGTGCAGGTACTTATTTAATGACTTATGACTTGTGTCTCCGTTGTTACACATGATTTAGATTTGTATTTATTTAGGTAATTAATAATTGAAAAATTTAATACAAGTTTATTTGAAATATTTTCCTAGTAGCGTATGGATGCTTAATTGTCTTATCTGAATTATTCAAAAGTGCAAACTGATTTTAGTATTAAAGTATTGACCAAAATATTGTTTAGTTGTTTGATTTTGACCAAATTGTGCTGATGTAATACGTCGTAGTAATTATTCATATATTCTTGAATAGTTAATATTATGAAATTTGTCTTAGATAAAATCATGATTATTATGTGAGTTGATTTGTTAAGGAAATGCTTATGAATAATGTTATTTTATTATTTTAGCTTAAATTAATTTTCCATGATCAGCTTATTTGCTAATAAATAATATGGGTTGTCTCGTAATTGTATATTTGTTTTATTGTTACATATGTTGTGAAGTTTTATGATTTTCAAGTGATCAGTTTATATAGTTTATTAATAGGGATTTAAAATTTGAGTCTGATATTATGTGAAAAATAGATTTAGACGCATTTTTATTTGGTTCTTTTAACGGCCTGCTTAGTATTGTCTTTTATAGATATATATAAAAGGAAAAAAAAAAAACAATTACTTATTTCTATTTGAAAATGCTTTAAAATATTTTTATGAAAATCGGGTCGTCACAAGAAGTAGTAGTACTCAATAGGTTAACAGTATCACTAACTTTTTTTTCAAATACGATTAGATCTTATTTGAGAACAAATTCAATGCCACCAAAATAGCATATTCTTAGCTCATGAAAAATGCCAATCGAATTTATAATTTAGTCAAAAACACAAACGCATGCTTAATCTTGCATATAATATTTTGACATGAATTTCATACACCAACTCAACTAGATCAACAGAAAACATACAAAAGCATACATTTAAATTTTCAACCAAGGCCTAGTTTGGTTTATGTGATAAAACCTGGGTAAAGAGTAATTATCTCTACAAATCCAGCATTTGGTATATTAGTTAGAAGTTCGATATGAATAACTGAACCTGGTAAAAAATGATGGTTATACTTATCCAAACCCCACTGTGACACATTGACAATTTGTCAAGCCAACATGGGGTGACAATCATCTTAGTATGTAACGCAACTATTCTGCTACAGTAAACACATTTAGAAAATATAATCTTATGTCACAAAAACCGAACAACAGATAAGAAAGTTATACTTCAAACAAAGCGTACTTACTAATAATGAACAGTGCAATACTACGCATTTTATCTACTTTACCTATCCAAACTCCAAACCAAACGAGGCAAACAAACATAACTTCACTCAGTGATACCAGTTCTGGTATTCTCCACATCTATTTCTCCCATCCCTGTATCTTCCTCCTCTTCACTGTCCTCGTCGCCACTTTTTTCCTCGTTTTCGCGTCCCAGCTTAGCCATCTGCTCTGCGAGCAATTTGTCCTCCCGTTCACTCACCTAAATTCGTTAAAATGCACGTGAGACAATGTTGATGTTGAACAAATCATTTAAGCAAAAAATTGAAATATGGAGTAAAAGGGCGTCAAAGTAAATCAATCAATTGAACGAATGGCATAAATCCTCACCGCTCTGGGTGCCTCCTTAACAGTAAGCTTTCCCTTGTGACGTTCAATTTCTTCTGTGCACGCTTCAATTGCTTTTTTTAAGACTGTGATGCCTTGCTCCTATATATTCAGGGGTAAAGAAAAAAGTCATTCACGAACAAGCAACCATAAGAGACCGTAAACAACAGGTGCTGATATAAATCATCGCTAAATTAAGAGAATGAAATGTGTAATAGTGAGCCTGATCATAAGAACAACAAACAAGAACCTGAATTACAGCAAATCAACTTGACAATGTTCATGATTAAAACTTGATTCCACACAAGGCATTATTCCATACCCGTACAGCGTCTCATATTAGCGTTCCATGGAGAAGTACATGCAAAACTAGTAACAAACAAATAAAGAGTAATCTACAAAATGATTGTTTCTAGAAATACCCTCAGCCCAAAACCATGGTTATGGATGTTATACCAAGTACCTAGTTGAAAAAACCAAATAGAATATCAATATGTAAACTGAGACCTAGGATTTAGCTTCGGGTCAAGACAGATGGAAACTATAAAAAAAATGGTCGTAAAGTGATATAATGGGGGTGTGCAGTATCTTTTATCCCAAATCTTTTAATACAACACAATCGTTCTTTTAAGGTATTCATACTTTTATTTTGACAGAGAGAGAATAATGATCTAAAGTTTCATAAGCAAGCATTATCATAGTTTTGTGGTAGTATATAGGCTCACTAGCAAGTAATGGATTACATGTTAATGTAATTTACGTTTTAGTTGGAAATAATTCCAAGCTAAGACAGCCTCCATAAACAAGATCATAGATCATTTATCTTAATGCTCATAACATAACCACAAACTAACAATAAAAATCTTGCACGTGTACTTTCCAGCCTTCCCGAATTCTCAATTGCATGTTTAGTCTACACACTTTCTCCTCACAGCCCAAGCAATCATTAGATGTCACATAAATAAATGCATATAGCAAGAACCTTATCGAGAGAGCCTCATGGTTTTAGGATCACTTATTTAACTAACCATATTAAGTCATCCAACATCATATCTCCAGATTTCAAACCCAAAATATTTAAAAAAAAAAAAAAAAAAAAAAAAAAAAAAAAACTAGTACCTTATCGAGAGTCTGCGTGTTAAGGACATACGCCGGTGGAGCAACCAGTTTTATTTTGACAGGGCAATCGTTGTTTCCTGCAGCTTCAGCTTTACGCATCGCTTCCTGCAGAATATAAATCAATATTTAGGACCAAGAACCATCTCTCGAAGTAGGATCCATGAGTCTTTTAAGAACGAAGAAAAAAAATCTCAACAAAAAAGTCTTACAAAATAAAATTATACTATCAATTAAAAGAGTCTGGACCTTTATGTGAAGAACTCCATCGAACTGAAAACACTTCATCTCAATATCTGCTCGAATCTTTAAAGGTTGTGGTGTCATTCTCCTCCTAATATTTTTTACTAAAGCATCCTTTACTTCTTCTGATATTGCAGGAACTACCTTTGTCACCTAGAGGGAATCAAACTCCAAATGGTTAAGTCAATATGGTGAAGAAAGATATATTTCAAAACACAAAACGAGCAAGAACTACCTCTTCGCCATCAGGACCAATTTCCTTTACTTCACGAGTCAGGGAATCAAGCACTGAATCAGGATCATTAACAATTACTTTAAATGCCTGCAATTAATGCATAAATGACTACAAGTAAACAATGATGATCCAGCATATTATAGATATAAGCTGAACTATGAAGTGGTATATTATCTCACCTCAAATGCATGGCCGTATTTCCTGTATAAAGGCCAGCCAACATGGATATAGAGGTCCTAAACAAAGCACATCGTTATTAGTTAAAAGTATATGATATGGGTGGCAAAATAAATAAGAAAAAGTACAGCTCATTTTGTAGCACACATATGTTAGATAAGAGTAAGTCAATCAACATACCATGAGATCTATCCATCCATGAAAATAGTTGTTTCCAAACAAATATTATCAGAAATACCAAGATGTAAATTTACTACAGAACATCCTTCACTGGAGAACACTATTACATACTGGAAAACACATTATTGCATTTTCATAGATATTAATGATGGGAGAATTCTTAAGGATCCAGAGACTGATACCAGCCGGTGAGAAATGGGCTACTTGACTGCTTTATACATAGAGACATTAAAGAAGCACAAAATATAGTTCTTAAAATAAATTGCACATGCGGCAGTAGGGCAAGCCAAACCATTCAATGATTGATAGTACAGTAGTTAATCATCCGAAACATCATTTTTTCCCATTCGAATTGGCAGGGAGGGGAAGCTTTGATGTGATTGGAAGTAAGAAGGTAACTTGGTCCCATTTGACACATAAAAATCTGTCTATGGACAAGTAAAAGAGGAATTCTTTTGGGGGTAAAATTATAATCTTCTATTGGTCTTCAAAGAACCAAGAGAATCATCTCTCACCAAAACAAAATACAATAATAATAATAATAATTAGAAGTTAAATAATAACAGCAACATTAACGATAAATTAGGGGTATGTTTACTTACTACTTAGCCCAATCCTCTTGGGCCAACCTAGTCATGCTTACCCTGGGGTTGCTAGCAATATATTTACACACATCACATATTCACATCACTTTTTTAGCACTTTTTACACTAAAAACCACTCTCCAACCAACAAAATCAAACACCTATCTTCTCTTTTGACTTTATTTCCCTCAGCCTACAGTACTCCAACCTCCTCCAGCCTTAAGTAAATACACCCAAAGAATTGAACCTTATTCCCTCTCACACGAAAGATATTGTCATTGGAAAGAAGCATGAAGTAATACATAAACATTACATTGTTATGGCATCTTATCAAACCACCAATGTAGGTATTCTTAAATTACTTCCTAATCTTGATAGAGAGCATTCAGTGACTTCACCCACCACACTGTCCAAATTTACATGATTTTACGTTCACATAATTATATCCACATAAAAAGTCTATAATCAAGAAAAATTATGGGATAGTTACTCTGTTAGAGATTGTTCTATAAAAATATCGACAAAACCTTGCCACAGTTGCTTTCACAAAGTCATTTCGTTTTCCAGAATCAAAAGCCAACTCACTTCTACACCTCCAGTATCGGAAAGACAAATCGAAGCTACTTTTCAAAACATAAAAAAGGACCGAAGCTTGTTAATTAGTTAATTAATCAATTAATCAAATTCCTATAAGTACGTAACAGTAGAGAATTACAGAGAATCCAATACCTCAAGGTCAATATTCATGGTCTCAGCGACATGCCTCATGATGGAATGCACAAGCTTACTCTTATTGTATCTCTCCTCACAGGCCTGAATATCCTCCTCCGAAACACGCCTCTTGCTGAGATCAATGTACCCTTTGTCCTTATCCACACGGAGGACCATAACCGGCTCGATGCGGCCGACTTTAATGAGACTGCTAATGCTCCGAATGCGACGGCGGGACAGCTCAGAAAACAGAATCATGCCCTCGATATTGTTGTACTCCAGAAGTGAAACATACGCGCCGCTGTCGGCCATGCTCTTTACTTGTATCATCACCGCCATATCGACTTCCGGGTACTTCGCCTCGTACATCCGGCACTCCAGATTCGGGCTGTTAGTTGCCATGTATACTGGATTTTGCAGAATTTGGGCTGTCAGGAGGGGAGAATTTAGGGTTTATGTGGGTTTGGATTTTGCAACTTTTGGGGAAATAGAGAAGCTGATGACTGATGTGGAAGGGAGAGCAAAGATAGAATAGTCGCGACAGTGAAGGAATACTTGGGATGCAGTGGCATGTGTCATGTCCGATGGGCACATTCACGGAACATTCAAAAAGTATTTTAGTTTAAGAGTATAGTAGGGTAGGATGTGTATTGAAATTTGTAAAATGTATATTGAAAATTATAAAAAGGTGTGTTGAAAATTGTAAAAGATGATGTAGACAATATGATGATAATGTAGAGGAATGGACCATCCTACGTAAAGTGAAATACGTTGAGGATGATCCATACCACATTCGAATGGGACATCCCAAAACAAATATCCCCTGAAAATAGAAAAATAGAGAGGAATAATTCTATACACAACCACAAAATTACTCTTCACAGCCATTAATTTAAATAAATAATCAAAAATACTTTAGATGCACTATTTTTGGCTTCTCTTTTTTTTTCCCTTCTACAGCCACCATTAAATCCCTTTTTTTTGCCGGTGGTAAAAGGATATAGAAGAAATGAGACAACGATTCCCCTTCTCAAAACCATCTTCGACGCAAGAATACTATGGATGGAGGCCGAAGGCGGAGGCGCCTCAAAATAGAAGGCAGGGGCGGCACAGTTCTCTTCTGACGAAGAAGACGATAACGATGAAAACAAAGGCGAAAAAGGCACCCCCAAGAAGAAATGAAAATCTGAAAATACAGATCCTGGAATCTGAAGCAGCAGCAGCGGTTCTGGAAATTTGATCATAGACGGACTACAAGAGATAATTTTAGTCACTTTTCAAAAGCAAAAGCAATCACAAACAGGGTTACACGTTAACAATCAAAATTAATGTGAATAATAGTTGATGGCCAAGTGTGCTGCAACTAGCCTTGGAGGTATAAATTAGCACAAGGCAGTGTTTACAACAACTTATTCTAAGCACTTAAGCACTTTTGGCTTAAAAAAGTAGATTTAAGTGTTTTTAGATACTTTCTTCTGCTTTAACAACAATTTAAAATAACTTATTTTAAGTAGAAGATGGAAGCAGGTTATCACATATTTTTTTTCCTGCTTATACGTACAATTTCTATTTAAAAACATTTTTTTCCAAACAATACAACTTCTACTTTTTGTATAAATAACTTATTATTATAAATACTTCCTACATTTTCTTAAAATCAATTTTTCCATAATCTCTAAATTTAATCAATGATTCTAAAGTAGAAGCAATTACAAACACTCCCTAAGTCTCCCAACATTTCTTCTCACATCCTTGGAATCTGCATTCACTTACAAAAGTTGTTTCACACCTCGTAACCAATACAAATCGGACTTGTACTTTGCTGCATCCACCCTTTCTATCATTTCTCCAACAGAAGCAAACACAGGTATAATGGAAGAATCAATGAAAACTTTCCAAGGAGATATTTACATTAAGAAATTACGGTGGATGGGTTAATTAGCAGCCCTACATTTTATCTAGTCAGATTGAACAAAACTTCGAGAAATTAATTGCAAGGACTTTGCAGGCTTTAGTCAGTAAATAACATTATTCGAGATACTTCAGACACAATATACAATTACATTAATGAAATAAAATGTTATTAGTTGACCTCCAAGATCCACCAAAAGCAACACAAACCAAAATGAAACCAAAACCAGAAACTCAAAGAAGAAAATGAGAGAATGCAAAGAACAAAGAAAAACAAAGACAACCAAGTTTACGTGGTTCGGATTTAAATCCTACATCCACGGATAGAGATGATTCCTCTATCAATTCACTAAGCTTGAATCAGATTACAACCACTTAGAGTTTACCAAGAACTCATGTAGAACACAAGAATCACTCATCTAACCTCTCTACAAATCCTCACTCTAAGATAAATCTGAAAAAACTGGAATGGAATAGAAATACACTCCTTGATGTGTAAGCTAATGAGTATGAGAGACGGTTTCTAGCAGCTGAAGTAAAACGGACGAAATCAGTTGCAACAGATTAACAGTTTTCCTTCCAGAAGATGCGCAACGGTTTTGCATATAAACGACAACAGTTTTAACTAAACGACAACGGTTTTAACTGAATAACCGTTTTTGTGACAGACTCTCTTCTAGCTCATTTTAACTGCTTTTTCCTGCTTCCAACCTGATTTTCTTCTTTCCATTCTTGCTGTAACTGCATTGTGAAGCCATACATACACTCTATACTCACAATCTCCACCTTGGCTTCTCAATCACATCAAATCATACTCCTTGTCCCATTTCCTTAACAAGAACTGACATCAGAACCACTCCACCTTTTCCCATGCTTCTTTCAAATAGTTTGAATCCTCACTAACTGAAGACAATACTGAAATTTGTCTCGAGTTAATGATTTGGTAAGCATATCAGCTGCATTTTCTTCAGTCCTAACCTTTTCCAAACATACTGAACCCTTGTCAACAATATCTCTCACAAAGTGTAACCTAACATCTATGTGCTTACACCTCTCATGGAACACATGATGTTTGGCTAAATGTAAAGCACCCTGTGAGTCACATTTCACCTTGACTGAGTCTTGTTTGATTCCAAATTCAGATAATATGCCTTTAATCCATACTGCCTCCTTCACTGCTTCAGTGAGTGCAATAAACTCTGCTTCAGTGGTTGACAAAGCCACTACAGACTGAAGCATGGATTTCCAGCTCACTGCTGAGCCATACAATGTAAAAATGTATCCGGTCTGAGACTTTCTAGAATCAAGATTTGCTGCAAAATCAGAATCTACAAAACCTATAACAGCATCACCTCCTTTGTCCTCCTTCTTGAACAGAATCCCATAATTTCCAGCTCCTTTCAGGTATCTCATGACATATTTCAATGCTTCCCAATGAGCCTTCCCAGGATTTGACATGTATCTACTTACCACACTAATAGCATGAGACACATCTGGTCTTGTACAGACCATAATATACATAATGCTTCCAACAGCATTTGAATATGGAACTCTGCTCATCTCTGATTCTTCATCCTCATTCCTTGGCTTCTGATGCTCAGAGAGTTTAAATTGTTGTCCTAAAGGAACTGTAACAGGCCTACACTCATGCATATTAAATTTCTTTAACACTTTCTGTATATAATCAGTTTGATGCAGCAGCAAACACCCTTGAGACCTATCTCTCAATATATCCATTCCCAGAATCCTTCTAGCCTGTCCAAGCTCCTTCATTTCAAACTCAGCTTTCAACTGTTCTTTTACCCTTGTAATTTCTGCCTTGCTTTTACTTGCAACTAACATGTCATCAACATATAGGAGTAGAAAGACACTAACTCCACTTTCACAGAACTTCAGATATACACAGCTGTCATACCTTGATCTTTCAAACCCAATGACTCTCATGTAGCTGTCAAACTTCAAATACCACTGCCTTGGACTTTGTTTAAGACCATATAATGATTTTTGTAGCAAACAACACTTATCTTCATTTCCTGGAACTATGAAACCATCAGGCTGAGTCATATATATCTTTTCCTTAAGCTCACCATGAAGAAATGCAGTTTTGACATCTAGCTGCTCTAATTCAAAATCAAACTGAGCCACTAAGGCTAATAGAATTCTAATGGATGTGTGCTTAACTACTGGAGAGAAAATCTCATTAAAATCAACTCCTTCTCTTTGAGTAAATCCTCTGGCAACCAATCTGGCTTTGTATCTGATTTTCTCCACCTCTGTGACCTCAGTTTTCCTTTTAAAAATCCACTTGCAACTTACTAGCTTCTGATTCTTGGGTTTCTGAACAAGTACCCAGGTTTGATTCTTTTCAAGTGATTCAATCTCTTCTTGCATTGCCATGAGCCACTTCTCTTTGTCTGATCCCTGAATTGCTTCTGAATAAGTTCTTGGTTCTGGGAATTCAATCTCCTCTTCAGCTGTCATAAGTGCATATGCAGTTAAATAGTCCTCAGCATATTTTGTAGAAGGCTTCCTTATTCTTCTTTCTCTATCCCTAACCAGCTGATAACTCTGAATATCTGATTCTTCCTCTTGAGTTTGTTCTTCATCAGCTGAATCTTCTGATTCTGAGTCAATCCTCTTCTTAGATTTCTCCACCTCAGACATAGGATCACTAATATTCTGCAATATTACTTCTTTTCCAGTTTGTGCTGGCTTGTAAGGCAATATTTCTTCACAAAATACTACATCTCTGCTGATGAGAATTTTCTTCTGTCCTTCTTCTGTACACCAAAGCCTATACCCTTTTACTCCATTTGGATATCCAACCATGATGCATTTTACTGCTCTTGCATCAAGTTTGTCTTTCTTGACATGAGCATATGCCCTGCATCCAAATACCCTTAAATGATTATAGCTGGGTGGCTTTCCAGTCCATATCTCCTCTGGAGTCTTGTTTTCCAAGGCAACTGAAGGACTTCTGTTGATTAGATAAGCTGCTGTAGAGGCAGCTTCCCCCCAGAATCTTTTCCCAAGCCCTGAACTTAGTAACATGCACCTCACTCTTTCTAACACAGTCCTGTTCATCCTCTCAATGACTCCATTCTGTTGAGGATTTCCTGGGACAGTGTTGTGCCTTTTTATTCCCTTTGTCTTACAGAAACTGTTGAACTCATCAGACATGAATTCCAATCCATTATCTGTCCTAAGACACTTGAGCTTGCTCCCCTTTTCTGTCTCAACCTCAGCACACCAGTCTTTGAACTTCTCAAAGCATTCTGACTTAGCTTTCAGGACATACAGCCATAGCTTCCTACTGAAATCATCCATAATGCTCAAGAAAAACCTTCCTCCACCTAGAGTTTGAGTTCTAGATGGTCCCCAAAGATCAGCATACACATAATCCAGAGCATGTTTGGAGGAATGTTTTCCAACAGGATAAGGTAGTTTCTTTGTTTTTCCTAGTATACATTCTTCACATGTTCTGTGTGCTTTCAGACTTCCAGTATGATTGATCAGTCCTTGCTTTGCTAGTTGAGTTATGCTAGATTCTCCCACATGCCCCAGTCTTGAATGCCACAGGTCATAATCAGTGTGAGAGACATTAGCAGATTCACCATGTATCACTTTTCCGTCAAGATAGTACAGGCTATTTCTCTTGATGCCTTTCATGACTATCTTGTTCTCCTTTAAGACATACATGCATCCCTTTTCTGATTTGAAATTACACCCTCTGGATTCTAATGTCCCCAGACTAATTAAGTTTCTCCTCAGGTTTGGAATATACCTGACTTCTTTGAGAACTTTTATTGTGCCATCATGGATCTTCAGCTTTATGTCTCCTATTCCTTTAACTGGACATACTTCATCATTCCCCAGCATGACATTTCCTGAGTCTTGTTCCTTGAGATTCTCAAACCAAGATAGAATTGGACACATGTGAAAAGAGCATCCAGAATCAAGAATCCATTGCATTTCTGGACTAGATTCTGTTATGTTTAGAACTTCTGGATCTTCAGATAGGGCTTCAACAGCATCTGCATTATTAGTTGAGTGAGTCCCTGACTTTTGGGATTGTTTCTTCTTGTACTCAAAGCAATTCTTCTTGAGATGACCAGGCTTCTTGCAAAAGAAACATTTTCTTGTTTCTTTTGCTTCAGTGTTCTTTGGCTTTGAATCAGGGGCTTTCTTTGGTTGCTCTGAATTTGAGCCTTTCTTGACTTTCTGAAACTTCCCCTTCTTCACAAATAATCCCTCTCCTGCAGTTTCCTTTGGATCCTGATTCAGTCTTTGCATCTCCTTTGACCTTAGAGCTGATTGTACTGCAGCAAAGGAAACCGTGGTGGTTCCACCATACATCATTGCATCCTTCAAATGATCATAAGAAGGGGGTAATGAATTTAGAAGTAAGATTGCCTTATCTTCATCTCCCATGGTTACTTCTACAGACTCTAGATCATCTAGAGTTTTGTTGAACTCTTCAAGTTGATCTTCTACTGACTTTTCTTCTGAGAATTTGAATGAGTACAACTTCTGCTTCAGGAAGAGCCTATTGGTCATGGATTTCTCCATGTACAATTCATCCAGCTTCTTCATTACCCCTGCAGCTGTGTTCTCTTTTGAGACCAATCTCAAAACTTTATCAGACAAGCACAGAATAATCAGACTATGTGCCTTCTCCTGGATTTCCATCTTCTTGTCATGAATTTCTCGTTTCTTCTCTGGATCACTTATCTCTGGATCATCTCTCTCAACCTTCAGAGCTGCAGATAAACCTTGCTGAACCAGTAATGCCTTTAGTTTCAGTTTCCAGAGCCCATAATCATTCTTCCCTGTGAATTTCTCTGTTTCCAACTTGGAGAGTGACATTCTTTCAGATCTTGATCGCGTGCGTTCTTGAGCTTCCCACAGACGGCGCCAATTGTTATTAGTTGACCTCCAAGATCCACCAAAAGCAACACAAACCAAAATGAAACCAAAACCAGAAACTCAAAGAAGAAAATGAGAGAATGCAAAGAACAAAGAAAAACAAAGACAACCAAGTTTACGTGGTTCGGATTTAAATCCTACATCCACGGATAGAGATGATTCCTCTATCAATTCACTAAGCTTGAATCAGATTACAACCACTTAGAGTTTACCAAGAACTCATGTAGAACACAAGAATCACTCATCTAACCTCTCTACAAATCCTCACTCTAAGATAAATCTGAAAAAACTGGAATGGAATAGAAATACACTCCTTGATGTGTAAGCTAATGAGTATGAGAGACGGTTTCTAGCAGCTGAAGTAAAACGGACGAAATCAGTTGCAACAGATTAACAGTTTTCCTTCCAGAAGATGCGCAACGGTTTTGCATATAAACGACAACAGTTTTAACTAAACGACAACGGTTTTAACTGAATAACCGTTTTTGTGACAGACTCTCTTCTAGCTCATTTTAACTGCTTTTTCCTGCTTCCAACCTGATTTTCTTCTTTCCATTCTTGCTGTAACTGCATTGTGAAGCCATACATACACTCTATACTCACAATCTCCACCTTGGCTTCTCAATCACATCAAATCATACTCCTTGTCCCATTTCCTTAACAAGAACTGACATCAGAACCACTCCACCTTTTCCCATGCTTCTTTCAAATAGTTTGAATCCTCACTAACTGAAGACAATACTGAAATTTGTCTCGAGTTAATGATTTGGTAAGCATATCAGCTGCATTTTCTTCAGTCCTAACCTTTTCCAAACATACTGAACCCTTGTCAACAATATCTCTCACAAAGTGTAACCTAACATCTATGTGCTTACACCTCTCATGGAACACATGATGTTTGGCTAAATGTAAAGCACCCTGTGAGTCACATTTCACCTTGACTGAGTCTTGTTTGATTCCAAATTCAGATAATATGCCTTTAATCCATACTGCCTCCTTCACTGCTTCAGTGAGTGCAATAAACTCTGCTTCAGTGGTTGACAAAGCCACTACAGACTGAAGCATGGATTTCCAGCTCACTGCTGAGCCATACAATGTAAAAATGTATCCGGTCTGAGACTTTCTAGAATCAAGATTTGCTGCAAAATCAGAATCTACAAAACCTATAACAGCATCACCTCCTTTGTCCTCCTTCTTGAACAGAATCCCATAATTTCCAGCTCCTTTCAGGTATCTCATGACATATTTCAATGCTTCCCAATGAGCCTTCCCAGGATTTGACATGTATCTACTTACCACACTAATAGCATGAGACACATCTGGTCTTGTACAGACCATAATATACATAATGCTTCCAACAGCATTTGAATATGGAACTCTGCTCATCTCTGATTCTTCATCCTCATTCCTTGGCTTCTGATGCTCAGAGAGTTTAAATTGTTGTCCTAAAGGAACTGTAACAGGCCTACACTCATGCATATTAAATTTCTTTAACACTTTCTGTATATAATCAGTTTGATGCAGCAGCAAACACCCTTGAGACCTATCTCTCAATATATCCATTCCCAGAATCCTTCTAGCCTGTCCAAGCTCCTTCATTTCAAACTCAGCTTTCAACTGTTCTTTTACCCTTGTAATTTCTGCCTTGCTTTTACTTGCAACTAACATGTCATCAACATATAGGAGTAGAAAGACACTAACTCCACTTTCACAGAACTTCAGATATACACAGCTGTCATACCTTGATCTTTCAAACCCAATGACTCTCATGTAGCTGTCAAACTTCAAATACCACTGCCTTGGACTTTGTTTAAGACCATATAATGATTTTTGTAGCAAACAACACTTATCTTCATTTCCTGGAACTATGAAACCATCAGGCTGAGTCATATATATCTTTTCCTTAAGCTCACCATGAAGAAATGCAGTTTTGACATCTAGCTGCTCTAATTCAAAATCAAACTGAGCCACTAAGGCTAATAGAATTCTAATGGATGTGTGCTTAACTACTGGAGAGAAAATCTCATTAAAATCAACTCCTTCTCTTTGAGTAAATCCTCTGGCAACCAATCTGGCTTTGTATCTGATTTTCTCCACCTCTGTGACCTCAGTTTTCCTTTTAAAAATCCACTTGCAACTTACTAGCTTCTGATTCTTGGGTTTCTGAACAAGTACCCAGGTTTGATTCTTTTCAAGTGATTCAATCTCTTCTTGCATTGCCATGAGCCACTTCTCTTTGTCTGATCCCTGAATTGCTTCTGAATAAGTTCTTGGTTCTGGGAATTCAATCTCCTCTTCAGCTGTCATAAGTGCATATGCAGTTAAATAGTCCTCAGCATATTTTGTAGAAGGCTTCCTTATTCTTCTTTCTCTATCCCTAACCAGCTGATAACTCTGAATATCTGATTCTTCCTCTTGAGTTTGTTCTTCATCAGCTGAATCTTCTGATTCTGAGTCAATCCTCTTCTTAGATTTCTCCACCTCAGACATAGGATCACTAATATTCTGCAATATTACTTCTTTTCCAGTTTGTGCTGGCTTGTAAGGCAATATTTCTTCACAAAATACTACATCTCTGCTGATGAGAATTTTCTTCTGTCCTTCTTCTGTACACCAAAGCCTATACCCTTTTACTCCATTTGGATATCCAACCATGATGCATTTTACTGCTCTTGCATCAAGTTTGTCTTTCTTGACATGAGCATATGCCCTGCATCCAAATACCCTTAAATGATTATAGCTGGGTGGCTTTCCAGTCCATATCTCCTCTGGAGTCTTGTTTTCCAAGGCAACTGAAGGACTTCTGTTGATTAGATAAGCTGCTGTAGAGGCAGCTTCCCCCCAGAATCTTTTCCCAAGCCCTGAACTTAGTAACATGCACCTCACTCTTTCTAACACAGTCCTGTTCATCCTCTCAATGACTCCATTCTGTTGAGGATTTCCTGGGACAGTGTTGTGCCTTTTTATTCCCTTTGTCTTACAGAAACTGTTGAACTC
This sequence comes from Ajuga chamaepitys, assembly GCA_958295605.1. NCBI lineage: Eukaryota > Viridiplantae > Streptophyta > Magnoliopsida > Lamiales > Lamiaceae > Ajuga > Ajuga chamaepitys. The sequence goes on along the minus strand of OY282508.1, from coordinate 49,482,683 downwards.
ATCAGACATGAATTCCAATCCATTATCTGTCCTAAGACACTTGAGCTTGCTCCCCTTTTCTGTCTCAACCTCAGCACACCAGTCTTTGAACTTCTCAAAGCATTCTGACTTAGCTTTCAGGACATACAGCCATAGCTTCCTACTGAAATCATCCATAATGCTCAAGAAAAACCTTCCTCCACCTAGAGTTTGAGTTCTAGATGGTCCCCAAAGATCAGCATACACATAATCCAGAGCATGTTTGGAGGAATGTTTTCCAACAGGATAAGGTAGTTTCTTTGTTTTTCCTAGTATACATTCTTCACATGTTCTGTGTGCTTTCAGACTTCCAGTATGATTGATCAGTCCTTGCTTTGCTAGTTGAGTTATGCTAGATTCTCCCACATGCCCCAGTCTTGAATGCCACAGGTCATAATCAGTGTGAGAGACATTAGCAGATTCACCATGTATCACTTTTCCGTCAAGATAGTACAGGCTATTTCTCTTGATGCCTTTCATGACTATCTTGTTCTCCTTTAAGACATACATGCATCCCTTTTCTGATTTGAAATTACACCCTCTGGATTCTAATGTCCCCAGACTAATTAAGTTTCTCCTCAGGTTTGGAATATACCTGACTTCTTTGAGAACTTTTATTGTGCCATCATGGATCTTCAGCTTTATGTCTCCTATTCCTTTAACTGGACATACTTCATCATTCCCCAGCATGACATTTCCTGAGTCTTGTTCCTTGAGATTCTCAAACCAAGATAGAATTGGACACATGTGAAAAGAGCATCCAGAATCAAGAATCCATTGCATTTCTGGACTAGATTCTGTTATGTTTAGAACTTCTGGATCTTCAGATAGGGCTTCAACAGCATCTGCATTATTAGTTGAGTGAGTCCCTGACTTTTGGGATTGTTTCTTCTTGTACTCAAAGCAATTCTTCTTGAGATGACCAGGCTTCTTGCAAAAGAAACATTTTCTTGTTTCTTTTGCTTCAGTGTTCTTTGGCTTTGAATCAGGGGCTTTCTTTGGTTGCTCTGAATTTGAGCCTTTCTTGACTTTCTGAAACTTCCCCTTCTTCACAAATAATCCCTCTCCTGCAGTTTCCTTTGGATCCTGATTCAGTCTTTGCATCTCCTTTGACCTTAGAGCTGATTGTACTGCAGCAAAGGAAACCGTGGTGGTTCCACCATACATCATTGCATCCTTCAAATGATCATAAGAAGGGGGTAATGAATTTAGAAGTAAGATTGCCTTATCTTCATCTCCCATGGTTACTTCTACAGACTCTAGATCATCTAGAGTTTTGTTGAACTCTTCAAGTTGATCTTCTACTGACTTTTCTTCTGAGAATTTGAATGAGTACAACTTCTGCTTCAGGAAGAGCCTATTGGTCATGGATTTCTCCATGTACAATTCATCCAGCTTCTTCATTACCCCTGCAGCTGTGTTCTCTTTTGAGACCAATCTCAAAACTTTATCAGACAAGCACAGAATAATCAGACTATGTGCCTTCTCCTGGATTTCCATCTTCTTGTCATGAATTTCTCGTTTCTTCTCTGGATCACTTATCTCTGGATCATCTCTCTCAACCTTCAGAGCTGCAGATAAACCTTGCTGAACCAGTAATGCCTTTAGTTTCAGTTTCCAGAGCCCATAATCATTCTTCCCTGTGAATTTCTCTGTTTCCAACTTGGAGAGTGACATTCTTTCAGATCTTGATCGCGTGCGTTCTTGAGCTTCCCACAGACGGCGCCAATTGTTATTAGTTGACCTCCAAGATCCACCAAAAGCAACACAAACCAAAATGAAACCAAAACCAGAAACTCAAAGAAGAAAATGAGAGAATGCAAAGAACAAAGAAAAACAAAGACAACCAAGTTTACGTGGTTCGGATTTAAATCCTACATCCACGGATAGAGATGATTCCTCTATCAATTCACTAAGCTTGAATCAGATTACAACCACTTAGAGTTTACCAAGAACTCATGTAGAACACAAGAATCACTCATCTAACCTCTCTACAAATCCTCACTCTAAGATAAATCTGAAAAAACTGGAATGGAATAGAAATACACTCCTTGATGTGTAAGCTAATGAGTATGAGAGACGGTTTCTAGCAGCTGAAGTAAAACGGACGAAATCAGTTGCAACAGATTAACAGTTTTCCTTCCAGAAGATGCGCAACGGTTTTGCATATAAACGACAACAGTTTTAACTAAACGACAACGGTTTTAACTGAATAACCGTTTTTGTGACAGACTCTCTTCTAGCTCATTTTAACTGCTTTTTCCTGCTTCCAACCTGATTTTCTTCTTTCCATTCTTGCTGTAACTGCATTGTGAAGCCATACATACACTCTATACTCACATAAAAGCATAATAGAATTACTTATTGCATTCTGAATAGTCTTTAGTCAAAGAAGCATCAAAACGTCAAATTAAATGGTCCTGCTAATACTAAGATTGCAACTTAAACTAAGATCATATTAGTTCAACAATTTTTAGTTTATCTGCAACACTAAGAAGGAATATCACCACATATACTATGGTTAATCCAAATTAACAATTTCTTCGCTACAAGAGATTTTTGAATGTGTTCGACGTATGGTACTGAACTCTTCAATACGAGCTAAGTATGGAGTATCCCACCCTATCGCAGATTTGAGTCGAAAGTATTCCCAGTTAGGGACAAGGGGAGGTATTGGAGCAGTTGGATCCATCACAACCTAAAACAAATATTAAAAATTAAAAAAAAAATTAAACAAAAAAATAGCGAATTAAGGAATTAAACACCAATTTAAGTACCTGTACAAAATGATCATCCTTTACAAATCCAATCACTATTACTATTTGTTCCAATTGTGATGGTGGATTGGACCGCAGAGGAAGATATGTGAGACATTGTTGTTTAGAAATATGAACCAATACCACATTATATCTAGAGGCAACCAAATGACCTATATCAGGTAAAACCATCTAATTATTTTGCGGGGCTGGAACCATAGAACAAGACAATGCCTCAAGCAACTGAGCAACAAGGTTTGCCGATCCATAAAACTTAACATAATAGGATCGATAGTTGCATAACTCTTCAATCAAATCTTGGCGAACCTTTGACCAACAATCCTCCCCAAAACCAAGTAAAGCAGCAATTGCTCGAAAGCCACAATGACCATCTGACTTGACATCAATTACTTTACAGATATATGGATGCATATATGATGGAAAATCATCCAAATAATGTATAGTGTGATTAGATCTTTTAATAGCTATTTTCTCCCGTCTTTTACTTGTAATTGGTTTTCCGCTTAATCCCGCTTCACGTTTGGAAACCTCCGATTCAACTATTTCAAAGTATGAAGGGTCGCGTCGAGTTGATTTGGCTGCTTTCAGATATGGACGACCTTTTGTTTTAATCTTTTCCAAAGGAGGAGTGAGGAATGTTGTTGACGGGTCACCTATTTCTCTTAACTTTCTTTTTAATGCCAACTTTGTGGCTTGATTTGAAGCATGAAAATGTGACCATATTGCGTTCATCTCATCATCGATGTTCACCTCAAACTGCTCTCTAGTGGATTGAGATTTTCGCAAGTTTAATTTCATCCAGTGAGGATGAATAGCTGAAAGAGGAATAAAATGAGCATCTCTTACATATTCAGCAATTTCATATGCACAAGGTAATCCATGTGTGCTTCTAATGACACACCCACACAAGCAACTATCTAACCCGACATCATTTGATCTCTCCGACTCTACTAGAATCATATTTAATGCCTTTCGAGACACTAATCCCCGTATCTCCTTAAATAATGTGGGCTTGAAATTGTGTTCAACAACATTCAAGCTTTGCTGAAATGAAGCTATAATTTCAGTATGCTGCAACTCAATCAAAGAGTTTATTGTGTTCCAAGAACTATCAAAATCTGCTTGACACGAGCCAAGCCATTTCTTCAACTTTGCATGTGCACTCTCAGCCCTACGGAAAATCAAAGAAGAATAACATAAGTTCAAGGCCTTCATAAAATATGATGATCTTTATATAGAATAAAAATTTATCCACCTGTTTGTTGTCAGATTGCCAAAATGCATAATTTTGTTTGTCCAAGCTGCTACAAATCTCTCTTTATATGGTGTCAACCATGTATCTCTGACATATTTTAGTAAACGAGGATAAACCTTATAGTCACTTTCAATAGAAATTAAATTTCGAGCATAGTCATCCTCAGTTGAAGAAAACATAAGAATGCTCCAAGATGACATGAAATCGTCACACTTCTCTTTGCATTCAAACAACTTTCTCGAATTAGCAAGCACATTTTTTGTGATATGAAATCTACATAGAAGAGTTATTGTTTTGGGAAAGACTCTCTTTATAGAGTTCATCAGTGCTAAATCTCTATCGGTAACAATTACTTCAGGTAAACTATGTGCCACCATCAAACTCTTTAACTTCTCCATTGCCCATGTGTAATTATCTTCGCGCTCAGCCTCCATGTAAACAAAAGCTATGGAAAAAGTAAGCCCAGTACATGTCACACCAACTATCTCTAGTAATGGGAGGCCGTATCTATTAGTTTTGTAAGTACAATCCATAATCAACACATATGGAAATGCATACAAAATATCGATCGATGAAGGATGTGCCCAAAACAAGTCTCTCACACAGTCGGTCTGCTCGTTTCTCCTATGCCATTCCACATATTTGCACTCACTCAACCTTTTCATGAGTTGTTGCATTTGTGTTCTCCCAGCTTTCTCAATGATTCTCTGCTTATGACGAACATTGTATATTGTCTTCATTGTAGTTGTGTTTCTCTTGTTCTTTTCTTTTATGGTCATAAGTATGCTTCTGGGTTTCACCATATTTTTTGTCATGTCAAAGAGCAAAGTCTCTTCCTCCTTATTTAATCTTCCAAGAAATGAGTGACCCTCAAGCCGCTCTGCAGGTGGATGATTATGAAACTCGCATACAAGCTTCACACACCAATCATCATCTTTTTCTAATTTTACTCCCTGCAACATAAATGGACAACCAATTTTTTTGGTCCCCGTTCCCTTACGACAAAATGCATCTGTGTTGGCTAATTTCTTAGGAAGCCTATATGCACCACTGCGCTCACAACCAAGCCGTAGTCTAGCCTTTCTTCCACCCTTTCCAGGTTCAGAAGATATAATCACAATAACATAACCTAGGTCCTTTCCGATTTCTCTCGCCCATCTAACTAAATCTTCTTTACTATTGAAAACCTGAAATTTGAGTTTCATTAATATATATATATATATATATATATATATATATATATATATATATGTTTCTTATATCTACCAAATTTATGACAAACGTTAGTTGAGTTTTACTTACTTGATCTGTACAAAACGCATTCACTGAATCCAAGTGTTCTGGTTCGTCTTTCACATAACCTATGCCCACAACAAATTGTTAATTTTATTTATTATTCTGGTCTTAAACTCATTTGGTGGAAAACGATAGTTTTTGCTCAGTGTACCTGAGATTTATCATTATCTTGTCCGTAGCAATTACAATCTTCGTCTTCCATCAAAATAGTATTTGGAAGTAGTAACCTTCTACTGTTAAGTTAAAATCTTCACTCCCCAATGAAAAATAGAGCTATAACAGTGAAAAAGAACAAGTCTCATCCTCGATTTAATTATTATACATGAAGTGAAATGTCTAGATAATATCAAACTTAAATAAACTCAATTGAATTTGGAGATGGAATCCTAGAAGTAGGAAATAGATAGGAGATAATCAAACTTTATTCTTACAATGTAATTAATATGCAAATGATAATAATTTTTTTAAAAAATTAGTGTTATCATTGTCACTTGAAAGAAAACTCTACCTCAGAATCATGATTACTGATCCACAATAACCAGAACATTGTCTTATGAACCCAAGTCCTATTGTAAAGGTCTGCTAACATATTAATAAGAACAAAATAATTCTAACTCTCTCTAATCTCTATACACACACAAAAAATACATGCGCGCGCACACACGCGCACGCGCGCGCGCGCACACACACACACTCACATATATATATATATATATATATATATATATATATATATCACATTTAAAGCAGAATCCTACAGTCTTATTATGTGTTTAGAAGTCGCTAGACAGTTAACTGGAGTCTAGCGAGTAGCGACTAATCATGGCATAAACACCGTTAGGCAGGGCTGATCGCGGTATAAGCTCTAGTTAGGCGGTCGACTGGGGCCTAACAACTAATCGGGGTCTAGGAAGGGCTGATAATAGGCACAATTAGCGGGAAAAAATTGAAAAATAAATTTGGGCAGTCAATGATAGCATAGCCCCTCGATCGAAATTAATTGAAACTAGTCAGAGATTTTTGCAACAAAGATTTTTCATGATCACTACCATTTAAGCCAAATAAGTAAACAAGTCTTTCAATGATTTGAGATATTCCATTAACAGTTTTGGTTGTTTAAAACTCCTGATACTTGTAATTAATGTTCATCCATAAACAATATACAATTTCAAATTAATAAACTAATAAGCAACACTTGAAACAATATACAATTTAAAATTAATAAACTAAAAAGCAACATTGGAATAGGTTAGTACTTAATTACGCAACTCAAATAGTTCATATGGTAGGATGAAAGCAAGAAATTCTGAACAAATGATATGCCATGGTATCAGACGTTGAAATTCGAGTCTCCCCCATAAGATAAAAATATCTTAATATCAGTTTGAACGAAGAAATGGCTCAGGGTGTCTGCGGTTGGCATATTATCGTTGATGTGGCTGTGAGGAGAAAAACAAGTAAAAGTAATATACGGATGTTAATAATAAGGTAGGGCAAAAAGAAGATTTTATTTAACTTTTTTATTTTAAATGGTGGCTGTAAAGAGAAAATATATGGTTGTGTATAGAATTACCCATTAGAAAATAGTCGTGAAAGTTATGTTTACTCCATTAATTTTCAAAAGATTCCTTTATATAGGAATAGAAGCCAGGGTTTTATAAATATCTAGGCAAATTTAATTAAGTGTTGTACTGTTCACAACAACATTAATATTATAAGCGGGAATTTTATTTATTTACCAAATTAGGTGAACTTGCCTGTGCCACAGGCGAGTTCACTGAAATTCTGACAGTCCTGTTCAATGTCGACTTCAATTAAAACTTTTTTTTTTTTTTTTTTTTTTGGGATGACGCCTATGCTATAGCCTATAGGCGATTTCAAATTTTCTTTCTTTTTTTTTTTTTTTTTTTTTAAATTTTAGTTACAAGTTTGATAATAATAATAATAACAATAATAATAATAAACACGTAACAATTAGGGGTGTGCACGGTACGATGTGAATCGGATATTTGAAAATATCTAAATCCATATCAAATTTCGGCTATTTAAAATTTGAGTATTTATCACCGATCCAAAAAATCGGGACGGTACGGTGCGATTATTTATTTTTTTCGGGATAGTTCGGTTCATAAATTTCAGACGTAACGGTTCAGAAATTTCGGTTCAGTTAATCGTTCCGTTAGGTCCGAAATTTCTGAACCGAACTATCCCGAAAAAATTAAATAATCGCACCGTACCGTCCCGATTTTTTGGATCGGTGATATATACTCAAATTTTAAATAGCCGAAATTTGATATGGATTTAGATATTTTCAAATATCCGATTCACATCGTACCGTGCACACCCCTAATTGTTACGTGTTTATTATTATTATTGTTGTTATTATTATTATTATTATCAAACTTGTAACTAAAATTTAAAAAAAAAAAAAAGTTGAAATCGCCTATAGCATAGGCGTCATCCCAAAAAAAAAAAAAAAAGTTTTAATTGAAGTCGCCCCTGGCAGGGGCGACATTTGTCACTTATATTATTAATTCCCACTTATAATATTAATATTGTTGTGAACAGTACAACACTTAATTAAATTTGCCAAATATCTAAGTTATCTCTTAATTAATTAATTTTGATGAAGAGATATTAGTATCAATAATTTATGGCTCGACTGATTTATCACTACTATGTCATCTATTTATTTTTGTTGTCTCCCGCTCGTGCGGAGAGTTATGAGATGTTTGGATAAGGATGAACATGTATGTACGGAGATGTATTTATTAAAAAATATGTCTGTATAAGGATGTGTTTATTTAAAGCACTATAACAATTTCATAAATAGACAACAGTTAAAAGACAACAGTTTTTTCCAGCAGTGTTGTCTATTCATGAATTAACAACAATTTTACCGTAATCTGTTGTCTATTAGCGACAACAAATGTTAATAGACAACAGTTTTACAACGGTTTTCAACATCTGTCGTCTATTAGCGCCTTTTTCCACAAATAGACAACATTTTTAACGACAGTTGCCCAAATCTGTTATCTATTTGCAATACATTGCTCTAATAGACAACATTATTGTCAACATTTTTGGGAAAATGTTGTTAAAAAGGCATTTTAATTTATAATACTTTTATTATGTTGTAAAATTATATTGTGTTATTTCAAATTCTTAAAAATTATATACTGGATATTTTAATAAACTCTTCAATGTAATTTTAATAATTATTAATAAATGTGAAATAAAATAATAATTATGATTTTATTTTATAAATTACATTTTATTTTAATAAACTCTTCACTGTAATTATCGGGCTGGCCCGATAATCTCAATATATTATAGGGGAATAAGTTGGGTTGGGCCAACTAATTTTAGGGACAATTAAACATGAAAAAATTGAAGATCTAAAACAATATTTTCCAAAACAGTATAAAATAGTAATAAAAAAAGTATTTTCTTATCCCTCGGTGAGAAAATGAGAATCATATTTTACACTAGATTTTTTTGACAAAAAATTGAATGAGAACTTATATTTCACACTTATCTTATATTTTTCTTATATCAAATTTTTCATTATCTTGTATCCTGCAAATTAAATGTTTAGCTAAAAACTAGACATAGTTCAGTTGCCAAATTGCAAGAGGATAAAACAAAAGTAAAAAATTATATAAGGGAAAAATATTTTATCGCTCAAGTATTAATTTGGGTCATGAAAGAGTATTTTTTTTTTTTTTTTTAATTAGTTGAGGACTTGAATTATATTACAAATTATTAGTAGAAGTACGCTGCCCTATTTTGAACCTCATTGATTATATAACAAGTTTAGCCCGCCTCCACATGGGCCTCCATATTTTGGGCCTCGTTAATTATGGCCCAATTCCAAGAACTATGAAGCTGGCTGCTAAAGAACTGAGCCTCGTTAATTCTAAATAATTCAAATAAAGCGCGCAAGAGCGCGCCCTTTCTTTCCTTCTCTCTTCTCTCTCAAAAGGAATGAAGGATTTCAGTTCTCCACCATCACCATTATCGTCTTAAACTTCAACCTCATTATCGTCGGAATCGCCGCTCTCGTCCTCTGGTTAGTTTTTCGCCCAAACACCGTGAAAGTCCACGTACCTCACTAATGCTACTCTCACCGAGTTCAACCTCAACAACACACTCCACACTAATCTCGTGTTAAATCTGACGAGTCATAACCCTAACAAGCAAATTGGAATCTAATACGAACGCATCGAGGCTAAGGCTTTTTACTAGGGGCAGAGATTCGCCTCCGTCGATTTGCCGACGTTCTATCAGGGTTAAAAGAACACTAGTTATTCTACAGTGGTGATTTTGTACCGCTTAGAAAGAAGGAGGGTACAACAGTGACCGGAGTTCCAGCATGTACGACATTGATGTGAAGCTGCATATGCGAACCAGACTGAAATTTTGGTTTGTGAAATCGCTAAGAGTGAACCAAAGATTGAGTGTGATGTGAGAATTCTGTTGAGGTCCAATGGCACGGTGGCAGCGGCTGGGCCTTTTGAATCGAAGAGGTGCGATTTCGATTGGCGTTGACAAATATTGTTGTTCGAGCTAAGTTCAAGTCTAATCTTCCTCCGAAATCAATCGTTTGTTCATTTCGCTGAAATTTTCGTTATCTTAGTCGCTTATATGTGTTTTATGGATGAAGCGTAAGTCTTTTGATTTTGAAACAGGGTGCTAGAGTGAAGGTGTTCATGTATCCAATCAACATTAAGGTATGAACTCAAGTTTTGAATAATGACTGACTCAATCACTCAATCACTTGTATAAATAGTGTATTTGCATAAGCTTGAGGTTTGCAAGATCAAAGTTCCACAGAATAACTTACCCCGAGGCAATTGTTATCCTTGAGGAAACAATTGTTATCCTTGAGGAAACAACCAAAGTGAAGAAATTTGAGAATGCAGTAGAATGGGGTATTGGAGAGTTAGTAATGTTCCACATGTAGATGAGGATAGATATTTTCTGAATGTGACCACTGTACACCATGCTTATATAAGCATGCAATTCCCATTCTGTAAACTTGATGAGATAATGAATAAAATGATACTTTTCTCTCTCTTCTACTAGCTTCTACAGAAGGTATTCCTCGATCGTCAGCGTCTCCCGAAGGTGTTTCTTGGTTGTCGACTTCGCAATCTTCCCTTCAGTACTCGATCATCACATTCCCAAAGTGTCCATGAAAAATCGTATTCAAACGTCTTCAACTGCACGGTCTCTCTTCTAGCAGGTACTCTCCATGTCTTCGAAATAAGCGTCATCAACTCCACGTTACTAAGTAATATAATTGTTTTTCTTTTTCAGACCTATCAGCTTTTGAGTTCAGACAAGCATGCCAATTATTTGGTGAGAAATAAGCGGATCCCTGCAGATTATCGGTCGGACATTGCTTTTCAGGTCATAACATGCTTGAATTTATATATACATTAGTATAGATGTTAATCCTAGACACATAAATATAGCTACTGTGATGAGTTGTGATGGTTGAACGTGAGAAATTTTATTCTGAAGTGATTGGTGTGTAATTAGATCGATCCATTATCTCTACTTGATGCCTAAGTCTACACATTTGGTTATAGTTTAAGTTTTGAAGGGTTTTCTCTGGATGTCTTGCTTGTACTGGTTGAGTGACAAAGGTTTTTGAATGCTTTCTGGTACTAGATAATGGCTGTTAAGAAATATCACCTACTGCTGCACCAGCTCGTAATCCTACTCCAGTTGCTGAAGTTCAACCATCTGATCAGTAAGTTGTAGTAAAATATCACCTAAAGCTCCATTTTCAATGTTGGTACATATCCAATCGTGATGTTACTTTCATCTTGCAGGACCCCAAAGAGCTCGGGAACAACTTTTGTTGCTCCATCAAGTTCAGAAGAGTATGGAATCTTTCCATTTGTGACTCCACGTACTTATATATGTTCTTACGGGAACTGTTAATAATTGTTATATTATTGTTGAAGGGACCACTTTAACTCGGATGAGTTTGCTTCTATTGTTGGTGATAAGCTTGAGCGGACCATTCAATAGCTAGTTGATATGGGTGGTGGTAGCTGGGACAAAGAGACAGTTAGACGTGCGCTTAGGGCTGCATATAACAATCCAGAACGAGCAGTGGATTACTTGTATTCAGTATGCTTTTTTATTCATTTTCTGTTTTACTTTCATCTTTGGTGGTTGACCAAAGATATTAACTTTTTTATTGTCATCTGACAGGGAATCCCTGAAAGCACAAAAGTTGCAGTTCCATTAGCTCAGCCTTCAGCTGATTCTGCTGTTGCAACTGGTCAATCTATCATCTGGAATGCTAAGGTTAGATCTTATTTTGATTATCGTGCATGGGAACATTATAATAAAATAAATGCAAGCTTCTTGAAATGAGTCTTGCTTTGTCAACTATGATTATCTGCGGGTTGGAGGTCATCCATCCTTACTGCATCTGGACTATCTTCATAGATTGAAGCTTCTATGTACTTACTTCTGGTAAAGATAGTACATCGATTAAATACCGTGTTACCCATATTTGGAGTTGAATAAGTTAAAACTAAGCTGGACTTGTGAGTGGAATTCCTCAGATCACCGTATTCACTTCAGCTACAATATTAGTGAATCTCTAAACACCTCTTATTAGTGGAACTTGAAATGTGTTGCCATTGACCTGTTTGCTATCAGCCAATATTGATATATTTAACAATCTGAGCAATATGAAAGTGCTCAGTTACATAACCTCTACATTAAAGTCTTTATGGGAGAAAAGCTTTACCTTTGGTTTTGAAGTTGTTTGAAGACTGATTTCTTATCAGAAACTTTTTTACGGAGATGGAAAAATGTATGGCACCTTAAAATGGAAAACAGTAATCAAAATTGAAGACATGTAATTCTCACGAGGAACAAATCATCGTTTTACTGTATAACCACTTCAGTTGGTGTTTTGCTGTCAGAAACTTAATTGTGTTCAGACATAAAATATTTAATCTTTTCATTTCATTTACCTGTGCTAGCAGATTATTTTGATGAGTGGTCTTAGCCAAAATGCTCAGGCAGAGCTGTCATCTGAAAGAATTTATGATGATCGCATCCCCCACTTCTGCAATATTCTTAGATTTTCTGTTCTGAAAAAGAATAGCTCTTTGATGGCAATTGGGGGGGGCCTTGGGACGTCATTGATGGTGGGGATCCATCAACTGATGACTCCTCTTTAATCCGAACAGCTTTGAGGTTTGTTTTTGGAGTACTTCCCTTGAATCTGAGTTTTGATTTTCTTAGTTTATGTGCTGACATGGATTCCGTTCTAGATATGCCAAGGATGTTACTAATCTCGATCTGAAGAAATGTCAACACTGGAATCATTTTCTCGAGGTATTTTATTAGTCTTTTTATTCATCCATCATATTTAGTACTTCTCCATCATATTTGTCTGGACCCAACTTTTGGGTTCCTACCTGAATATATTGGTGAAATATCTCCCTATGCTGACAACATAAGTTACAGTTGCAAAAATTAGTACATGATATGCACTTGAAAAACCCATTACACTGTTGCATGTGCCTCTCTGATAAGATAGTCGAAATTGCAAATTACAAATGGAAGAGATTTATCATGAAATTTATTAGAAACATGCAAGCTATATATTTTCTTGGTGAAACATGTGGCTAAAAAAGTTCTCTGTTTCCTTATAAAAAAACATGTGGGTCAACAAGAAATTATGCAAGCTATTCACACTGAAATTAAATCCTAATGAACTGTTTTTTTAAGTCCTAATTAACTATAACAAAATGCTAAAAAGGAAAAAACACATACAGACACACACAACCAAACTCACATATATTCCAAAAAGAAAAAAATGACTACAGATAATTATTGCGAAATAAAAACTTTTTAATACTTACTATCTTATATTTCTCAAACTTGGCTTCTATTTATTTATTCATTAATTACCTATCAGAGTATCTTGCAAACCAGAGAAGGGTTAGGTAGTGTAAGAAGACATATAATGAAGAATTAAAATTTCAGAATGAAAGCCATCAGAATCTGGTGATATCAAATTCATCTTAATTAGATGGGTTGGATAAGTGTTTATCTGAATTTGTGAGTACAATTGATGGGTCTATTTGTACCATATCTCTTAGAATTATAAAAGGTGTCTTACTTTTTATAATCAAATAAAAAAATATTAAAAAAATTAAATTACTTATTTACCCTTAAATTATAATATTATTAATGTTATATTTTCTTGGCAAGCATTTCGTTTTGTATATTTGCCTACTTTATGATATTAACTTGTCCTGCTGTTAGAACTTTTGTCCAAGATAGTGGTTTGTCAAGTAGTATAGAGAGGAAAAAATAAGCTTCCGCCAACTTGCTGTTCTTTTCATTTTTAAAAGTGTGCTATTTCAAATGTATAAGACTATGGAACTCTTTTCATGTATGCATTTGAAGATTTGTTACTGTATTAAAGACAAAACATTGATAGGAAGAGCTAATTATAATGTCCCACACTCAAATGAGAGTAGTTTTAACAACTGATCTTGGGGATACCTGCAAAATATCCTTGCACATGCTTTTAATTGGGTTTAGCTGCATAGCTGCACAGCATAGTTAACTGTGTTATTGGAAAAGATTCAAAATAAGTTAGCGTCTGAGATGAACAAGAAGCTAAGAATCTTATCAGAAAAAAGAGAAAGAAAAAAGGAGAAGAAACAATAAGCAAGGTGTGCATGTTTGGACTCTTGAATTCTATTTTTCTTCTAAATCATAAAAAGAGAAACAGGAAAAACCTGTGCAGCTGAGTCGTCGAGGACTGGCAAAACTCAGATTTTGTTAAACATGTCGAATTATTGATAGTGGTGATTCAAACTCTTTCAGGTGTTGAAAGGCTACTTATAGTGTTTTTTTTCCTTCTTTATTTTTTTGGTGGTTGTTGGTGAAGGGGTATTCACTTGTGGATATTTCATTAAACTCTTCAGAAATAATGGTTAACCTAGTGATTGTCTAGAATGATTGTCTAGAATGATTGTAGTGAGTTTCTTATGTCCTGGTCCAAGGTGCTGAGGGCAGAGATTGTGATACTGATTTTAAATGGTTTTTTAATTTTATGTTTAAGTTATGAATATGATATTAATAGTTCTTTTGCTAGTTATATGAATTTTACTGTACATAAACTAATATGGTTATCTTATGCTATGCAGGCATGGTCATTTCAAGATGCTAAGATCGGTGTTTAAATTATTAAGTAAGTATATAGATATAGAGACGATTTGAGTAAATAAGAGTTGGTCTTTGGTTTCATTTTAGGACTTATTTAGTTGAACAATTCGGATTGTATTATATTAATAGTTTAATGTTGATGAATTTATCGACATTTGTTTTGTATTTGTTGTTTCGTATTTTTTGATGTTTGGACTATTGAGTGTTTCATATGAGAATATGCATTTAACAACAATATTAATAATAAAAATGTTGTCTTTCATTGAAAGGCAATAGAGTTTTTGTTTTTTTTTTTTTTTTTTTCTTTGCTAAGAAAAGACAACGGTTTTTGTCTGTGGTCTCTACCCATAAAGACAACAGGTATACATGATGGTCAACAGTTTTTCACTGTTGTCTGTTGTCAAACAGACAACGGTTTTGTACTGTTGTTGAAACCGTTGTTTATTGCTAAACAGACAACAGTTTTAAACTGTTGCCAATAGGGGTACTTTTAACAACACCACTATTCTTAACAGACTTATTTATAACTAGACAACAAATAAAAACTGTTGCCTATTTGCGAAATTCTTGTAGTGAAGGCTTAATAATATAAAAATATATGATCTTTTGGTTTATTATCAAATACAGCACAACCTTTTAAATTTAACGTATAAATAAACAACCTTATAATTCTTTTCAAATTTATACAACCTTATAATTCTTTTCATTTTAATACACGCGAAAGCTAATTTCAGACTTCAATTACTGAAATGGAGTCTAAAACTAAAATTTTGGGTTCATAACTTCTCTAACTTGGATTTTTTTTTTTATTATTTTCTTAAACAACACTAGCGAAAGAAATTCTCTCTCAATCCCCTAGCATAATAAAAATCTCATAAACTAGAGATATTTGTCATTTTCTACTTGATAAATAATCGTGGTCTCTGTTTTTCTAATGGAACATAAGTATGTTAACTTCTATCTTTTATTTTTTATTTTTTTCTTTCTATTTTCTTTTTTAAATTGCAGTTACAATTAAAAATATCGCAATTTTATTATTGCTCAATCGATTACATAAATACCTATTTAACTTAATCAAATCATTAGTCATCCACAATCGAATATAAACTAAAATGAGTAGCAAACAAAAATAAAAACTAGTATGTTGAAATAAAAATCAAACATTTTACCAGTATAACTCATCTCCTTACAAACATAACCTCAACACTCACCTACATAGATACACAAACATAGATTGAATGAGCTTGCTCGACTTGAAAGTAATTATCGCCGAAATAGCGGTGACAAACATCATACACTAGGCTTATGAAGAAACCCGACTTAGACTTTCTCATATCCACAACTCGGATCCATTCAGATTTACGATTGGAGCACTCTGTAGCATATTTAACTCTCTGATTTACAATTTGGGCCCTTCGTCAGCCATTAGAGCTTGAAATTAGTCCCCGTGTATTAAAATGAAAAAAATTAAAAGGTGGTGTATTTATATGTTAAAGTTAAAAAGTCATGTTGTATTTGATAATTGATCAAAAGATCATGTATTTTTACATTATTAACCCTTATTTAAAATGTATGATTGTATTGAGATAAAATAGGGCAGAATATGTTTATTAAATAAAAAGTATGTCTCTATGAAGATGTGTTTATTTAAAAAGTATGAGTATGTTTACTTAAGGCTGGAGAGTGCTGGGCCAAATCTGATTGAAGGAGTTTATGAGTGTATTTTATCGGAATTTGAGCCCTTAAATCTACTGAGTCAAGCCTTAAGTAAACATAGCCTATGTTTGTATTAAGATAAAATAGGATATGATGTGTACAATAGATATTAAATTAATAGGTCGATAAATAGTGATTTTATATTATTAATTATATTGTAAAATATAATATGTTATGATAAAAAAATATTATTATATGGTAAAAGTTGGTTTGATAATAATTAGTTGATTATCATGTGATAAATGAAAAAGTAATAAGGTTTGTAAAAGAGAGAAAATTTGGATTAACCCTAATTGTTGCTACATGAAATTAATGACCAAATAGGGATAATTGGACTGGGATGTCCCCATCCGGATGTGGCATGGGACATCCTCAACGTATTTCATTTAACACTGGATGGCCCATCCCTCCACATCCGTACCCTATTACCTACATCACCTTTTACAATTTTCAACACACCTTTTACAATTTACAATACACCTTTTACAATTCCCAATACACATCCTACCCTACTATGCCCTTAAACTAAAATACCTTTTTGGATGTCCCGTCCGTGGATGTGCTCCATCGGACGTGGTACATGCCACTACATCCAGTCTAATTATAAAGTTCTCTTCTTTGGCCATAGGTTTCACTCGGACACTAGTTGAATATCAGGACCATATTTTTTTTTTTTGGAGCATCAGAGCATCCACAATGGCACACCAAATTGTACCTGCCACATCACTGCCACCTCAAAAGTTAATTTCCACTCAAATTGTACCTATTTCTCCCCAATCCTCCTAGGTATAATTGACACTATTTATGGGTCCCACATGCAAACTATCATATTATTTTCATATCTACAATTTATTAAAATCTTATTTACAATTTTAACACATACATATAATTTAATTAATATTCATAATTAATTTTTTAATTAAATTAAAATTTCGGATTTTTTAAAAAAATGACACCCTTAATTAATTTGATTTTTCTCGTAATTGTAACAACAATAAAAAAATTGTATCCATTTTTTTTAATATACTATTATTAAAATTGGGGATTTTTTTAAAAAAAAAAAAATAGGGAGCGAAGTTGATGATAAATGTACTTAAGAAATCCTAGAATATAACATACTATTATTAAAATACAACTCGAAATCGAAATTACAAATAATAAACGTACTTAAGAAATCCTAGAATATAACTAGTTAGTGTTACATCGTGCCCATATGTGCTCAATCAAATCGGCTCGAAGTTGATGATGTTTTTCATTATCCCGTAAATCGGCACTTCTTCGTATGTAGTCACTGAAACCTCCGACGGAACCTTGGAAGAATTGAGTACTTGTGTTGTTGTCTATGTTAGATTCGTCCATCCAATTGGCCGCCGATTCCCCCTCGTCTTCAACGATCATGTTATGTAGGATAATGCAAGTATACATTATATCTTTCAAATTTTGCCTTGTACCAAAAACGTGCCGGACCTTTACTTATTGCCCAACGAGCTTGCAATACCCCGAACGCTCGCTCGACATCTTTCCTTGCGGCTTCTTGCATTTGCTTGAAATAGCTTCTTTTCGGATCAGTTGGACATTGAAAACTCTTGACGAAAGATGCCCGTTCGGGATATATTCCATCAGTTAGATAATACCCTCTATTGTATGTCGTACCATTTGCTATGAAATTTATCTCCGAGGCTTCTCCTCGCAAAACATCGTTGAACAAAGGTGATTGGTAGAGCACATTGATGTCATTATTCGAACTTGCAACTCCGAAAAAGGCATGCCATATCCACAAGTCAACAGATGCAACTGCTTCAAGCATAAGTGTCGGAGCTCCATGATCACCTCTGGTGAATTGACGTTTCCAGGCAACTGGGCAATTCTTCCATTCCCAATGCATGCAATCGAGACTACCTAACATTCCGGGGAACCAGTGTCTCTTCTCATGCATATGGATCAAACGTTGACAATCCGCAGCAGTAGCTTTTCTTAAGTATCTTTCACCAAATACGTCGATTTCGCATCGACAAAAGTTGAACAAACATTCGATACCTGTAGTTTCGGCAACTCGGAGGTACTCATCGAATAGGTCGGCCGGACCACCATATGCCAATTGCCGGATTGCGCTTGTGCATTTTTGTAGTGGTGAGAAACCTTTTCTTCCGAGTGCATCAACCCTAAGCTGAAAGTATGGATCATGTGATTCCAAGGACTCGACTATTCGAGTAAACAACTCTCTCCTCATCCGAAAACAACGCCGGAAAACATCACTATTGTATGTTGGGTTGTCACAAAAGTAATCCTGCACGAGGCGTGTGTGAGCACCCTCACGATCTCGCTGCACGTATCTTCTTCTTTGTGGTGGGCCGGATGAGCCTTCAGCAGCATCGAGCAACATCTTCTGATGATTAAGAATTTGCAAAAACATTCTGTCGTTTTCGTCTTCAACAAATTGTTCGTAATATGCCTCATCATTTAGTGCATTGCTAATATTGTTTGGATTTGAAGACATTTTATAATCGTAATGGGGGTAGAGGTAGTTTGTAGAGTGAGATATTCGTGGTTGAGTTTAGAATGGCAAATGACGTTTGTCATTCCTTATATAGATCAAATAATAACTGCTAGTTTCTAACGACTAGTTTCTAACGGCTAGTTTTGGATAAAAGTTAAAAAAAAAAAAAAAAAAAAACAAACAAACAAAATGTCATCTCATATCACACAACAGAAGTAATTCGGAAAAAAATACTTAACATTTCAAACTACATAGTTGGACGGAAATAAAATACAAAACATCACCATACAAAGTTAATTAGAAATAAAATACATAACACACAACAGAAAAACAAATAACAACTACACACCCCAGCCCCACTTCTTCTTGATTTCCTCACAAACTAGACAGTGCACCCGTAGTTGCTCCGGAGTCATCATTGTGGTGTCTCGCATGAAGATGTCGTAATCTTTCGCCAGATTGAGGGATTTCAGCTCGACGATTTTTTGCTGTGAAATTGTTCGGTACTCTTCCATATTGTTGTCGATAGTTGCCTTTATCTCTTCGTAAACTTCAGTTTTTGCCTTGCCTTTCCTCTTCGCTGCTTTCTGCCCGATTGGACGAGAGCGTGCCGGTTCATCGTCTTCGTTGTTGGAAGATGACGTGTATGCCCCGGCTTCAGAGGTTCGGGACTTTTTTTTACCACGATGATCACGGTCTTGTTGGTTAACCCACTTAGGACAAACACTAAGTACCTTCCACATGCGAAGAAGTTTATTGAACTCGACGCCTGGGTTAGTATTTTCCCACTGCTGCAACGTCTCCATTAGAATATCTGCATCACTATGCCCACTACCCCAATTCTCCTTCAGAGATATGTAATTTGCATTAAATGCAGACACAAATCTTTGAGCAGTATAAAAATGTGTCTTCATCGGGGCCCAATCGCGCTCCGGGAAGCTAGCAGGTCGGTTCTTGTTGTAGTCTGCTGCGATCCTTTTCCACATCTGGTCTAACTTTTGATCATTGCCGACCACCAAATCTTCACTGATGTTCACCCAGCATCGTGCAAGCAACTCATTTTCTGGCCCCTTCCATCTTGGAGAATATGTCGTCCTCCTTCCACGTGGAACATTGCCAATCCCGTCGGAAAACGCTTCTGAATCGAGATTAATATTCTCGATTCCTGGTGGGGACGAATGTGGTGGAAATGGAGAAGCTGGCCCAGATGACGGAGTATTGCACTCCCTGCCAGTGCTCGATCCGTCTATACTAGTCCTTCTAGACGAGTTTGAAGGGTTTGTTGGTGCACCTTGAGGGGAAAATCCGTAAGGAGGGGCCGCCATATAAGGATACTGAAAACTTTGAGGGGGATACATAAAATATGGTGCACCGGAGGTAGCCATCGAATTCATCTGAGAATTCGGATGATTTGGTAAATTTTGAGTCGGTATCATGTTGGGTCGCATGGTGGAATTTTGGGAACCAGGGGTAGAAATTTGAGGACGAGGATGGAAATTTTCGTCCGAATTAGACGAATTACCGAACAAATTCATCCAAGAATTTCCGTCCATCGTAAGAAAGATTGTACAAAATTTTTAGAGAAATTTTTGAAAGCTGATAATTTTTGAAAGCTGATACAAACAAGTTGAAGGATAAGCATGTATATATAGGATTTTTTTTATATTTAATAAAATAATTAAAAAGGAATAGTAAATATTTCCGTTCTACAGTTAAAAGGACAATTATCCGTTGCACCAACGGATAAAATTCAAATGTGTGATCCCCAATCCATTGAATGTTTCTCAAACCACAACATTTAATAAATTAAACAAAACCAAAAAAAAAAAAAAAAAAAAGAAAAAACAGGGAAAAAAACTGAAAAGCCTACCCGACAACCCCCCTCCCCCCCCCCCCCCGCTGCAGCTTTTCAGGCGCGGGCCCCACCGCGACGCGCCCACGCGCGCGTGGGTGCCACGCGCCTGAGACAATTTCCCCTCCCCCACAATGCGTGCGTGCAACTGCTGTCAATCCCACTCGCAAGCTGGTCCCTCCACTTTGGGTACAATGCATTGTACCAAATTTCTCCTCTCTCCTCCACCTCATCAGTCCCCAATGCAAATTATACTCAATAACAGGTACAAAAGTGGTTTTGTACATAGGCATTGTGGATGCCCTCAGAACGTAAACAATTCGGTAAGGTCAATGTTGAAAATATAACTGAACATATTAATTTTACGAGAATATAGATAGATATCTCAATAATAATATTAATATCAGTAAAACACAGAAAATAATATAAATTTACTATTAATACAATAATTACCCTAATCTTTTAGAAAATTAGTAATGTACCCATGCGATGTACGATTATATATATATATATATATATATATCATGAATATATATAATAATTGATCAAATATTTATGTTTATAAAAATAGTTTATGTAACTCAATACATAATAAAGGATAAAAGTACTACTTCATTTGTCTGATAAACCAAGAAGTAATAATTTAAAAAACTTAAAGATAATAGACTGTCCAGTATTTGTGAAATATAAGCCAAAAAATTATGATAATATAAAGTCATATACATATGAAATTGCATTGAGTTAAAAAAAGAGAGGATGAAATTGCATCGATACCATTAGAGTTATATTTTGACATGCATTTGTACAATAACATGTTACTCCCTCTATTTCATATTAATTGACGTTTTAGGACGTTTCAATTAATCGACGTTTACATATTTTTCATCAATTCTACCAATTTTTTCTCTGAATTCAATCCCAAAATATCTCTATTTTTCAATCTATCAGAGATATTTTGATTTGGTCAAATCTTTAGCGAGGTATGTCTGTCAAAATATTTCATCCTTAAATCTTTCCTTTTATCCTAAAATGTCAAATAATATAGAACTGATGGAGTATTATTTCTCATAATAATTTGTATCCCTTAAGGGCGTGTTTACCTCCAAGACATTGATATCAGTCTGGGCATTTTAGGTGATATCTAATGGGCTTTTGGAGTGATAAAACTACTTTGAGGGTGTTTGTGATTACTTTTACTTTTGAAAAAATGATTAAAGTTAGAAATTCTATAAAAATAACTTATGTAAAAAGTAGGTAGTGTTTGCAAAAATATTATTTTCAATACAAGTAGAAGTTGGAGTGTTTGTCATAGAATAACTTATACCTTTAAAAAAATAACATATTATTTACAGAATTGCCATTGAGTAGTTAAAAACATTAAATTTCTGCTTTTAACTTTTATATTAGAAGCACTTCTTTTAAAGCAGAAGTTGATTTTTCAAACACTACAAAATAGTTTTTCTCAAGCTATAAGCCGAAAATCACTTAAAAAAAGCAAATGCAAACACCCCCTTTGTCCATTGAATACTAGTCTGGATTTCTACAGTGGCAGACCCCACTAATATTTTCTATCATTCACACTTACATTTTTCACTGCACGAAATAGAAGCCCCACAAAACTAGAATAAGTACAATTACATATCTACCCTCAAATATTTCCACGCATTGAACGCGTCTCCTCCCTCCCATGGAGCTAGTTCTCCAATCCATCGACGACCCACCCCCCTTGCCTTGGCTTACCACCGCAGCCTACGTCCTCGCCGTTGGAAGGTTAGGGGAAGAAATAGATGAAAAAAAGGAAACCGTGAAACCAGATCTAGGGTTACATATCTGATAGGGATAACCCGATCACCTCGGGTCGAGCTAATACCAAAGCCCACTGATCGGCCCAGCACGTGCAAGCCCAGCAAGCACGTGAAGGCCCACCACGCGTAGACCCAGCAGGCCCAGGAACGCGCGTTGGCCCAGCGAGTGGTTTGTTCCGCAAATCAAGGCTGAAGATTCGTTCCCAACCGCCATGCAGCTGGAAGTGGGCGTGAATATAGGAAGTTAGTTAGGGTTCAGTTAGGGTTTAGGAAAGCTAAGTATAAATACGTGAAAAGAACTCTGGATTAGGGTTCGCACTCTGTATACTGAATTACTACCTGTAAACTCAACGTTCTAGTAAAGGAAACACCTCGACAAGAGTGATTTTCTGCCCGTGGACGTAGATCTCCGGATCGAACCACGTAAATCTTGTGTTTTTATATTCTGTTTGTGTAGATTATCGTTAGATTTTGTGGTGACCGGATTGCGCTTTATCAATTGGCGCCGTCTGTGGGAAAGCTTTAACCAACAATTTTTGACGTCTACATCGCATTCAAGAATCATGGTGACAACACGTTTGAATCAATCTCGCCACGGTGATCAATCTAACCAGGATCCACCCGTGGATCAAGTTTTGCCGCCGAGGCAATTGCCGGCAGGGAATACGTCTAGTCATCAGGGCAATCAAAACCCTCCACCCCCTCAAGACCTGCAAAACCCTAATCTTGCTGCTGCTCAACCACCGGTTAACATTCAAATTACCCCAGAACTGCTTCAGGCTTTCCTACAAGAGCATGCACATGTTCTCCAAGACTGGGCATTTAATCGCCAACATCCCGCGGGGCTTGCCGCGGGGCCTGCCGGCCATAATGCTAATCCCGTGGTACCCCCACCTCGCTCGCGTGATCAACAGGACCCGGGGCACCGCGGACGTCAGGATCGGCGACGGGAACGACCTGGTTCTTTCGAGGACCATGGGAGTTCTAACGAATCACGACCTCGCAATGATGAACCTACTGATGTGGATCGCCGCCGTCCACTTAATGCGACTAAGAGAGTTCGCTATGCCAATCCTCATGCTCTAGATCTTCAAGAGTATGAGCAAGTTCAACGCAATGTTGAACTGGACAGAATTCTGGGTCTTGATGGCAATGGAGATATCATCACACCGTTCTCCCAGGAAATCATGGTCACCTCCCTTCCCGAAGGGTTCAAACGGCCAGCCATACCACCTTACAATGACACCGGAGATCCGGCCAATTTTCTTGGAGCTTTTAGGCACAACATGCTTAGCCATGATAACATTACATCCCTCCAGTACTGCAAGATTTTCCCTGAGTACTTACAGAATGAAGCTCAGGTTTGGTTTGATTCTCTCCCACGCAACATCGTATCCTCCTTCAGAGAACTCGCCGAGCACTTTTGGGCACAGTTCGAAGCACGGGCGAAGCCCATGGCCACCCTGGCCGATGTCATGAATATGGAACAGCGGGACGGTGAAACTGTCACCCAATTTCTTGACCGCTTCACAGCGGTAAGTCTCAAGGTGGGAAATTGCCCCGACGACGTGGTCATCAACGCATTCATGAATGGACTCCGCCCCGGAGCACTTTACACCGAGTTAGTTCGGAACACACCGGTCACGACTCGAGCACTGTTCAAAACAGTGTGCAAATTTGCTAAGGCCGAGGAGCAGACTCGCCAGAAGCGTGAGAAACACGCTAGCAAGCGGCAATCCGACAAAACACAGACCGGGCCTAGTACTCGACCTAGTGCATTTTCCCGCCTGACCCCGGGGCATTCAGAATCCCGAAGTGATATTCCATAATTGACTCCGTTGATGAAGTCACGAGCTGAAATCCTTTCTATCCACAAGAACGATCTGCGACCTTGTCCGCGGATGACTGCGCCTCCTGAGAAGAGGAATCGTGGAAAGTGGTGTGCGTACCACCGAGATCATGGGCACGAGACAGAGGAGTGCCGAGAACTCGGCAAGGAAATCGAGGAGTGCCTGAGGAAAGGATTCTTGCGCCAATACATTGCGCGGACCGATGATAAGCCCCGGATAGGTCAGAATGGGGGGTCATCCAATAATCGCGGATATCATGACCGCAGCACACAACAAAATCGGCCGCCGTGGCAGAATAATCGGCCGGGGCCCAATAACTACGCACGGCAAGATTCTGGCAATCGCCAGCAACCACGTCTTCCGCCGCCACCTCCTCCTCCGGGAGGACCCGGAGACAACGCGCCTCCTCACGTGATAAACGTGATATATGGGGCCCTTCCCACCGGGGCCTCGCGACACGCCTTGAAGGCAGAGGCTCGACGTCCTCCTCCCGAGGAGCCACGTCACAAACGCCTACATCAATCCGAGACTGTCAGCTTCACGGATAGGGACCCGGTTCCGGAGATAACACCTCATACTGACGCTATTGTCATCGACATGACTGTAGCCAATATAACAATAAGGCGAGTCTTCGTGGATAATGGAGCCGCGGTGAGTGTTATATTTGCCGACTGTTTCCAAAGGATGGAGATTTCACGGGATCAACTTCGGCCGGCTCCCGGGCCACTGCAGACTTTCACTCAAGGTGAAGTCCAGCCAGAAGGTGTCATCACTCTCCCAGCATCTTTGGGGACTTATCCGAAGATAAAAACCATCTTCGTGGATTTTTATGTGG
Organism: Ajuga chamaepitys; assembly: GCA_958295605.1. NCBI lineage: Eukaryota > Viridiplantae > Streptophyta > Magnoliopsida > Lamiales > Lamiaceae > Ajuga > Ajuga chamaepitys. The sequence goes on along the minus strand of OY282508.1, from coordinate 49,457,560 downwards.
TGAATTCCCCGTCACCGTACAACATGATATTGGGCCGGGACTGGCTTACCCCCGCCAAAGCCATTTGCTCCACGTATCACCTCGCACTAAAGTTTCCCACCTCGCATGGCGAAGTGGCTATCCGCGGGAGTCAGCGGGTTTCAAAAGAATGTATGTATGTGGCACTCAAAAAGACTGCCAAGGTTCCACCCAAACAGCAGCTTCAGGTGGCATCGTCGGTTCTGGAACCTCGGGAATGTACCTCGTTGGGGGATGCCACTGCACAAGTCCCGCTTGATCCGTCCAAGCCGGAACAGACAGTAACCGTAGGAGCCGTGGATGTGCCATGGCTACACCAGGCTATAATTCAGACCTTGCGAGAGTATTCCGATGTCTTCGCATGGTCTCCTCTGGATATGCCCGGGGTCTCTCCCGATATAATAACGCACAAGCTAAATATCGATCCCAGCATAAAGCCAATCCAGCAGAAGCAGAGGAAATTCGCTCCGGAACGAAATGAGGCCATTCGAATCGAGGTAAAGCAACTCTTGGATGCAGACATCCTGTTCGAAGTATATTACCCCTCCTGGTTATCGAATCCAGTAATGGTGGTTAAATCCAGTGGGGCATGGCGGATGTGCGTCGACTTCTCCGACCTCAACAAACATTGTCCGAAGGATTGTTATCCCCTACCTTCCATAGATCAAAAGGCCGAGGCCATCACTGGGTATGAGGCCCTATGTTTCTTAGATCTGTACAAGGGATACCACCAGATATTTATGGATCCGCAAGATGCCATGAAGACAGCATTCATCACTGCTTTTGGGTGCTATGCTTTTAAGAAAATGCCCTTCGGGCTCAAGAACGCCGGAGCCACATACCAGCGCCTCATGGATCGGGTTTTCCACGGCCAGATTGGCCGCAACGTTGAGGTTTACGTGGATGACCTTGTTATAAAGAGTATCTTCCATTCTTCTTGTGTGCAAGATATCGCCGAAACGTTGCGCACCCTACGCATCTACAATTTGCGCCTTAACCCGGCGAAATGCACTTTTGGCGTCGGCTCCGGCAAGTTTCTAGGATATATGGTTTCACAACAAGGTTTGCAGGCCAACCCGGCCAAACTTCGGGATGTGCTAGAACTGCAGCCACCCAAGACATTCAGGGATGTTCAGCGCCTCACAGGTGGTTTGGCGGCCTTGAATCGGTTTTTATCTAAAGCGGCGGAGCAACAGCTCCCATTCTTCAAAGTCTTGAGACAGGCGAAGTCCTTTGAGTGGACACCGGAGTGCACCGAGGCCTTCGAGGCTTTGAAACGTCATATACAGCAGCTGCCTACTTTGTCAGTTCCTCTCCCCGGAGAGCCGCTTTACTTATATTTGGCTTCCTCCGAGGAAGTCATTAGCGCTGCACTTGTACGAGAAGCCAATGGGGTTCAGCATCCCGTGTATTTTGCAAGTCGTGTTCTCCACGGAGCAGAGACACGATACTCCGTGTTAGAAAAAACTGCTTTGGCAATTGTTATGGCAGCCCGGCGTCTACGGCCATATTTCCAAGGACGTGAAATACGGGTTCTGACCAATCATCCTATCCGCCAGATTCTTGTCAAACCCGAGGTGTCTGGGCGCCTCGCAAAGTGGGCCGTCGAGTTAGGCGAATATGATATTCAATATCTTCCCCGACGAGCAATCAAGGGACAAGCACTTGCCGACTTTCTGGCTGAAACCCCGGGAGACGTTCCCCAGTCTCCGACAGACAGTGATACACATCACTCCGCTACCCACGTACCCGCACATATGAAATGGCAGCTATATGTAGATGGAGCCTCCACAACTCGGGGAAGTGGTGCCGGGATACTCCTCATTGACCCCGAGGAGGTTGAAGTAAAATACGTCATCCGTTTCAAGTTCAAGGTGACTAATAATGAAGCGGAGTATGAGGCAGTTCTCGCCGGGCTCCGGCTCGCTCAATCCTTGGGCGTTCGACATCTTGAACTCTTCACAGACTCCGAGATCGTGTCCAAACAAATTCAGGGGACCTATGTCGCCAAGGATGAGACAATGATCAGGTATCGTGCTCTAACACTCAAGCTCATGTCAACTTTTGATGCAGTTATTATCCAGAAAATACCGCGTGCTCAAAATACAAGAGCAGACGCACTCAGCAAATTGGCCTCCGCGGTCCAAACAAATATATCTCCGGATATCATGGTCGAAGACCTATCTCATCCAGCAATTCAGGAGGCCACAGTTTCGGTACTGGCCAATAGTGATCCGAGTTGGATGACTTCTATCATCCAATATCTCCGAGATGGAGTCCTGCCCACTGACAAGCTATGAGCTCGGCAGGTTGTCCTCAAAGCTCCCAAATACTCCTTTCATGATGGAGTCTTATACCGGCGGTCATACCTACAACCGAGTCTCCGATGTCTCGCTCCTGCCGAAGCTACCCAAGTTCTGCGGGAGGTTCACGAAGGGGCCTGTGCCAGCCATATCGGCTCCCGGACATTAGCCAAGAAAGTTCTTCGCTGGGGATACTATTGGCCAACACTGTTCAACGATGCTCACGACTTGGTGACCAAATGCAGCAAGTGCCAGCTGCACTCCCGTGTAAAGCATCTGCCACAGACCGAGCTCACTGGAATCCAGAGTGCGTGGCCGTTTATTCAGTGGGGTATCGACATTGTTGGTCCATTCCCCACTGCTCCGGGAGGATTGAAGTTCCTGGTTGTTGCCGTAGACTACTTCACTAAGTGGGTCGAAGCCGAACCACTTGCAGCCATTACTGGTCAGAATATCTTGAAATTTGTGTGGCGTAATATTGTTTGTCGCTTCGGCATCCCGAGCACTATCATCTCGGACAATGGTAAACAGTTTGCCAACGATCCATTCCGGTCATGGTGTAACGAGCTCCACATCAAACAGATTTTTACTTCGGTTGCTCACCCTCAAGCCAACGGGCAGGTTGAAGTAACCAATTGGACACTACTCACGGGAATAAAGAAGCGCCTGGATAATGCCAAAGGACTCTGGGCTGAAAATCTTCCACAAGTCCTATGGGCTTATCGCACAACACCGCATACTTCTGCCGGGGAGACTCCTTACAGCCTTACTTACGGTTCCGAAGCCGTTATCCCTGCTGAAATCAGTGTGCCGAGTCCTCGCCTCCTCACATTGGTTCCAGAGAATAATGACGAGGCTCTCCGGGCAAATTTGGATGAGCTTGAAGATCGCCGTGACCAATCATTCATTCAACAGGCCAGATGTAAACAACGAGCAGCCCGGTATCATGACCTCCGGGTCCGAAGCACTCAATTCAATGTTGAGGACTTAGTTCTTCGGCTCAACTTAGCCAGCAAAGCTGCCCCCGAAGGGAAATTACACGCTTCTTGGGAAGGTCCCTACCGAGTCGTTGCCGCACACGACTCTGGATCCTATCAGCTTGAACATCTCAACGGGACCCCGATTCCCCGAAGCTGGCACGTCACTAACTTAAGGCGTTTCTATCTGTGAAGGCCACATCTCAAGTACCATCTTACCTTTAATTTCTTTTATAGTTGTTATCTCTCTTTGTACTTTTGAGTTTGCTCCGGCACTTATCATTGAATAAAAATTCTTTCTTTGCATATCTTGCTGTGTTATCCTTTACGTTACGGGGACGCCCTAACGCACTCATATTATCATTACTAGTCTCCGGACAATTAAAACTCTTTCTCTCGGTCCGTCCGAGGAGATTCGCATTTTAGTCCCCGGACTCCTATCACTTTCTCGTCTGTTTAACCGGAGAAGTGTTTACTCCCGCCTGATCCGTCCGGGGAGGTGTTACTCCCGCCTGATCCGTCCGGGGAGGTGTTACTCCCGCCTGATCCGTCCGGGGAGATTGGATTTATCCATACTGTGTTCCCGAACACTCAATTAACACAATTAATAATTTTTCCTGTCGTGTTCCCGGACACCCGATTAAAATAGTTTATAACCTGTTGCTTTCATTAAACCCGTTTGTACACACTACAACAGTTTTATTATCTTTTGAATATTACAAACGTCATAAAGTTTTTTACATAAGACTTCAAACATAAAAAAAAAAAAAAACAAAACAAAAACACAACAACAAAAGGAGGAAAGCCATTATCTCCGGCCCCCGAGCCAATACTCGGCGCTCCGGCGTTGCTGCCTGCTTCTTGATCTTCGTTGCGTCCTCCGGGACCCTGAAGTTCTTCGGCCTCGGGCTCCGGCTCTGTCATCCCCTCGAGCTTCCCTACGCCGAGGACTGGCTCTGGGCGCTTGCCTAGGGACTTCGTTTCTGGTCCGCGCTCGGCTACTTTGTTGTGGCGAGGACCTCGGGGTTTGAGCCCACGGCTCAGGGTCCCACTCCTCCGGAGCCATCACTTCGATTTCCCGGGCCAGCTCCTCGACTACCTCCTCGGCAACCGCCGGGGGTTCTTCTTCAATTATGGTCACCGGAGCTGGCTCTCGGATAACTATGCCTTTGCTCTGTCCAGAGGGTTTCTTCTTGTCCTTGGTCTTCTTGTCCTTCCGAGGCGCTTTCGGGGTACCTTGCCTCTGGCTTGTACTGGCAATAAACTCCTCGGCAGAGGGTCTCCATCTGCCTCGGCCCTTGAGCCCTTCATACATGCTCAGAAGCAGCTCGAGTACTTCTCGCTTCCTTACGAGCTCCGAGGCATCCGCGGGTTAGTGGCTGTCAGCGCCGAGATTTCGCTCTGGATCTCAACGACCCGCTCCTCTACTTCTTCAAAGGTCAGAAGACCGAACTCCGAGAGTATCCGGTCATACTCCCTCTGATGCACAAGGACGCGGCTCATCTCGGCAGCGGTAGACCGATATTTCATCTCGAAGTCTTTGGCTTTCTCCTCGGCCTCAACTACTTTCCTCTCTGCCGAGGCTACCTTCTTCTCCAGCTTTGGCACTACGTGCATTTGCAGATGATTCTTTTCTCCGCGGAACCACTCAAGTGATTGCATTAGCTTCTTTATTGTTTCGTGCAGCTCCGCGGTGTTCTAAACAGATAATAAGAGTCAACCAGATCGATTACTCTCAAGCATGTACAAGTTGGAATTCAGCTCGACAACAGACATAAATTGATCATGCAAGTAAAAAGAGAAGTGCAAGAGTCTGAGAAACAGAAATTATATTTCACATCTCAAAAGTACAACTGTTTCAATCAGTACATCATTCCTAACATTCCTAAAAATGTACAACTTTAAATTTGCGGGGATCGACTGACCTCCCGCTCAACTGCCTCGGCCTCTTCGGGCAACCCCTCAGTCTCTTCAGTTGCTGCGACGGCCTCGATCGCAGCTGGGGCTTCGGCCTCCATCCGTGGAGGGGGCTCAATGCTCCGGGGAGCGGTGACCAGCTCACCTCGGCAGAATGCCAGGAATTCTTTGTCCTGGTCCACCTCGCAGTTCGCCACTTCCGCGGCCGTCAGAAGTTGCTTTTTCTCCCCGAGAGCTTTCACCAGGGGCCACTCGGGCAGATTTGCTAGCGCGGCATAGTAGGCCTTCTCCACTCCGGCCACTGACTCAAAGTCATACCCGAATTCTGGACGATATACGTCCACATTCGGGTAGACCTCCTTCACTTGCTCCAGCAGCGCGGATCGAGTGGCCTGGTCCCCAATAGCCACAAACTCCGTTTGGAAGTCGAGGAACGTGGTCGGCGAAGGCCTTCAGCAATGCTCCCTGCCCCTCGACTACGGCAGCTTCCTTAGCTTCCATTTCTGCCCGCAGCTGAAACAGTTCACCTCGGAGAGCGTGGTTCTCCGCGTCCACCCCGCGCAGACGCGCGACCTTGGTTTCGACCAAGGCAGCCCTCTGGTGTGCCTCGGTCATATCGTGGGCCAGCCGGTCGTTGCGCACCCGCAGTTCCCTGGCCACCTCGGCCAGCTTCTCCTTTCCCTCCTTCTCGCTCTTACGGCCGAGGTCTAGGATACCTCGCGCCAGGTGCAGGAGTTCTTCGGCATCCGCGCCCTCCAACCCCAGAAGACTCGGGGTCACCTGTTCAACCTGGACAGTTACACGACAAATAAGGTCATCCGCAGCCTTCATAACAGACACTTCATGCACATAGAATACGATCAACATTTTAAGTTTACCTGCGAGCTCTCCCCTACCCGGGGTCTTTTGGATGGCGCTTGCGGAGTCCCAGTAGGCTCCGGCCTCTTCTTTGATACGGGAGGAGACCCCGCCGGCGTCACCCGTTCTTCCGACCCCGTCGACGGTCGTGCACTCGGTAGCATCTTCCCCCGGGGAGACACCTCAGTGGCTTTCCCTTTCTTTTTTGCCGTCGCCGACGCTGCAGGGCTCCCAGCAGGCTCCTTTCCGAAGCGTCCCACTGCATGCAAAGGTTGTGGTTAGTCCTGCGCAAAACGACAGTTTAAACTGCAAGAAAAAGAATTCTTACCCTCTTCAGTCCCTGCATTGCCCGAATAATACAGACTCAGCCCTGCCTCCTCCAATTCCTCCTCGGAACAGAGGGTTTTGAAAGTCCCCACTGTCCGGAATGTGTGTATCACTTCGGCCCCCGGGCTCTCCACAGGAGCGGTGTCAAGAACCTCATCAGTCCTCCACTTCGGCAGAGCTACTTTATTCCTAATGAATATAAACCTCTCCTTCCAACCCTCTACCTTACTCGGGTTCTGAACCTTGAACCCACCTCGGGCTCGGGGACTAAAGGAATACCACCCCTTGGACTTCCCGAAGTTTTTTAGTTGGAAGAAGAACCTAAAAAGCTCTACAGTTGGTTCTAATCCGGCCTGTTTACAGACCACGGTGAATCCCACCACCTGCCTCACCGCGTTCGGCGCTAATTGACAGAGGGCAATACCGTAATACTTCAGCAATTGGGTGACAATGTCCCACAGCGGCAGTCTCAGGCCTACTCTAAGGGAATCTATATATACACTAATAAACCCCTGCGGTGGGCAACAGGCCCTATCCTCGGGGTTAGGGATTATATACTCGAGGTTGAAGGAAAGGTAAAATGACGGGAGTTCCCTCTCAATTTGCTCTCGCGACATCCGTAGTGCCACGGAGGACACCTCCCGACCCTCCTCCGCGCACGGATAGAAAGCAACCATCATAACATTGCATTCCCGGCCGTCGACCCTATCTATGGTCCTAACCTCATTCCTCTCCGGAATGAGATATGATAGAGGGGGGATGTCTAACGGGGTATTCGAAGTCCCTAATTCTTCAATCGACCCAGAAGATGAGGGAGAAGATGAAGAAGACGAAGAGGGAGACATACTTACTTGGGTGAAATTTGAGAAGGTTGATTTGAGAAGTTTTTGATCTGAGATGAATCACGAGTGCAGATTGCCTCTTTTTCCTGCTTTCTAAACTGATGAATCGCAATGAAGAAGATGAAAGGTTACTGTGCAGTTACTACAATTATATACACAAAAACCAACGGCTTCGATGCAGGCTACTGTGCAGTGATGAGGATTTAAGCGTGCTCTTCACGCGCTTTACAGTTCCCGAGGCGCGTGGGGAACAGGTTTCTTGGAAGTTGCAGAGCGTGTCACTTCACATCCCTCTCTCTCATGATGGCGCCGCCAATCACATCAGCCTCACCCTTCGTCAGGAAGATTCAAACTACACCCCGGTGTACACTCCACCTCGGTCATACTACCACACTCCGGTGTACCCCCACCTCGGCCAGGTTGTTATAAACTCCCAACGCGTTTCTTGCTTCTGGGAAACTCGATATCTCGATAAATGTCTTATGCACTTCGGCCTAGTTCAGTCATCCGTAAACACTTCGGCCCGCCAGCGACCCCGGTCCTTCTTGCTTCGGTTCCACTCCGATGACAACCGAAGCTCCTACCTCGCTTCGGCTGGGGGGGGACAATTGATAGGGATAACCCGATCACCTCGGGTCGGGCTAATACCAGAGCCCACTGATCGGCCCAGCACGTGCAAGCCCAGCAAGCACGTGAAGGCCCACCACGCGTAGACCCAGCAGGCCCAGGAACGCGCGTTGGCCCAGCGAGTGGTTTGTTCCGCAAATCAAGGTTGAAGATTCGTTCCCAACCGCCATGCAGCTGGAAGTGGGCGTGAATATAGGAAGTTAGTTAGGGTTCAGTTAGGGTTTAGGAAAGCTAAGTATAAATACGTGAAAAGAACTCTGGATTAGGGTTCGCACTCTGTATACTGAATTACTACCTGTAAACTCAACGTTCTAGTAAAGGAAACACCTCGGCAAGAGTGATTTTCTGCCCGTGGACGTAGATCTCCGGATCGAACCACGTAAATCTTGTGTTTTTATATTCTGTTTGTGTAGATTATCGTTAGATTTTGTGGTGACCGGATTGCGCTTTATCAATATCTGAAAAGGGATTTTGGAAATACTGTGTAGTTGAAGGCATCATACTGCACAAATTTGAACATCTCGTGGATTATGAAGAGATAATCCTCAAGTTCTTCGAAGCCCATGATTAAATTTTGTGCCTTCATCTTCGGTTCGTCCTCAAGGTAATAACTGGAGAAAGAAGATGTAGTTTGTTTGTGGTGGATTTACAAGCATAAACGAGGTCAATATCAATGTTGGTACAAAGCTGCGAGTTGTAACACGTCAGAGGGCGTAATGGTCATTGAAGTACACCATTTGGGGGTATATGGGTAATTGAACATTAGACCCAGGAAAAAGCTGATAATTCTATCACACCCCCTAAGATAGAATTAGTATCCCATGAATAGTGGCGAAAAAGCAAATTTGTAGCGGGCTTGATGATAATTATCATTTTCCTCAATGGTAGTAACTATGGACTAAAGGTTACAATTTTATCCAATCTTGGGTGGTAGCTCCAAGTAAACGTGCCCTAAATGTATTTGTTCATAAAATTGTATATCAATGACAATAGTTATTGATGCATAACTAGTGTTTCCATCCGTGCAAATGCACGGGATGTCCATAAAATACAATTTTTTTTATTTACAAAATTTAACACATTATAAAAGAAAAAAAATCTAAGTCAAATAAAATTTTGATCAAGTTTAAAAACAAATACAAAGAAACAAAAGGAGTTACTTCATTGATGTATTTCTTACATTTACATGCTAATGACGAAACTACATATTTCGGAAACTTCTTGAAAGACAACATTCTTAGTTTTCTTTATTCAACAACTTCATCAGAGCAAGTCAATATTTTCAGTCCCTCTTTGTTGGGTACCCTAAAAAATGCTACGAATACTTGACCATGACTGAATACCATTTTTTTTTAAAGTCCGACATGACACAGTGATTGTCCTTGACTTTTGTTGATTGTCATTGGTTATGACACAATAATTAGAAATTTCCTTCTTTGAAATTTGAAGGGTAGCCTTGGATCCAAAGGAGTTAGAGAAAGCCTTAGAATTATGACCATGTCCCCGTAGTTATTTCCAATTATGACATTTCCTTCAAGAACATATTTCCCCAGCCTCGTTAAGAGCAACCTTGTACCATTGCACAACCCTCTTAAGTGATCTATGTTCTTCAACAACACCACAAGAGTGCACACTTTAAGGTTGAGCTCATGATTAGGAACACTAGAACACTTTAACAAATTTAAGAATTCAGGAGTGTGGACATCCACCAACATGTCTATTGATACGTAAATTTCGTATCTAGTTAAAATGCGCAACATAATAAAATATATGTTGAATATCAATTTTATATTGATTATTTTTAATATTAGGAATTGGGTAAATAAAATTCCTAAGTTAAATAGTCAATTTAATTGGTGATTTACTATATATTTTATTGACCAATGGGAAGCCGCCACACGTCAAGATGATGTAGATATTACTAAATTAAATTAAATTAATTTAGTAATTATCCACGAAGATGAGGATAAACATCAAGTCATGATGGACCAATCAGAATGCTCCATATGTCAAGTTGTTGCAGTAATTATTAAATTAAATACAATTAATTCAAAAATTATCCTATGGATAATGATATTGTGAAGGATCAATCATATCACTCCATTCACACTCAAGCCCATTAGAGTTTTTCTATCCTACAACTATAAATAGGGCCTCATTCTCCACCAAAAGTCACAACAACACAAGCTCAAGAAAGATGGTACAAAACCAATCTTGAGATTAACGCGGTACAAAACCACAATCCGATGTTACAAAGCCAAAATTCGGCATTACAAAGCCAATCCGGCGTTACGAAGCCAATCTTGAGATTTTCAAGGCGTTACAAAGCCAATCTCAAGATTTTCAACGTTTGATCCGAGATCAAGGTGCTAAGCCCCTTCAATCGGCATTTTCAAGTCAAAACTTCGAAGGTGTTCTTCGTCATTCGTCAAGATCTTCAAAGACGTTCTTCGCATATTGAATCAAAAGCATCGTTTAATTCAAAATCAAGTCTTTGAATTAACGTTACTCAAGTCAAAGTCCAAAACCGGGGAAAATCAAAGTCAACTCCAACATCAATCAATCGAAGAGAAGAATCAGAGGAGAACTAGAGATAGGAACTCACAAGTTGTAAACATTATCCATTTGATCGGAGAAATTCGATCCTGTAATTCTTTTTTGTGTTTATTTATTTATACACGAAATTTGTTATTATAAATTTTGCACGCCCGGTGGGAGAATCTCGACCTCTCATCTCTCACTCTTCAACGTAAATACTCAAAGTCTAGAAAAATAATAATGGCCAATCACAAGGCACTGATGGTCAAGATAAATTCCTCAAAACCTTCAAGTGCTAGCGTTGGAGTCATCACAAGAAGCATGTCCAAAACTCTCCAATCACAATCATCATCTTTCGAAATTGTTGACAGGAGTTCACCATCTTGTTGCTAACGTAGCAAATGAGGAGGACGACTCTGCATGCTCTACTACTCGTTCTTCGTCAAGTTCAGAAGTAGCACACATCATGACAACGGACGTTTCAATTCTTGAAGAACAACTTGCAAGTCTAACTAAAGCCATTGAAGGACTTACAAAACATGTTCAAGAGCAGGACTCGAAGATTGAAAACCTGAGGAGCAAGATTGACAACTGCGATACAAGTCGTGCTCCTGGGAAAGAACCAACTGAAAATCAAGGCGACGTTGAAACATCTAGAAAACGCGATGTCATTGACAAGGAAATGCCTCTGGAAGAGATTCAAGAGTCTATTGATGGTATGATTTTCGTTGACCAACTCAAGGAGATCATCATGGAGACTATCAAAGACAAATTCGAGGGGAGCTCGAAGTCTTCTTTCACATACACCAAGCCATATACTCAACGAATCGACAGCTTGAATATGCCAATGGGTTATCAGCCACCCAAGTTCCCATAATTTGATGGAAAAGGTGACCCTAAACAGCATATCGCCCACTTCATTGAGACATGCAATGATGCCGAAACTTATGGTGATCACTTGGTGAAATAATTTGTTCTATCTCTGAAGGACAATGCATTTGATTGGTACACTGACTTGGATGCAAACTTCATTGACATCAATTGTTTCTATAGTACTCGAAGAACCGCCAGCATGATAAAGTTGACCAGCACACGACAATGGAAAGAAGAGTCTGTAGTCGGCTACATCAACCGATAGAGGAATTTGAGTCTTAATTGTAAAGATCGTTTATCTGAAGCTTCTGCAATTGAGATATGCACACAAGAGATGTAGTGGGGCCTTCGATATATTCTACAAGGAATTCGCCCACATACATTTGAGGATTTAGCTACTCGAGCTTATGATATGGAGCTAAGCATGACTACAAGTGGAGTAAAAGGACCGCCAATTCAAGAGCCCCGCAAGTTCAACAATAGACAAGATTGGGCCATCCTGCCCAATCCGAAAATAGATTGGATTGACCCCTAGTTTTATTGGCCCGAAAAAAATGGGCTTACATGGCCCGATCCAAGCAGGTCGACAGACCAATGAACTCAATCCGATCTAAACCGAAAAACTTAGCTGGCCTGATTTTTTAATTTTTATTTTTCCTTCAACTAATTTTTAGAGGGAAAAGTCCTTCCATATTTCTTGAAGGTTTAATATACATAAATAAATAAAATAAATTAATTTTAAAACCTAGTAATGTTAACAGTTATGATCTTCTATTCCAAATCATGTTTCATCTTGTATTTCATATATAATCTCCACTAATTAACTATCATTTGTATATTTATGATGTTATCCTATACACATGACATATAATAAATGTTATAGAATACAAGATGAAACACGTTTTAAAATAGAATATCCCATCCGTGTTAATGTGGCAAACATAGCTGATTGTGTAAAAGAAATTGGTGGTTCTTTTTGCACAAGCGCACCACAACTACTCAGTAATTTGATGAAATAGAGAAGACTTATAATAGGTGCATCATGTTTCTTCCCTAATGAAACATAATGTTGGGAAATTTTGTTATATTTCACTGGACTTATAAACTTGTTTGTTTTTTTTTATTTATTAAAATGTCTTATTATTGTTTCCTCGATTGCTCACTAATTCCTAGGTTTACTAGTCCACTTATCCACTAAACTATACTTAGGGTCCACTTGGTTGTGAATCATCAATGATAATGATAATAAGTACGAATGAGGAGTCAATCATATTATGAAAACAATGTGGGAGAAGTTATTAATAAAATGAGGCATTGATTAACTTATTCATTGTGTATCAAACACCACAAATGAAAATGACTCATTATTCATTCACATTCCCTATACGACTATACCTAAATTCCCCAACCGAGCGGGCTCTTAATGCTTTTGCAAATATTTGATAAGTCATACTTGATCTCGCTTATAGTCTTCCATCCAAAGTCTTGGCCAAATCCTAATTTTCCTAACTAACTTACAACCTATAGTCTTGTTCCTAATTATATATTATGCACTGTTTCTTATCCCCCCCCCCCCCCCCCCTTTTTTTTTAATCTAAATGTTGGACTTAATAAATTATCTCATTTTGCTGCCCCGCTCCTAGTTTGGAACTGAAAGATTAGCTGGGTTAATAAATTGTATCGTTTTGTTGCTTCTGCTCTTAGTCTAGAACTGAAAGTCTTGGTGAATCTTGAGGGTCACGCTAGTAAATCCCTTAGGGCAGTTTATCTTCCCCTTCTTCTATATTTTTCCTAACACAACAAAATTGAAAATCTTATTATTCCTCCATTCTCTTGTTTTATTAAATTCTTGTTATCACCATCACAGGCTAGTCTTCTTGCGCGCCTTACGTAATTTTTATACTTTTTATATCTTTCCTTTTTCTATATTTTTCCTAACACAACTGGATTGAAAATCTCATCATTCCTCGGGTGAGGACGGGAGGAAGGGGCGATTTTGCACTTCTCGACAAATATAATCTGTTTTGTTATTCTACGCGTTATTCCATTTTTTTGTAATGAAGTTCTTATTCTTAATTCTTGGGCTCAGGAATTCCAATATAACTTAAGTGATACAGTAAAAGCTTTTATGTATCGAATTTCATTCACTCCACGGTTGGGAACTAATGATTAGTTCTATCTACAAATATTTTGGATTTGGGCCTATAGCCTTTTCAGATCTTCCAAGTATTATGTGCGTTTTAGTTTGATAGATTTGTATTTTATTGCATTTAACAGATTATTACCTGTACTTCCGAGATAAAGTAAGGTAATAGAAAATGATATGAACAATATATCAATTATATAAGGGTAAGATGTGGGAAAAGTATACATATATCCTACTTATGGACATTCGTAGAACATGAGAGATTTTGACCCTCATTTTCCAATTTTGCCTCTCGAACTGGGTTGTGCACAGATGCTTGACACACGACGTGTATGCATGCATTTAGGTCAATTTAGATGAGTCATTTATAGTATTTGTATGCGTTTTTAGTTTGTTTATACTTAGATTCATTATATTGTGCCATATGATGTGTGTATGTGGGCGCTTTTAGGTAACTAGGTGGTTAAGGCAAAAAGTACTTTTGGACGAAATTTGACGAGCATACTGACAAACAGAGTTTTTAGCTAAGAAAACACACTTATAATATAGATATTATTCGTGTGTTTGTTAGTTCTAAGCTCCCATTTGTCATATAATTCGTATTTTCTTTCTTTAGTTGGCAAATTGGGTTTTGAGTGTTTTGTAGGTAAATAGTCCAAAAGTAGACGAATATAAAGAAATCGAAGAAACGAGTATGAAAGAGCAAGGGACAAAAACATCGGGTAAAAAGAGGTGAAAGTGCAGAATTCCAAACTGATACACCTTCGGTATTTTGGGAATATCTTGAGATATACATATCCAATGGAGGAGAAATTAGCAGCATTGGAAAGTTATCTCAAAGGGCTACAACTTTGTCAGAGAGAGCCAAAGCCAAAATTGGATCCGAAAATCTTGGAAAATGGCTTTGAAGTTGGACTACAGGGGCAATTTTAGCCGTGCACGGACATACCGTTCATCCATGTATATACCCGCACAGTCTGTGCGTCTTTCTAGTGAAAACAACCTATTTTGCATAGCGCACGACCTGACCGTGCACCACTGTTCATTCGTGCACGAAATGGGCGAAAATTACATGGGTTAGGCTCTAAACCTTCCCATTTTTGGTCCATTACTCTAAAAAGACCTTAGATCGGTTTAAAAATCCTTCCTTATTTAGATTTCATATCATTCATCATTTATATAGTTTTTCGAGAGAGAAATTAGAGAGCAAAAGAAGGGGATTGAACTTGACGATCAAGATCAGGGGTGGGAAAAAATACCAAAATGTCGAGATACCGCACATACCATATCGAAAAATGATCGAAAATAACAAAATTTTTGGTATACCGAATTTTCGGTACGGTAACAGTATGATAATCTAAAAATTTTGGTATTTTCGTTATTTCCGGTATTTCGTTATATATTGTTATGCCGAATTTTTTTCGATATTTTGATAGTTCGGTATTTCAGTATACCAAATTCCTGACTGTATACCGTAAATTTTCAGTATACCAAAATCAACGATATGGATCGGTATATACCGATACCGATACAAAACTCGGTATACCGAAATTTCGATATGGTATCGGTATTTATCGATATCATACCGTATTCGACATACCAAAAATTCGGTATGATAACGGTATGGATTTTCGGCGTACCTAAAATTTCGGTACGATAACGGTATGAACAATTTGGTATGGTATACAGTATTGAACCACCCTTAATCAAGATCATCATTAAAATATGTTTTATCTTTTCATTTTCATTTAATATTTGTATAAACATGATTATGTCTATATATTTGTGTTTATCTATTATTATTATGATCATGGTTAGCCAAATTTCCTTAATCTAGGATTAGAGAGCAGATTATGAGTGATTAGTGATTATTACTCGATTAATTCAATCCCGTGTTATGTTATTAGTTGATTAATTGTTTATTATGTTTGTTGAATGAATTGATCACTTATTTAAAAATTATTATGGATTAAATTAGAATCGAGAGGGGATATTTAGTTCGAGATCACATTAATCAACATGGTTAAACAATAGAATCGAGAGATTTGAACTAATCGCGGGAACTTAGATCTTAGGATCCATTGAGAGTTGCATTTGATTAATCGACCGGAGACGACAACTAATGCACCCACACAATTCACTCCGAGAGGGGGATTTGTATACATGTGTGATCATTTCCTAATACGTAGTATTCGATCTAAAGATTGAATTAATTGGGTTGTTAATTGTTGATTGCCCTGAACCGAAATCTATTCCTAGATTACCTTTATCAATCAGTTAAACTCTATAATTTGCTCTGTAATCTATCCTATTAGCTTTAATTGTTAGTTTGTCTTCAAATTAGTTTTCAAAATATCAAAAACCCAATCTCGACCGTTTAGATAGCCATTTAGTGTTTATTACATCCTACTTCACCGATATCGAAACCAGTCCTCGAGGGATCGACCTTGCACTCATCTACTAGCTATGATAGCCCCATACGCTTGTGGGTGCTCGTTTAGTATATTTACTAGATGTGTGTTAAGTTTTTGGCGCCATTGCCGGAGATTGGGGAACGATAGCTGGATAGTAGTGTGTCAAATACTTAAGTGATACTCTAGGCATTTACTTTTATTGTA
This sequence comes from Ajuga chamaepitys, assembly GCA_958295605.1. NCBI lineage: Eukaryota > Viridiplantae > Streptophyta > Magnoliopsida > Lamiales > Lamiaceae > Ajuga > Ajuga chamaepitys. The sequence goes on along the minus strand of OY282508.1, from coordinate 49,441,516 downwards.
CATATTAATATATATATTGAAAAAAAAATTGTGTATTCTTTTCTTATAATCATTGATTTTCATTGTTGGAGCTAAACTTTATTCTATTATTTTGCGAGATTATTGGAGAGAGCTATGTATTCGTCATGTTATATATGGTATCCAACTGCGCTAGTGGAAGGGATTGTTGACTTAGAACATAGTCTGGTGATGGGCATAAGAGTGATGAAATCACCAATATACCAATGTGAGCAGTAGATGAATGAAATGTGGGTTGCTGCCAATCAAGCTCTGATGGATATAAGAGCTCAAATAGAAGCTTTGTAGGTGTGGGCAGATAAGTTGGTTGTTATTCTTTCAAGCCTACACGAAACTGAAGTTGACTTATAGGAGCAAGGATTAATAGTCGACATAGCAGAAATTGAAGAGATCTTTGAGGAGAAGTTGTGTGAGAGTGTTGAAGATAGGAATCAAGAAGAAATTCACATGCAAGTTTTGTGTGATTGGCGTGCAAGTTTTGAGTTGTCACGTCTCCATAATTTTAGATAACTTACTTCACAATTGGGTATGAAATTGATTTTTTTTTTTTTTAATAATATAAAGCCATAATATTGTCATAGATCTTTCTTGCCATGGTTGCATTAAAGATTCACCCATCTTACTTGAGCAAACAAAAGCATGGCAAGAGAAATATTTCTTTTTAGATCCTAGATAACATTCATGAAAGTCGGGCCGTCGACTTAAAAATAAGCGCTTGTTGGGAGGCAACCCGACGGTTAATTTTAGTTTAAATTTGTGTTTTTTGTGAGTTTTATGTTTTTAGTAGGTTATCTTTACCTTTTTATGTTCAAATTTTGCAGGTGAATGCAAGGAGCGAGAGGAGAATACAAAAATGATGAGACGGGGCTCAAGATTCCAACAAAAGGGAGGGTTGTATGCTCTAAAAAAAAACCAGAACAGGTTTGAGGACACATAACGTGAATAATTTCGATTATTTTCTTAATCTCCTCACCTTAGATATGCACTAAAACTCACACAACCCATATACACTTGGGAACTCGTATTCAAGGTGATTCCACCCTTCCCAAAACTCCTAAAATCTCCAAGGTATGTTCTTAATCCTCTTTTATTTTGAATTTTTTATGGTCTTTGGATGAATTAAGGTATTTGTGCTCATATGTGTTTAAATCCAAATTTCTTGTACATTTGTCAATGGAATTAATTGAATTTCATATATTGTTAAATTGTGAACATGAGGGTTGTGTAGGAGGCAAGTTTGTGCAATTTGGAGTTAAAATCTCTTGGAAACATTTCATCGAACATCTTGTGTGCCATTTCTTTTGTGCTTATCTTGTTGATTGAAGGCCAATTGGTGCTTATTTTTTGTGTTTTGTTCCGATAATATGTTCAAATTGGTTATGTTGATGAATGAATTTATGACCATTGTGGTTTAGAAGGCAAGTGGGTGCAAAATTCACATGCTCTTGTCAAATTTCGAAGCCTTTTGCCATTATGCTTGCTTAAATTACTTGAATTTGTTTAATCATTAATGATGATTTGTTGCATTTGAGTCAAACTAATTGGTAGCATGGTGCATTGTGCATTTTCTTATCTCAAACACATACTACCAATCTAGTTTGAGGAAAACCTTATTGAAATTGAGTTTAATTATTTATGCATGCTAATCAATATTGTTGAATTAGTTGTTCCGGTGTATATCGGTGATCAAACTAGATTGATGGCATTGTGATTATGATAATTGTTCAAGCTTCTAACCCATGCCCCAAATCTAGTTCGAGGGAGCTTATATGTATTCTTGGGCTATTCTAGGATTTCTAATCTTATGAAGCCCATGAATTTGTTGGAGTTGTGTGTGTTAGCTATGTTAATTGCATTATCAAACTAGTCGTGAGGCAATGTGTAGGTGAATATTGCTCAACAAACGTCTCAAATCTGGTTTGAGGAAGTTTAATTGTGAAGAGTTATGTAGGCCCTCTTTCCTATTAACTATGCCAAATGGAAACATCTATCGGGCATGAAGCATTCTCTGGACAGCATTGGGAGGCCTAGACCTTTCTACAACGCAGAGATGCCGTAGACATTGCAAATCGAATAATGGAATTGAAGGGATCATTTTTCAATGTCATCGCAACCTAGACGACCCATTCAAAAGAATATCATAGGGTAATCCAACGTCTAGGGGAGTTTATAAGCCATTTCGCAACACTTTTCATTTTAAACTATTTTTCAACTTTTGGGTTAGTAGCTAAAAATAGTTTGAGGGGGAGATTGTGTGTTGCGAAAACGACTTGGGCTTGCTAATGATATTATTTCCTTGCATTTACCGAAATTTTTTAACCTTGTTTTAGTAATAATATTTTTTTGAATATTTTTTTGTTTTGTTTATTGGATGATATTGCCTATGAGGTTGATGCTTGAATCTTGATAATTCTTTGTGATGGATTTTGAGAAAAAAAAATTTGAAAAACTTTCTTGAAAAGAGGAAATTATAGGTTGAAAATGTATTGGATATGTATCAACGGTGATAGAAAGAAAATGTTTTGTGCTTCAGAAAGTATAAATACATGTGCATGTGAGTTGCGAAATAGGGAATGTTTGTAATATGAGCCGATGAGGTTTTGAGCCTAATTGACGGACTCCTGTTTTTGGAGTTTAATTTTTCATTGATGTATGTATAATTGATCATGTGCATTTTACCTCTAGAACTTGCCTCGAGACTCTTTGAAATCACACGATTGATTATTGGCATTAAAAGTGATTAAGACAATTCTTTGATTGATATCGTTTTTTAGCCTATTGATTCGTTCTTGTACATTTGTGAAAATTGTCTCTAGTTAGTCCAATTGAGTTTGAAACCTTATTATACAAGCTTTATCCGTTTTTATAATCTTTTTTACCATACTTGGATTGAACGAGTTTGAGAGAGGAGGTTGGAAAATGGATAAGAAGGGTTTGGACTTGATAGAAAATACGAGGCGATGGTGGATAGTTGCTAAGAAAGAACAAAGAAAATAGAGGCCAAGTTATATTTGGAAATCAATCTTAGAATTTTTTTGACTTTATTTTTCAATTATTTAAAAAAAAAGACAAAAATGGGTCGAAAAACAATAAAAATTGACCAAAAACAAATAATAGGGTAGAATGGGGCGATATGTTCTTAGGGTCAGTCCTCAATTATTAAAAAAAAAAAGAGAAAAAATATATTGTAAATAATAATTGAATGTTTTGTGAGGATATGATTGAAAATAGGTCAAAAAATTCAAACTTTGGGTTTAATTTGGATGTGTTAGTACCCAACACTAGCCCATCTTTTATTACTTCCCATGGGCCATGGAGTGGAAAAACTTATATTCATGTGATATTAAAAATTAGTTGTTATAAGAGATAGGGAGATGACATCTCCCTGCTTTTCATGTTTTTGACAATAGAATATAAATTTCAGGAGTTAAACCGTAAATCAATCAACTAATACAGAAACTAATAAATCAAACAAACCAAGTAAACTCATCTTTTGCCATGCTTCGACTTCATACAAGACCATGGCAGTAATATTAACTCATAACTTGTAAAGAAATAAAGATGATGAGTTGGTTGAGGTAATTTAGGAGATGTAAGAGGTGAAATCGTAAGAGAAGTTGTGGAAGTGGATCTTGATGAGAATTAGCGAGTAAAACTCATTCAATCCAACTTGAGTCACTAATTTTTCAAATTTATCCTACCTAGTCCAAAGAGCCTACATTATAATCAAATGAAAGACCTTTATGATTCTTTGCTTGTAATTCTCATAGTGATGGAGAATTGAGACAACGTACAAGCTTATGGTAGGTCATGCATATACATTCAACTCGAGCGATACTCTAACCTCTTAAACACTTGAGTGCTTGAGTGATACACAAACTTGTGAGGATATTACGAACAGATCCCAACACATTTCTTGGCTTACTATGTGCATGTGTGTTATGTTGTTTTTATCTGAGATACGTTTCCAAGTGAACCCGATGATACCTATATATTTCCTCCGATTAAGAAAGAATATACTCTTTGATTGATTTTTATTGCTTGAGGACGAACAATACTAGTTTGAGGGAGTTGACAAACGGGATTTTTGGCTATGAAAACACACTTAGAATAGGAATTTTATCGTATACTCCCTCCATCCCGAATGAACTTGCACTGGTCCCTCGACACACATATTAAGAAAAGTTGCTTTTTGATAAATATTGACTTAGTCAAATCTATTTTTACCTTTATGTGATGGCAGATTTGTAATTATGTGATTAATGTAGGGTAGAGATGTAAAGTTTTATTTCCTAAAATAGAAAGTGTGCAAAAGGGGTGGGACACCCCAATGAGGGAAGTATGCAAGTTCAATCGGGACGGAGGGACTATTTGTTAGTTCTAAGCTCCCATTTGTCATATAATTCGTATTTTCTTTCTTGCGTCGGCAATTTGAGGTTTGAGTGTTTTGTAGGTAAAATAGGTCAAAAGTACGACGAATGTAAAGGAGTCGAAGAAACGAGCGTGAAAGAGTAAGGGACAAAAATGTCGGGCAAAAAGAGGCGAAAATGCAGAATTCCAAACTGATACACCTTCTGTATTTTGGGAATATCTTGATATATATATATATATATATATATATATATATATATATATATATATCCAATGGAGGTGAAATTTATGGCATTGAAAAGTAAACTCAAAAGGGCTACAACTTTGTCAGAAAGAGCCAAAACCAAATTGGACCTGAAGACCTCGAAAAATGACTTTAAAATTGGACTACATGTGCAGTTTTTGCCGTGCACAGACAGACCGTGCACCCATGTACATACCGACATGGTCCGTGCATCATTCCAGTGAAAACAAACATTTTTCATAGCACACAACCCGACCGTGCACCACTGTTTATTCGTGCATGGTCTATGCACGAATTGGGCAGGAATTCCATGGGTTAAGCTCTAAACCCTCCCATTTTGGCCCATTACTCTAAAAAGTTCTTAGATAGGTTTATAAAACCCTTCCTTATTCAGATTTTCATATCATTCATTATTTGTATAGTTTTTAGAGAGAGAAATTGTAATATCCCAAAATTTTAGTCTATTATTTAATTCTAAAATATTATTTTACGTGCTCGTATAAATAATTAGATATATAATTTATTACATCTTTTCAAAGTTGTGCATTGATATTTATTTTTACCACTAAAGTGGAATAAATATATTATTATTTAAATTAAACCCAAAATCTTATTTATAGATATTTGGGTCCGAACTAGTGAAAATTCTAGGACAGTCTACTAATATTTATTTATTCTTTTGCCAAATGCAAGTAAGGAAGCCCATATAATTATTTGAAAATTTAACTATTTGCTTAAAAATTCACTTTCTCTTTATATTAAGTTCAAGTCAAACTAATTTCATTTATTTCCAAAGAAAAATATTTATTTTGAGCAAATGATAATTGAAGGAATTATGTCTTGAATTTATTTTATGTTATTTATGTTAACACCCGATTTTTATATATTTATTCAGTATTCCAATAAATTCATTTATTCATTGAATTGGGTTAACTAATTATATTCAAGGTTGGGTTACGACCTAACCACAATTTGACCAGTTTAATATGTTCAAACCCAATAATATTGAGAATTATTATTTACTTATTTGCAAACCCATTTGTTTGCAGTTCGATTATATTATTTATTAACCTTTTTTTAAGCTCAATGTCTTAATAGAAAGATCATTCATTATAGTTTAGTCCATTGCATTTATTATTTATGTCATTAATAAGCCAAAATCCTTGAGTCCAAGATTGAAGTTCGATCCACTAAAAGTGTATAGGGCCCATGTCTTAAGCCGAAGGAGATCTCCGATTTGAATTACACGATCACTTATTAATCCCAGATCTTTGCAACCAATAAAATATATAATACACCAATAAGCTGGAAATAATTAATAACTAAAATCCTATCTATACCTCCAAAACCCTAGTATTAGATAGAAATAATTAATATATATTATAGCACACTTATATTACGGTTGTCAAAACTTGATTCCTCCTCTCCAACAATCATCACCACTTCGCCACCACGTCCATCTCACTTAAAAAAAAAAAGAACTAGCCGTCCGATTGAACCATCCACCATCTCTAAATTCCGTACAAAACAAACCTTATCCTTGAGACACAAGACCAACAAACATCTTCGCCATCCATAATCACCACCGGCGCCGTCTCAGCTGTAAGGACACCAATCTAGGTTCAATTTTCAAACAGGTAAACCAACCCTCAATTCAATCCCAAAATATTTTCTAATCGACACGTATAATAATAATGAAATCTAAACTCCCCTGTTCGAAATCCGGCCAAGTTTGTGCCAGTTTCCGGGAGCCTTGTGTAGGGGGAATCAGAGTCGGTGTATGTATGTAAATTGGTGCGTGTGTGTACAGCAGTTATAGTATGCGTGTTTAGTGTGTGTCTGTGTGTGAACTAGCGTGTATATAGTGTATGTGTTGGTATGTATTCAGTTACTGTGTGTGTGCGCGCAACTGTGATTTTAATGTGGGTGTGAGAATTGAATATGTGTGTATGATGGTGAGTATGTAGTGTATGCAGGTGTGTGTATATATGTCCGAGTGTGTCTGTGGGTATGTGTGTTTGCAACAGTGCAGTTGTGTGTGATAGTGTGTGCGGAATTGTGTTTGTGAGTATGCAGGTGTGTAGGTGTGTGGTGTGAGTTCATCTGAATAAGAGAGAAATGTGAGTTATGTGCCATTAATGAAGGAGAAGGAGATGATGACCAGGTGGAAGTGTCTATATATATATAATAATAATAATAAAAATGGTGGAGGGGACGTGGAGTGCTTACCAAAGGAAATTAATTCCCAACTTTGTTATCATTATTAATCTTATTTCCTTTTATTATCCTTTTTGCAATCCAACCACATTAACTCCATGAATTCAGCCCTATCACAACCACCCTTCTTCTATTCAAGCTTTTACCTTTATACAATTCATTGCCTAATTTTGGATTAAAGTAAATACCAAACCACTCCCTCTGTTATTGTTTTAAAAACCCTTTTAACTTCAATTCTTCTAATTAAAATTTAATATCTATAAATAAATACACGTGCGATTACGTGTAGGTTGCAAAGAACAAGGATCATGGTATCATGACATTCTATCAATTTTCGTCCAGATATTTCAGGTGCGAGTTTTACTGTTTATTGTTTTAATTGTATTTACATGACTGTATACGTGTGCCTTTATTTTCAAGTTATTACTTGCCAATACAAGTAATTATGCAATTTGCTACTTGCCAATACAATTTTAGTCCATTACCGGTATGCTACTTGCCAATAAAAGTTAGCTCTATGTGTCTTGCCAATACAAGCACATCATTATATAATTGTTACATTGTATGCCGCTTGTATTTATAATTATTGTGATAAATTGTAATCATCCACGAGCTGAAAGAAGCTCACCCCAACCCAACATTGACCCTTTCAGGTTATTTTTGGTGCGGACCGATGGAGTTGAGGCAGAGCCCAGAGCATATTGACTAATATTTGTTAGATAAATTGAATAATGGAACTACTTGGTGCTTGTGATATTTGAACTTATGCGTTGCTAATTAGACTCATTATAAGCATGTTAGGGGTAATGATAGAAGTATGGTTTGGATGTGGTGTGAATAATATAAGTTTATTTTTGTTATTTTTCTAGTGACATGTTTATTGACTAATAATTTAAATAATTAATATTTATTTATTTTTTTTTTATTTTTTTTGTGTTAATTAACTTAGTTGTTGAATTTTGAGCACACTACATATATAAATTTACTTGTATTCATGTTGCTACATATGTTTCCACTTTTGCCACAGCCTAGGCTGTATAGGCGTTTACTAATTAATTAGTCATGTGGCTTGTGATGTTACCATTACACATGATTTATATTAGAATTAGGTAGGTTAAGAATAATAGAAAATTATGATATACGTTTATTTATGTCCTAAATTAATTTATTATAAGCACGTTCATGTGTTGTTACTAAATAATCCTTTATCGAAGATAGGCTTAAGAATACTATAAATTTCCTGAATTATTTTGTTGGTAGCCTTTTATGTGCAATTGTACTTGATTGTATTATTTGAGTTATCCAAAGTTCAAGCTGATTCTAGTAATAAAGTATTGACTAGAATATTGTTTGGTTGTTGAATATTTGACTAATCGTGCTGATGTAACACGTCCTAGATGTTGCTAGTAATTATTCAAATATTATTGAATAGTTAATATTATGAAATTTTTCTTAGAAAAAAATCATGATTATTATGTGAAGTTCATCTTTTAGGAATATGTTTTGGAATAATTTTATTTATTGTTTTAGTTTCAATTAATTTTCCATGATCACTTACTTGCTAATAAAATAATATGGGTTTAACTAGTAATTGTCTATTTGTTTCGATGTTACATGTGGTATGAAGTTTTAAAATTTTTAAGTGCAAAGGGATGTTAGTTGATATAGATTATTAATCGGGATTTAAATCTTGAATCAATATTACTAGAAAAATAAATTTAGATGCATTTCCATTCGGTTCTTTTTACGAGTCTATTGTGACTATAAACTCATGATATTGGTTGTTGATTATTTTAAATGTTGTAAATTATTTTACGAAAATCGGATCGTTACAGAATTTAGAGAGTAAAAGAAGGGGAATTGATCCCTGAAGATCAAGATCAATATTAAAATATGTTTTATCTTTAGATTTTCATATGTATAAACATGATTATGTGTATGTATTTATGTTTATATATTATTATTGTGATCATGGTTGGCCAAATTCCTTAATCTAGGATTAGAAAGTAGATTATGGGCGATTAGTGATTATTACTCGATTAAATTCAATCCCGTGTTATGTTATAAGTTAATTAATGATTTATTATGTTTGTTAAATAAATTGATCACTTGTTTGACAAGTATTGTGGATTAAATTAGAACCGAGAGGGGATATTTAGTCCGAGATCACATTAATCAACATGGTTAAGCAAAAGAATTGAGAGACTTGAGCTAATCGTGGGAACTCAGATCTTAGGATCTGTTGGGAGTTGCATTTGATTAATCGACCGAAGACGGTGATTAATCCTATGCAATCCACACACAATTCACTTCAAGAGGGTGATTTGTATATATGTGTGATCATTTTCTAATACGTAGCATTTGGTTTAAAGGTTGAATTAATCGGTTTGTTAATTGTTGATCACCCTTAATTGAAATCTATTCCTAGATTACCTTTATCAATCGGTTAAACTCTATAATTTGCTCTTTAATTTATCCTATTAGTTTTAATTGTTAGTTTGACTTCAAATTAGTTTTCAATATATAAAAATACCCAAACATCGGTCATTTAGATAGCCATTTAATGTTTATTACATTCTATTTACCCGATATCGAGACCGGTCCTTGAGGGATCAACCTTGTACTCCTCTACTAGCTACTATAGTTCCATACACTTGTGGGTGCTCCTTTAGTATATCTAACTAGACGTGTGTCACATACGAGCAAAAGGAGTGGTGAAACGATAAAGTTTGAAAGAAATAGTGCCAAAAGACCAACTTAGTCGAGTGAATAAGCCACTCGGTCAAGGTGGAAGAAGAGATGAATTGAAAAAAAGGCCAAAGAATCAACTCGACTGAGTGACACTTGTGGACTCGGTCGAGTGGCGAGAATTGGTAACAGACTCGGTCGAGTTAATCAAGCCAACTCGGTCGAGTAAAAAATTCAAATTAAAGGCCGACTTTGTTGTTCAATGGCTACTCGTTCAGCCAGTTTACGCGTTTTCATGCGTTTTGTGATGATTTCGGCCCGTTTCAACCCCAATTCTTTCCAAACTTATAAATAAACGTTTTCAAATCCGAAATTCATGATCTCACATCATAAGAAGCACATTGGAGGCTTGAATAAAGGAGCAAGGAACGCAAAGCGAAAACGATCAAGATCGAAGACTCCGGGTTTCGTCGTTTTGTCTTTATTTTTATATTTTGAGAATGCTTGTCTATAATACTCTTGGATGTTAATTATAAACATGAGTAACTAAACACCCTTGTGTTTTAGGGCTAGAAAGTAGGTTTATTATTTTATTATGGTTTGATTATTGTTTTATTTCTAGACTCCGTTCATTATTTGGTTCTTATGTTATGAGTTTTGCAACTTGATCATTTCTTTAATTCTACTTGCTTGATGACTCAGCGTCCGAGAGGACAGAGCTGTTAATATGCACACAAGGCATAATATATGTATCAATAGTCGTCCGAGAGAAGTGATACTTGTGTAGTTATTGGTTCTAGGAGCCCTTTGGAGTTACGTATGTGATAGTTAGCCCGAGAGATAATTATTTATACATAATCAACATGTTAACATTGTCTAGGAGGAGGGTTAACTAGAGTAGTGCCGCCTAATAAAAATTAGAATTCAGTCTAAAGTCTAGAAAACTACTATAATTAAACATAGGAGAACATAACCGAAATCGAACCCTAGAATACGTTTCTTCATGATCTAACTTATTCCTTTGCAATTGCTTGCTTGCTTCTATTGAGCGTCTTATTTGCTTTGTTTATTATTTTCTGCACTCTAGTTTGTGGATAATTATCACAACTACCTTATTTGAGAGTCTAGATAGAGTTGGTTTATTACGATCAGGGTATTAAATTGAACGTAGGTAAACAGTCTCTGCGGGATCGACCTTGCTCACTGCTAACTACATATAGTTACACCGTACATTTGTGGCAACACTACGGGTTAGAAAAAAGTGCGTCAATGCTTTAAGGTTAAATTCTCCGAACTTCTCCTAACCTACAAAAAATAGGCTAAAAACACCAGAAGTGCATGAAATAAAATAAAATACATAGGATAAGCAATAATTTTTTTAATTTACGCTAAAAAATATGAAGATAATGTAAAAATTCATGTATAATGCACGTGCATCATCCCCACAAACTTAAATCCCGATCTTCTCGACCAACATAATAAGAAAATAAATGAAAGCTCCATCAATTAAGGGTGTTCGATGTGAGAATATATTATAACCAAGTTGGTTTGAGCACCTTGTAATTTAAATTAGTGCCTAGGGATCGAATCCTACCATCCCTACCCCTATGAGGATGTATAATTAAAAAAGAAAAATGGTTTGCTAGCTGGAGTCAATGTAATCTCGTCCACTTGTATTCTCTCATTTTTGGGCAATATATGCACATCAACCTATGCTCTAGTCATACTAATTTTTTTTTCGAAAGGTCTTATCATACTAATTTTAAATTACTCACTTGAATTTCAAACTTTGCAATCTGGGCGTGATCGTCTATAATGACCCTTTATTTTTAAACTTTTTTTTTTTATTTATGATTAGTGGTGACACCACAAAAAATAATTTGATTGTGCAGTAAGATTCTTTGCACCAGAAAGTCCAATTGAAGAACCAGAAGGCCGGACACGTTATTAGGGGGAGTAAGTACAATATAAGTTGTTTTAGGAGAGAGTCATAAAAACTCTACAAGTTCAGTTTGTAATATTTCTCTAATAATAAGCCCGAGAGGAGGAAGAGATTCTTCCTCGAATTTTTAACATGCATACTTCTCTAATAATAAACCTGAGAGGAAGAAGGGATTCTTCCTAAAAAAATTTAATCATGCAAAATGTTATTTCTATTCTCATCAAAAGTTCTTACTTTACAAGAACACATCTTTATAATTAATACTTGTTCTTTATAAGTAAATTTGGTTTAAAACATAGTACATGAGCACAAACTCTGATATTTAACAACTCTATTATATATTTGAGATAACACGACGTCATTAATTAGTCGTCTTAATAATTTGATCGAAAATAATATATTTGAGACGACAAATATAGTTGTCTAAAATGTATTTTAATAATTTTTACAACAACTAATTGTCTATAAAAATAGGTTAAAAGATTGATCGTAAATAATTTGCTTTTACAATATATAATTACAAATAACTTATTATTAGTGATCATAATTATGAATTGAAAAATATATCACAAAAATACTGTGGTTATGACTCGATTCTTGTTGAAGAGATAGTCGCGCACGTGATCACTATCTTTTTATTATTATCTCATCGAAAAAATTAATGTGGACATAAAATAGTTGTACTTTGTGTGGTGACATTAGTTGATCATTCTAATAAAACTCAATGTAGTTATTAATCATGGTAATATATACAACTTCTTAGATTATTTAGTGCCAGAAAAAAAAAATATGCAAGATTTAACCAATTAAGCAAACACAATTCAAAATCAAATAAAAATTAAAAATAATCATAAAAGAGGAAAAAAGAGGTTAAATGATCTTAGTTTAGCAAAATACAATATAATAATGTTAAAAGATTCATAAAAACGACATACCATGATATAATGTATTATTCTTACAAAATTTATTTATATAAAGTTTGATATATTCTAATTATTTTTTACTTTTCAATATAGATAGACTCCGGCATCATTAATATATTAGAAATAAAGTTATACGATTACCGAAAATTGTATAATAATGAAGATACAGATTTCCATTGAACAAACGATACAAAGTCATATGTTTTATTACATCGTCGACTGACATCCATAAGTTCAGAATTTGTTAGATACACACACGAATATTAGGCCTAACATACTTTCTCTATAATTTGTAATTTGATAATTCTGATCTGAACATACATTTGCAAATAAAATCATTTGCATATTTTAATGTGAGGAAAAATTTCCAACAACTTGTATCATAGTCCAACATCCAGCATCTGTTGTGAAACTTTTTTTTTTTTTTAATTTTTTTATTATTAGAAAGTATAACTTCCTTTAGTATAATTTACTTATTGATTTATGATTTCTTATTTCAATTTCGTATAATTATTTCTTCACTTCTACATTGAGGTTTGAAATTTATGTGTGATTTAAAATGAAATTCCTACTATAGTATATTTATAAGATAAATAATATTTTTTTAATAGAGGGTTGACTGTGTCTCATAAACTTCAATCGAGATACATGCTACAATCTATATGTTAATATAATATATTTTTTTCAATATTTCAACTATTTTTATGAATTTACTTCCCTGTTTAGTTTTAGTGAAGTTCTCCCAATTTTTCACACACTCACATTCATTTAAAAATCTTATATATACATGTGCTTAAACCATTCTGATTTTGTTTCTCCCATTTTGCTTTTTATTTGGACTATACCACACTTTATTCCAGTGTAGTTATTATTTATTTTTATTTAATCTATGCTCGTAACCTAATATTAACATTCATATGTTATTATCTTTATTTTTCTGCATGTTTTAATTTAATCATCTGATACTTATTCACATAGTACAACTTTTTTAACCATTCACATAGTACAACTTAGTTTTTTTTAGAACTTATTTGTTTCATTATTGTACTTTATAATTTTATATAGCGTAATAAATATATTTCACTAGTTATTATATATGCTTAAAATATATTTATGATATTTCTATCGATTTAATAATTTTCTTGAATGTTAGATTTTAAATATTTAAAATAATTAGGTATAATTATTCATGTTCACTAATTTTCACGTTTGCCCTTAACTACTTCTACTATTATTACAATAAAACTTTAATATAGAACAAATTTCATCTTACAAAATTCTTAAATATAGAAGATTAAGAAAACTATCGAAGTCTGTAACATTCTTGACTTTCACAAATGTGTGAGTGTAAATTTTGGCTCTCTCACGTCGCAATGGAGCATTTTTCAGGTGACCCCCTATTTTCTATTTGCGCTGAAGTTTTACTTGCATTTTACAATACCTACAGATTTTTCGGGCCATCCATGGGATTAAAATCTCCGGAACTGCACCTGTTATCTCTCATCTCTTTTTGTGCAGATGACACACTTCTATTTTGTGTTACAACTATAGAAGACCCAACATCTTAATTTTGAGAAATCAGAGATTCTTTTTATGCCTAATACACAAGCTCAGATTTCTCATTCAATCTGTCAATTGTTTGAGGTTGCTGAAGTGGCTTCGCATGGTAAATATCTTGGACTCCTTTCTATTGTTGGCCGGTTCTATTGTTGGCCGAAATAAACAAGAGATTTTTGCAGGCATTAAAGAATGAGTTATTAAGCACATCAATGGTTGGCAAGAAAAGCAATTAAGCAAAGCGAGTAGAGAAGTGCTCATTAAATCTATTATATAAGCAATATCCACGTACATTATGTCTTGCTTTCAGTTGTCGGACCATGTTCTTATTAATCTTGAGAATCTGGTAAGATCTTATTAGTGGGGGTAGGAGGAATAGCTCGTCCGCGAGAAAAATTCGGTGGAAGTCTTGGGACGTCCTCAAGCAACGAAAATCTCAAGGTTGCCTAGGCTTTTGCAATTTGAAAGCATTTAACCTGGCCTTGTTATCTAAGCAAGCATAGGATCCTTTTATTTCTCCATCAAGCTTCTTTGCCCGAATCATGCAGTCTAAGGACTACCTTCCACGTCTGTGTTACATGCTACTCTTGGTTCTCATCCAAGGTTTACATGGCACAGTATTATGGCTGGTCATCGTGTTATTCTTCTTGGTTGTCAAAGGCTCATGGACAATGGCCATAAAATAACCCTATTCTATGATAGATGAGTTTCTTTGCCTCCCTATTTTCCCATCAGATCAGCTACATCAAGCCTCCCGCAAGACGCCTGAGTCAGCTCCATTATTGATTCAGATCTTGGACTCCGCATTGGGTTGTTAATTAGAACCAATTTTGACCTATTGAATGCTGATGTGATTCTCGCTATTCTTTTGAAAAATCACCATTTTTTTTGCTGTTGGATGGCACATTATTTCCATTTTGATAACTTTTAGGGTTCGATCGCATATCATTTTATTATGGGTTTTTTCCGAAGATTTTATTGGCTCCTACTCCTTCCTGGTTAGTAGCTATGGCCTGAACCTCATTTGGAGGAGAATTCGGAATCTTAAATTATCAGCCCGAATCTTGTATTTTCTTTGGAGATGCTGCTCTAATTCTTGCCATCGTCCAATGACTTAGCTCGTCGTCATCTTCATCATGAACCCCGTTGTTATTTATGTTCACCACTTGATCACTCTTTAGTGCATCTCTTCTTCATGGGACCCCTGTTCTCATCAATTTAGCAAGTACCTAGAATTTATGAAACTATCTTCCGATTCTGACATCATATATGCGACTTGTAGTTTCAAGAGATTTTACTCCTCAATTACTAAAATATAGCATAATACTTTATTTTTCTTGCCCACTTAATCTGGTTTCAACAAAATAAATTTGTCTTCCCCGATGTTCGTAAATACTCACGAGTATTACTTGCAACAACAGCTCAGACCTTGCAGATTTTTGGGATGCTAATTTCTTACCTCAAACGCCGCATCCCCACCCTTTTATCCCTTCCTTTGTTCTTCCCCGAAATGTCATTGTTCATATATTTTTTTATGGGGGTACATCATCTTCTCGTATTTAATGAAAGATGTTATGAGCCCTGTACTTTTTTTTTAAAAAAAATGATTGGCATATTATTGGCAAAAATGTTATTAATTTTGTTTTGCACATGCTTACTTATAATTCTTTGAGTCATGTTCGTAACACTTACATTATGCTTATTTAAAAAATTAGGAAACCAAAGCTTATTACCCAATTCCGCCCGATTAGTTTGTGGAATGTCATTTATAAGTTAGCTTTTAAAGTGCTCTCTAATTAGGTACGGCCATGGATCCCTTTTATAATATTTGAATCTCAGTCAGCCTTCATCCTGGATCGGTTAATTACGAATAATATATTCATTGCTTATGAATTACACCATATGAAGCTTAGGAAATTCCGGAAAGAGGGATTCATGTCTATTAAGTTGGATATGAGTAAAACCTTTCACTGAGTTGAGTGGTCTTTCATCTACCATATGCTTCTTGCTTGAGGCTTTCCTAAGAGTTTTTCTGACATTGTTTTGCCTTACTTGTCATTTTTTCAATTTAGTTTCCTTCATTAAGATATTAATTTTGGCTCACTCACGCTACATCCGAGAATTCTTCAGGGTGATCCCCCTCTTCCTATTTGTGCTAAAAAATTTCTTTGCATTTCACTAAGTTCGCTATCGATCTCTACAAGAGTGTTTTGGGACAATGTATTAATTTTGATAAATCGGGGATTCTTTTTAGGCCTAATACACAAGCTCAGATTCATCACTCAAACTGTCAATTGTTTGAAATTGCTGAAGTGGTACGGCCATGCATCCCTTTTATAATCTTTGAATCTCAGTCAGTCTTCATCTCGGATCGGTCAATAATATGTTCATCACTTATGAATTACACTATTGTATGAAGCTTAGGAAATCCGGGAAAGAAGGACTCATGTCTATTAAATTGGATATGAGTAAAGCCTTTCACTGAGTTGAGTGGTCTTTCGTCTACCATATGCTTCTTGCTTGAGGCTTTCCTAAGAGTTGTTCTGACATTGTTTTGCCTTGCTTGTCATTTTGCAGTTTAGTTTCCTTCATTAAGGTATTAATTTTGGCTCACTCACACTACATCGGGAAATTCTTCAGGGGGATCCTCTCCTCCCTATTTGTGCTAAAGTTTTTCCTTACATTTTACTAAGTTCACTATCAATCTCTACAAGAGTGTTTCGGGACATGCATTAATTTTGAGAAATCAATGATTCGTTTTAGGCCTAATACACAAGTTTAGATTCATCACTCTAACTGCCAATTATTTGGAATTGCTGAAGTGGCTTCACATGGTAGATATCTTGACTCCTTTCTACTGTTGGCCTGAATAAAGAATAGAGTTTTGAAGGCATTAATGGTTGTTAAGAGAAGCAATTAAGTAGAACGGGTAAAGAAGTGCACATTATATCGATTATATAAGCAATATCCACTTACACAATTTATTGTTTCCAATTATCGAACCATGTTCTTAGTAACCTGGAGAATTTGGCAAAATCTTATTGATGTGGCATGGGGGGAAGGGGGGATAGCTCGTCCATGAGAAAAATTCGGTGGAAGTCTTGGGACGTCCTCAAGCAACGAAAATCTCAAGGTGGTCTAGGCTTTTGAAATTTAAAAACATTTAACCACCTTGCCATGTTGGTTAAGCTAGCATGACACCATTTAATTTCTACATCCAGCCTCTTTCCCGAATCACGCAGTCCTAGTACAACGTCTGTGTTACATGTTGCTCTTAGTTCTTGGCCCAACTTTACATGGCACAATATTATGGCAATCATCATGTTATTCTTTTTGGTTGTCGCAGGCTCATGGGCAATGGCAAGACAACAAACACTCTTCCATGACAGATGAGTTCCTTTGCCTCTACGTTTTACCATCAGATCAGCTACATCAGGCCTCCCGCAAGACATCCGACTCAGCTCCATCATTGATTAAGATCTTTGGCTCTGGAATAAGTGTTAGTTCGGGCAAATTTTGTCCTATTGAAGGCTGATGTGATTCTCACTATTCCTCTGAAAAATCACAATTCTCCGCACCGTTGGATGTTAGATTATTCCTATTGTAGTAACTTTTCAATCCGATCTGCATATCATTTTATTATGAATTTTTTCGAAGAGCTTACTGGCACCCATTCCTTCCCAGCTAGTAGATGTGGCCTGAACCCCATTTGGAGGAGAATTTGAAAGCTTATCAGCCTGTATCTTGCATTTTCTTTGGAGATGCTGCCCTAATTCCTGTCATCGTCCAACAACTTAGCTCGCTGTCATCTTCATTATGAGCCCTGTTGTTCTTTATGCTCACCACTTGATCACTCTTTAATGCATCTCTTCTTCACGTGCCTCATTTTCTCATTAATTTGGCAAGCAACTGAAATTTATGAAATTATCTTCCGATTCTGACAGCATCTACGCGACTTGTAGTTTCAAGATATTGTGCTCTTCGATGACTCATTGTCCTTGCCCATTTAATCTGGTTTCAACGAAATAAAATTGTCTTCTGCAATGTTTGTACATACTCATAAGTATTGCTTGCAGCAACAACCCAAACCTTCCAAGATATTTGGGATGCTAATTCATTCCCTTAAACATCACAACCGCACTCGATTCATTGCTTGTTCTTCCCCCAAATGCCATTTGATAATGCGCAATCTGATACCCAGGAAACTTAACGAAAATCTACGCAAGCAATATGAAAAAACACAAGATTTACGTGGTTCGATCCGGAGATCTACGTCCACGGGCACAGAATAGCACCTGCCGAGGTGTTTCTTTCACTCGAACTTTGAGTTTACACGTAATAATTCAGAATACAGAATGCGAACCCTAATTCAGAGCTCTTTTCTTCAATTTATACTAAACCCTCGTGAACCCTAACTGAATCCTAACTAAGTCCCTATTATTACGCCTGTTTTCCGTTGTGTGATAGTTGGGAACGAATCGTGGGCCTTGAATTGCGGAGCAAACCACAAGTTGGGCCGACGCATGCTTCTGGGCCGACACGTACTCCTGGACTGGTCGATGGGCCAATGTATGAACCCGACCCGAAGTGACCGGGCCATCCCTATCAGATGCACCCCCCCCAGCCGAAGCGAGGAAGGAGCTTCGGTTGTCACCGGGGTGGAACCATAAGCAAGAGGGGCCGTGGTCGCGGGCGCGCCGAAGTGTTTGTGGATGACTAAGTCTATCCGCGTCCCAGGGACTCCGCGGCGCAGTCTGCGGAAGCGGAACCGAACTAGGCCGAAGTGCATGGGACAGATAGCGAGATACCGAGTCTCCCAAAAGCAAGAAACGTGTCGGAAGTACATAATGACCTGGCCGAGGTGAAGGGTACACCGGAGTGTAGTAGTCTGGCCACAATGAAGGGAGTGCCGGAGTGTGGTAGTATGGCCGAGGTAAAGGGAGCACCGGAGTGCAGTTTAAATCTTCCTGACGAAGGGTGAGGTTGATGTGATTGGCGGCGCCATCATGAGAGAGAGGGATGTGAAGTGACACGCTCTGCGATTTCCAATAAACCTGTTCCCCACGCGCCTTGGGAACTGTAAAGCGCGTGAAGAGCACGTCTAAATCTCCATCACTGAATTTGAATAGGCTGTATCAGAGCCGTTGGTTTTTTGCGTAGATATTTGGAATAATTGCACAGTAACTCTTCATCTTCTCCATTGCGATTTACCAGTTTAGAAAGCGGGAAAAAGAGGGGAATTCTGTGCTTGTGATTCATTTCAAATCAAAACTTCTCAAACTCTACCCAAGTAAGTATGCCTTCTTCTTCATCTTCTGCCTCTATTCAAGAAGTAGGGACTACGAGTGCCCCGTTAGATGTCCACCCTGTCACACCCACCCTTGTAAAAACTTATTTTATACTAGTTTTTAATCTTACAAAACCTGTATATTTTTTTTTCCTTATAAAAATTGGAAATTTAGAATACTACTTCAACACCAAAATCTCACCTGCATATATTTACATAGATCCAGATCAAGTAAAGATGTGTCACACTCCATTCAACACTATATTTACAGAAATATACATATTAAAGTTCCTTAGTTTGAACATGTCCAAAAAAAAATTGTTAAAACGCTAGCAAAAACATAGCGAGTCCAAGGTTTAGCCCCACAGATCGTCATTCATATACCCGGGGCTTCAAAACTTGCATCAGCTCTAACAGCATGCCAGATCAGTCCACGAGCTCATGCATAGTCAAACTCACCTACAATGCAAGAACTACGTGAGCTAAAACTCAGTAAGCAGAAATCATGCATGACCAATGCGTGAAATGAGATGCATATCACAAAACCATTTCTTTCAATTCTTTCTAAAAAATGAAACCTCTTTTTGGTGGGAAATAGCTCCCTTCACTGGCACAACCTCACCAGAATATCCGTCCATACCCGTGACTACCAAGGGTCCCTCCTCCCCCCTTATAGTCCACCCGAGACATTAGTGATGGTTGGTACGACCAAGTGGCTATCCTTCCGAGACTACCAGGGGTCCGCCTCCTGCCTGCCCCCGCAGTCCACCGGAAAGTCTACCTCTTCCCGTACCCCTCATCACAAAGGTGCTAAAGTGGGAACCTCTTCCGCGTGCACACCGGTCACCGGAAGCATCCCGAGAGACACCATATATACATCATAAAGACTCTCAAAGTACCAGTGATGACCAACCCTAAAACATTTTCAATTCCCAAAATCATGCAATTTTGACTTCCTTTTTGTACACATACAACTCATTGCAGATGCTAATGCTCATAATTGATGCATATTAGTTTATTTCTAACAACGGAATAAAATACTTTATACAAAGTTATGCAACAACACATATAACAATCAATTATCACAAATAATAAACACAAATACTATGTTCAAGCATTGTAGTTGTAGATGGTTTTCTACTTACCTCTCCTCCGGAGTAGCTTTTGAAATTTCCTATTCCACAATGGTAATCAATCTACGACAATTTTAAATCGAATTAATACACAATTTATCAAATTCCAGGTTATTAAGTACTTTTAATTCGAAATTTCCAGTTTCGTCGCATTTTAGTAATAAGGCTCTAACTATTTCCACAAAATTGATATTTATATGATTCAAGTTGGGTTATAAAGCTAACACATAAGGCTACAACTTTCGTGTTTTACACTTTTCCTAATTCAGCTCATAAATTGGTCAAAATCGGCTAACTATTGAACATTAAAAATCTGGGCAGATTTAACAAAAATTAAATCTAGGCTATTTTGATTACCATTAAATTAGTCCTTGATTATTTGAGGGATTCAAGATTAATGAGCATATGTAAATTATTCCTAATGATAAGTCCTAGCACCCAATCTTCATTTGAATCTCATGACTTCAACAACTTAAACTAATTAATTTGGAGAAATAATCAAAGAATAAACATTTACCTTGTTTCCATCAATCACCTTCGTGCTTCTTACTTTTCCTTTGATTCCTTTTTTTTTTTGCTTCTGTGTTGTATATTATCTTAATTCCTTTGACCTATGAGTTGAGATAATGTATTTAACCCCATCTACATGAGTTGCCGACTTGATTAGTTTGGCGGTGGTAAAAGCAATAATGTCATTATTGTTATCCACCGCCATCAAATTCTTTCTTTTATTGATTTTATTGTTATTATTATTGTTATTGTTGTTGTTGTTTTTATTATTATTCTGACAATAAAATCTTTTACATATCTGATACTTCTACGTACCAAATAATGTTCCACACTTTAAACTTGTCACGCATAGTCTTAAATTTTGTAGCATGTCCCAATATTTTAGACTAGGGGGTTCTTGACTACCAAATTAAACATCTCCAAATTAGTCGAAAAATATAAAATAACGCAATAAATATAACAAATTAATTACTATAAAACTATCACACAAATAGCACATAAAAATATGGAATGCATGAAATGCAAAAATTATATTGGCCAGTGAGTTGTGAGAGGCGCGGGTATTACATCCTCCCCCCCTTATAAAAATTTCGTCCTCTTCTACTTGAAGAGTTCAGGATATTTGGCTCTCATTTTATCCTCTCTTTCCCAGGTGGCTTCTTCGACTGATTGATTTCTCCATAAAACTTTGACTAACGGAATTTCTTTGTTTCTGAGCCGTTTTACTTCCCTTAATAAAATATGTACTGGTACTTCCTTATACCCTAAGTCTGCTTGTAGTTCTAAGGGTTCACTGTTCAGGACATGAGACGGATTTGCTATATACTTCTTCAATACTGACACATGGAACACATTGTGTATTTGAGACATTGATGCTGGCAAATCGAGTCTGTAGGCAACATCACCAACTCTCTCAATAATAGGAAATGGACCAATGTATCTTGGACTAAGTTTTCCTTTCTTACCAAACCGCATTATTCCCTTCATTGGTGCAACTTTCAAAAATACTAGATCTCCCACTGCAAACTCAAGTGCTCTCCTTCTCTTATCTGCATAGCTTTTCTGGCGACTCTGAGCTGTTTTCATTCTTTCCCGGATTTGTGACACAGCTTCTGACATTTCTTGTATTACACTTGGTGTAAGGGGGCCATTCCTATAGTAGATTGATAACTGTTGTTGTAGGAAAATTCTATCAAAGGTAGAAATTTACTCCATTGGCCCTGGAAATCTAATGCGCAAGCCCTGAGCATATCCTCTAAAGTCTGTATCGTTCTTTCTGATTGTCCGTCGGTTTGTGGATGATATGCAGTACTGAAAGACAACTGTGTCCCCAGTGCTTTGTGTAAACTTTTCCAGAAGGTAGATAAGAATCTTGAATCTCTATCTGAAACAATGGACAATGGTACTCCGTGAAGTCTAACTATTTCCTGTATATATATCTGAGCATAACGATCCATGGAGTAAGTAGTACAGACTGGGAGAAAATGAGCAGATTTTGTGAGTCTGTCCACAATTACCCAGATAGCATCGTGACCCTTTATAGTTTTCGGCAATCCCACCACAAAATCCATTGTAATGTTCTCCCATTTCCACTCCGGAATCAGTAAGGGCTGTAAGGTTCCTGCTGGTCTTTGATGTTCTGCTTTTACCTGCTGGCAAGTCAAACACTGTTCTACACACTGAGCAATATCCTTCTTCATACCTGGCCACCAATACTGCACCTTTAAATCTCGATACATTTTGGTAGCTCCTGGATGTACTGAATATGTTGTCGAATGCGCCTCAACCATAATATCTCTACGAATGCTATCAACACTTGGCACACATAAACGATTTTTGAATCTTAAGACATCATTCTCTGACAAGTGGAAGTCTGATGGTGTCCTTGAAGCAGCATCCTTCTTTATTTTAGCTAAATATTCATCTTCATTCTGTCCCTGCTTAATTCTATCAAGTAGGGTAGGTTGAAGGGTTAGAGCTGCTAGTCTTGCCTCCACTATCCCCAGTTGAACAATCTCAACATTCATTCTTTGTAAGTCTAGTAACTCCGGTTTCTGAATTAAAGCCATCAATGTGGTACTTTGGGACGATTTTCTGCTTAAGGCATCAGCTACGACATTTGCTTTACCAGGATGATAGTTGATAACACAGTCATAGTCCTTCACGAGTTCTAGTCATCTTCTCTGTCTCATATTCAGCTCCTTCTGTGTGAAGAAGTACTTCAGACTTTTGTGATCTGTGTAGATCTCACATCGTTCTCCATATAGATAGTGTCTCCAAATTTTTAGCGCAAATACCACTGCTGCAAGCTCCAAGTCATGAGTAGGGTAGTTCTTCTCATACTCCTTCAATTGTCTGGACGCATATGCTATTACTTTGCCATTCTGCATTAACACACATCCTAAACCATTTTTCGAAGCATCACTGTATACCACAAAGCCTCCTGTCCCCGTTGGTATTGAAAGGATCGGCGCAGATGTTAACCTTTTCTTCAGTTCTTGAAAGCTCTGCTCACAAGTCTCTGTCCACTTGAATGTTACACTCTTTCTAGTCAACTGTGTTAAGGGAGATGCAATTTTCGAGAATCCTTCTACAAATCTCCGATAGTACCCAGCTAACCCGAGAAAACTACGTACCTCTGAAGGGTTTGTAGGTTGTGGCCAATTGTTAATTGCTTCAACTTTACTTGGATCAACTGAAATTCCTTCTCCTGACACAACATGCCCTAGAAATATTACTCGATCCAACCAGAACTCACATTTCTTGAACTTAGCGTACAACCGTTTCTCCTTTAGAACGTCTAAAACCTTTCTCAAATGCACAGCATGCTCTGCTTCATTCTTGGAGTAGATCAGAATGTCATCAATAAACACGATAACGAACTTATCCAAAAAGTCTTTGAATACCCGATTCATCATATCCATGAAAGCTGCTGGGGCATTTGTCAAACCGAATGGCATTACCAAAAACTCATAGTGCCCGTATCTTGTACTGAATGCCGTTTTCGGGATATCTTCCTCTTTAATTTTCAGTTGGTGATAACCAGAACGCAAGTCAATCTTGGAGAATATGGCAGCTCCCTGGAGTTGATCAAACAAGTCATCAATCCTAGGTAAGGGGTATTTGTTCTTGATCGTAACCTTGTTCAGTTCTCTGTAATCTATGCACATCCTCATAGTACCGTCTTTCTTATTGACAAACAAAACTGGTGCACCCCATGGCGAAAAGCTAGGTTTAATGAAGCCTTTGTCCAGTAAATCTTGCAATTGAATCTTCAATTCTTTCAACTCTGTTGGCGCCATTCTGTATGGTGACTTCGATATAGGAGCAGTCCCTGGATATACGTCAATTACAAACTCTATCTCTCTGTCTGGGGGTAATCCTGGAAGTTCTTCTAGAAATACTTCAGGGTATTCTTGCACCACTGCTACCTCCTCAATAGCCGGATAATGCTTCTCTTCCATACTCATAACACTTACTAGGTAACCTTCACAACCGCTTTCCAATAACCGTTGCGCTTTTACCGCTGATATCGTGTGGTATTTGAACCTTTTTCGTACTCCAATAAAGACGAAAGATGTGTCACTAGGCGGCTGAAATGTGACTATCTTGTTCTGACAATCTATTGTAGCACCATATTTCGATAGCCAGTCCATTCCCAAAATCACATCATAATCATTCATATCTAATATGATTAAATCGGCATAAAGTTCTCTTCCTTCAATAGAGATAACACATGCTCGCAGAATTTGGTTAGTTTATTTTGACTCTCCGGAGGGGATCACTACATTGTAACTAACGTCTGCTATATCAGGTTTCCTACCCAGCCTCTTCACATACTCAGTGGATGCAAATGAATGCGTAGCTCCAGAATCAAATAATGCAAATGCAATAGTATCACAGATGGGAACTTTACCTGTTACTACATATGTATTTGCTTCTGCTTCCTCTGTGGTCATGGTAAAGACTCTAGCTGGCGTCTTCTTTTGTGTAGCAGGGTTTGAGTTCTCTGGACAAACCGTGGAAATGTGTCCTGCTTTTCCACATTTATAACAAGTCCGGTACTCCGCAAAGCACTTTCCACTATGCGAACCTCCACACGTAGGACATGTAGGTTGTGTAACTGGTGGTTTTCCTTGTTCACCCTTTTGACGCTTGTTCTGATCCCATAGTTGTTGTCCTGGTTTTGGTTGGGAACCCGGTCTTGGACCCTGCACTTGTAGCGGTCTTTTCTTTCCATCTCCTACAAAACGAGATCCTTGTCTCTGTACAAACTGACGCCTAACCTCCTGAGCACGCCTAATTTTCATTTCTGCTTGTTCGGCAATCAACGCTCGTTCAGCAACTTGTGAATAGGTTACCCCATGTATACCAGCCATACACACATCCCTATATAGCTCTGGCCTCAGACCCTCTAGGAACCTTTCTACTTTCAGCGCATCCGTACTGACCATGTGCTCCGCAAACCTAGAGAGTTGTTCGAACTTGGCGATGTAGTCTGTAACATCCATTGCCCCTTGTCTTAGCTGTATGAACTCGTTCATCTTCATTACTCGAACTGGGGCCGTGAAATACTTGCTTCTAAAAAGTTCTTTGAACCTATTCCACGTCATTGTCGCCACATCCTCTATAGTTTTCATTGTGTCCCACCAGTGTCCCGCACTTCCACGTAACATGAACGATGCGCACAATACCTTTTCCCCCTCAGGAACTTTACTATACAAAAACATGTTCTCTATAGTTCTAAGCCAATCCTCTGCATCAGTGGGATCCGTTGCACTCTCAAATGTTGGCGGGTTAAGCTTTCTAAACCTCTCTCCGATGACCTCTAAGTATTCAGCTCGAGGTTGTTGTTGATTTACACCATTTCCTGGTTGTTCACCCACACCCCTTTGTTGGATAAGTTGTTGAATCTGTTGCGACTGTTGTTCGACTAATCCTGTCAACCGAGCCACAATCGCTTCCAGGCCAACACCCACTGCTGGTGCATTTTGTTCCTGTTCGTTATCTCCTCCAACACCTTCCCCTCTAACGACCTCCATGATTTCTTTCTAGTTTTATTGTCCCTCTGTCACAGGCCAATATGATTCGTGAAATAATGAATGCAAATTACGAATAAGTAAAACTTACTGGCATGTCTGCGCTTCAGAAGTTCTGAGCTCATGTATATGAACTGTCTACAGGGCACAAACCGGGCTCTGATACCACTCTGTCACACCCACCCTTGTAAAAACTTATTTTATACTAGTTTTTAATCTTACAAAACCTGTATATTTTTTTTTCCTTATCAAAATTGGAAATTTAGAATACTACTTCAACACCAAAATCTCACCTGCATATATTTACATAGATCCAGATCAAGTAAAGATGTGTCACACTCCATTCAACACTATATTTACAGAAATATACATATTAAAGTTCCTTAGTTTGAACATGTCCAAAAAAAAATTGTTAAAACGCTAGCAAAAACATAGCGAGTCCAAGGTTTAGCCCCACAGATCGTCATTCATATACCCGGGGCTTCAAAACTTGCATCAGCTCTAACAGCATGCCAGATCAGTCCACGAGCTCATGCATAGTCAAACTCACCTACAATGCAAGAACTACGTGAGCTAAAACTCAGTAAGCAGAAATCATGCATGACCAATGCGTGAATGATGAGATGCATATCACAAAATCATTTCTTTCAATTCTTTCTCAAAAATGAAACCTCTTTTTGGTGGGAAATAGCTCCCTTCACTGGCACAACCTCACCAGAATATCCCTCCATACCCGTGACTACCAAGGGTCCCTCCTCCCCCCTTATAGTCCACCCGAGACATTAGTGATGGTTGGTACGACCAAGTGGCTATCCTTCCGAGACTACCAGGGGTCCGCCTCCTGCCTGCCCCCGCAGTCCACCGGAAAGTCTACCTCTTCCCGTACCCCTCATCACAAAGGTGCTAAAGTGGGAACCTCTTCCGCGTGCACACCGGTCACCGGAAGCATCCCGAGAGACACCATATATACATCATAAAGACTCTCAAAGTACCAGTGATGACCAACCCTAAAACATTTTCAATTCCCAAAATCATGCAATTTTGACTTCCTTTTTGTACACATACAACTCATTGCAGATGCTAATGCTCATAATTGATGCATATTAGTGTATTTCTAACAACGGAATAAAATACTTTATACAAAGTTATGCAACAACACATATAACAATCAATTATCACAAATAATAAACACAAATACTATGTTCAAGCATTGTAGTTGTAGATGGTTTTCTACTTACCTCTCCTCCGGAGTAGCTTTTGAAATTTCCTATTCCACAATGGTAATCAATCTACGACAATTTTAAATCGAATTAATACACAATTTATCAAATTCCAGGTTATTAAGTACTTTTAATTCGAAATTTCCAGTTTCGTCGCATTTTAGTAATAAGGCTCTAACTATTTCCACAAAATTGATATTTATATGATTCAAGTTGGGTTATAAAGCTAACACATAAGGCTACAACTTTCGTGTTTTACACTTTTCCTAATTCAGCTCATAAATTGGTCAAAATCGGCTAACTATTGAACATTAAAAATCTGGGCAGATTTAACAAAAATTAAATCTAGGCTATTTTGATTACCATTAAATTAGTCCTTGATTATTTGAGGGATTCAAGATTAATGAGCATATGTAAATTATTCCTAATGATAAGTCCTAGCACCCAATCTTCATTTGAATCTCATGACTTCAACAACTTAAACTAATTAATTTGGAGAAATAATCAAAGAATAAACATTTACCTTGTTTCCATCAATCACCTTCGTGCTTCTTACTTTTCCTTTGATTCCTTTTTTTTTTGCTTCTGTGTTGTATATTATCTTAATTCCTTTGACCTATGAGTTGAGATAATGTATTTAACCCCATCTACATGAGTTGCCGACTTGATTAGTTTGGCGGTGGTAAAAGCAATAATGTCATTATTGTTATCCACCGCCATCAAATTCTTTCTTTTATTGATTTTATTGTTATTATTATTGTTATTGTTGTTGTTGTTTTTATTATTATTCTGACAATAAAATCTTTTACATATCTGATACTTCTACGTACCAAATAATGTTCCACACTTTAAACTTGTCACGCATAGTCTTAAATTTTGTAGCATGTCCCAATATTTTAGACTAGGGGGTTCTTGACTACCAAATTAAACATCTCCAAATTAGTCGAAAAATATAAAATAACGCAATAAATATAACAAATTAATTACTATAAAACTATCACACAAATAGCACATAAAAATATGGAATGCATGAAATGCAAAAATTATATTGGCCAGTGAGTTGTGAGAGGCGCGGGTATTACACCCCCCCCTTCGATATCTCATTCCGGAAAGGAATGAGATTAGGACCGTAGACAGGGCCGACGGCCTGGAAAGCAACGTTATGATGGTCGCTTTTTATGAATGCGCGGAGGAGGATTTCGAGGTGGCCTCTGTAGCGTTACGAATGACGCGAGTGCATATTGAGAGAGAAATCCCTTCATTTTACTTTCCATTTAACTTAGAGTATATAATACCGAACCCCGATGATAGGGCCTGCTGCCCGCCGCAGGGTTTTATTAGTGTGTATATAGATCCCCTTAGAATAGGCTTGAGACTGCCCCTGTGGGACATTGTGATCCAGTTGCTGAAATACTACGGTATTGCCTTGAGCCAACTAGCGCCGAACGCGGTGAGGCAAGTAGTGGGATTCACCGTAATATGCAAGAATGCCGGGATAGAACCGACCGTAGAGCTTTTTAGGTTTTTCTACCAATTAAAAGCCTTCGGGAAATCCAAGGGGTGGTACTCCTTCAGTCCCCGAGCCCGAGGTGGGTTCAAGGTTCAAAACCCAAGTAAGGTAGAGGGGTGGAAGGAGAGGTTTATATTTATCAAGAACAAAGTAGCTCTCCCGAAGTGGAGGAGGGATGAGGTACTTGATACCGCTCCGGTGGAGAACCCGGAGGCCGAAGTCATACATGTATTCCGGTCAGTGGGGACTTTCAAAACCCTCTGTACCGAGGAAGAACTGGAGGGGGCAGGACTGAGCCCGTATTATTCGGGCGATGCGGATGCCGAAGAGGGTAGGAGTTCTTCTGTCCTGCTTTGTACAAACTATGACTGTGTATATAACTAACCTTACCTTCTGTGTGCAGTGGGACGCTTCGGGAAAGAGCCGGCTGGAAACCCCGCGGTGGCGGCGGCGGCCAAAAAGAAAGGCAAATCTGCTGAGGCATCTCCCCGGGGAAAGATGCCATCCGATACGAGGCCCAGTGTTGGGTCTGAGGAGCAGGTAGGGGTAACGAAGCCTACCCCTATGTCCAAGAAGAGGCCGGAGCCATCCGGGACTCCTCCAACAGCGGCGAAAAGACTCCGCACGGAGGGGGGTATGGAGGTAAGTTCCAGATGTGTTGTCAGCTACTGTTAATGCAATTACATTGTATGTTTTTCTGTGCTGATCATTGTGTGCTATCATTGGTGGCAGTTGAAGGAGCAGGGGCCCTCAAGTCTGTTGGGGTTGGAGGGGGCCGATGCCGAAGAACTTCTGCGCTTGGCGCGAGGAATCCTGGACCTCGGTCGTAAGAGCGAGAAGGAAGGCAAGGAGGAACTGGCCGAAGTGGCTCGGGAACTTCGGGCGTGCAACGACCGATTAACCCAAGACCTGACCGAGGCACGCAAGAGGGCTGCCTTGGTCGAAAATGAGGTTGCGCGTCTACGCGGAGTGGAGGCAGAGACCAATGTCCTCCGAGGTGAAGTACTGCAGCTGCGGGCAGAGATGGAGGCTCGGGAGGCTGCCGTAGTCGAAGGGCAAGGAGCGATGCTGAAGGCATTCGCCGAAAAGTTGTTCCAAACCAGCACGTTCCTTGACTTCCAGACGGATTTTGTGGCAATAGGGGACCAAGCCACGCGATCTGCGCTGCTGGAGCAGGTTAAGGAGGTCTACCCGAATGTGGATGTATATCGTCCAGAATTCGGGTACGACTTTGAGGCAGTGGCCGGGGTGGAAAAGGCCTACTACGCAGCACTAGCGAATCTGCCGGAGTGGCCCCTGTTGAAGGCCCTAGGGGAGAAGAAACAACTTCTGACGGCCGCGGAGATTGCCAACTGCGAGGTGGACCAGGACCAAGAGTTCATGGCGTTCCGCCGGGGTGAGCTGGTCTCCGATCCCCGAAACAAAGATCCCCCCCCCCTCGGATGGAGGTTGATGCCGTAGCTGCGGACGAAGCTGTCGCAGCGAATGAGGAGGAAGAAGCCGAAGTGTCAGAGGGCTGGCGAGAGGTGTTGCCCGAGGATATTGAGGGGACCGAGCGGGAGGTCAGTCGTTCCCCTCAAATTTAAAGTTGTAGATAATAGGGGTATATGCAAACATTGTACTGAACCATGGATATTGTACTTCTGTTTTGTTGAATATAATTTTTGTTTTCGAACTGAAATCCAACTCTTTACATACTTGAGATTGATCGATCTGGTTGACTCTTCTTTCTGTTTAGAATACCGCGGAATTGCACGAAACAATAAAGAAACTCATGCGATCACTTGAGTGGTTCCGCGAAGAAAAGAACCACCTGCAAATGCACGTAGTATCAAAGCTAGAAAAGCAGGTGGCCTCGGCTGAGAGGAAGGTGAAGGAAGCCGAGGAGAAAGCCTTTGATCAAGAGCTGAAGTATCTGGCCAAAGTTGCTGAACTGGACCGAGTCCTCATCCATCAGAGGGAGTATGACCGAATATTGACCGAGTTCGGTCTACTGACCTTTGACGAAGTCGAGGCGCGGGTTGTAGAGATTCAGGAAGAGATTTCAGCGCTTATGGCGAGGAGCCCGGCTGAGTCCTCGGAGCTCGTACGGAAGCGAGAGGTGTTGGAGTTGCTCCTTAATATGTATAAAGGACTAAAGGGCCGTGGCAGGTGGCGGCCCTCTGCCGAGGAATTTATTGCCAGTACAAGCCGGAGCCAGGGCACTTCAAAAGCTCCTCGGAAGGGTAAAAAGAAGCCCGCGGAGAAGAGCAAAGGCATTGTGATCCGAGAGCCAGCACCAGTGACTACGATCGAAGAAGAGCCCGCTGTGGTCGCCGAAGAAGTAGTCGAGGAGCTGGCCAGAGAAATAGAAGTGATGGCTCCGGAGGAGTGGGACCCTGTGCAGTGGGCCCAAACTCCGAGGTCTGCTCCGCAGCCAAGTAGCCGCGCTCATACAAGGGACGAAATTCCCCGACAAGCGCCAAGGACAAGTCCACGGCGTCGGGGAGCCCGCGGAGGGGAAAGAGCCGCAGCCCGAGGTCGAGGATCTACAAGATCCCGGAGGACACAGCGCAGATCTAGGAGTAGGCCTCAACGCCGGAGCGCTGAATATTGGCTCGGGGGCCGTAGATAATGGCTTATCTTTTTTTTGTTTTTTTTTTTTTTTGAAGTTTTACGTAAAAAACTTTTTGGTGTTGTATCATTTGGAAGATAATAAAATCGTTTTGATGTGCACAAATGTGTTAAGGAAAACAACAAGTTATTAACTGTTTTAGTTAGGTGTTCGGGAACACAATTCGAATAACTCCAATGTAAATCTCCCCGGATGGATCAGGCGGGAGTAAATTCTCCCCGGACGGATCAGGCGGGAGTAAAATCTCCCCGGACGGGTCAGGCGGGAGTAACCACTTCTCCGGTTAAACAGGCGAGAAAGTGATATGAGTCCGGGGACGGAATGTGAATCTCCTCGGACGGATCGAGAGAGAGAGTTAATTGTCCGGAGACGAATAATAATTTTATGAATGTGTTAGGGCGTCCCCGTAACGTAAAAGAGAACACAGCAAGATGCATAAACAAAGAATTTTTATTCAATGAAGTGCCGGAGCAAATTAAAGAATACAAAGAGAGATAACAATCATAAAAGAAACGTACAATGAGCATAAAGATAAGATGGTACTTGTGATTTGGCATTCACAGATAGAAGCGCCTCAAGTTGGTAACGTGCCAACTTCGGGGAATCGAGGTCCCATTGAGATGCTCTAACTGATAGGATCCGGAATCGTGCGCGGCAACGACGCGGTAGGGACCCTCCCAAGAAGCATGTAATTTCCCCTCGGGGGCAGCTTTGCTGGCTGAATTGAGCCGAAGCACTAGGTCCTCGACATTGAGCTGAGTGCCCCAGACCCGGAGGTGATGATACTGGGCTGCACGTTGTTTACACCTGGCCTGTTGAATGAATGATTGATCACGACGATTTTCAAGCTCATCCAAATTTGCTCGGAGAGCCTCGTCATTATCCTCTGGAACCAATGTGATGAGGCGAGGGCTTGGTACACTGATTTCCGTAGGAATAACGGCTTCGGAACCATAAGTAAGGCTGTAAGGAGTCTCCCCGGTAGAGGTATGCGGTGTCGTGCGATAAGCCCATAGGACTTGCGGAAGGTTTTCAGCCCAAAGACCTTTGGCATTATCCAGGCGTTTCTTTATACCCGTGAGCAGTGTACGATTGGTGACTTCAACCTGACCGTTGGCTTGGGGGTGAGCAACCGAGGTGAAAATTTGTTTGATGTGGAGCTCTTCGCACCATGACCGAAAGGGATCGTTGGCAAATTGTTTACCATTGTCCGAGATAATAGTGCTCGGGATGCCGAAGCGACATACGATATTACGCCATACAAACTTCAAGATATTTTGACCAGTAATGGCCGTAAGAGGTTCGGCTTCGACCCACTTAGTGAAGTAATCTACGGCAACGACCAGAAATTTCAATCCCCCCGGAGCAACTGGGAATGGGCCGACAATGTCGATACCCCACTGAATAAACCGCCACGCACTCTGGATTCCAGTGAGCTCGGTCTGCGGCAGATGCTTCACACGGGAGTGCAGCTGACACTTTCTGCATTTGGTCACTAGGTCGTGGGCATCGTTGAACAAAGTTGGCCAATAATATCCCCAGCGGAGAACTTTCTTGGCCAATGTCCGGGAGCCGATATGGCTGGCACAGGCCCCTTCGTGAACCTCCCGTAGAACTTGAGTAGCTTCGGCAGGAGCGAGACACCGGAGACTCGGTTGTAGGTATGACCGTCGGTACAAGACTCCATCATGAAAGGAGTATTTGGGGGCTTTGAGGACAACTTGCCGAGCTCGCAGCTTATCAGTAGGCAGAATTCCATCTCGGAGATATTGAATGATAGGAGTCATCCAATTCGGATCGCTATCGGTCAGTACCGAAACTGTGGCCTCATGAATTGCTGGATGAGATAAGTCTTCGACCATGATATCCGGAGATATATTAGTTCGGACCGCGGAGGCCAATTTGCTGAGCGCATCTGCTCTTGCATTCTGAGCACGTGGTATTTTCTGGATAACAACTGTATCTAGAGTTGACATAAGCTTAAGTGTTAAAGCACGATACCTGATCATTGTTTCATCCTTGGCGACATAAGTCCCCTGGATTTGCTTGGACACGACCTCGGAGTCCGTGAAGAGCTCAAGATGGCGAATGGCTAAGGATTTTGCGAGCCGGAGCCCGGCGAGGATTGCCTCGTATTCTGCTTCATTATTAGTCACCTTAAATTTGAATCGGATGACGTATTTAACTTCAACCCCCTCGGGGTCAATGAGAAGCACCCCGGCACCACTTCCTCGAGTCGTGGATGCTCCATCCACATATAGTTGCCACTTCCGAGGTGAGGATACGAGGGTAGCGGGATGATTGGTAACACTGTCTGCCGAAGACTCATGATTGTCTCCCGGGGTTTCAGCCAAAAAATCGGCAAGTGCCTGGCCCTTGATAGCTCTGCGGGGAAGAAATTGAATATCGTATTCACCTAATTCAACAGCCCACTTGGCGAGGCGCCCGGACACCTCCGGCTTTACAAGAATCTGACGGATAGGATGATTGGTCAGAACTCGTACTTCACGTCCTTGGAAGTATGGCCGCAGACGCCGAGCCGCCATAACAAGGGCCAACACGGTTTTTTCCAGCACGAAATATCGTGTCTCCGCTCCGTGGAGTACTCGGCTTGCAAAATACACGGGATGCTGAACGCCATTGACTTCTCGTACAAGGGCTGCACTAATAGCTTCCTCGGCGGAAGCCAAATATAAGTAAAGCGGCTCTCCGGAGAGAGGAACTGACAAAGTAGGCAGCTGCTGTATATGATGTTTCAAAGCCTCGAAAGCCTCGGTGCACTCCGGAGTCCATTCAAAGGACTTCGATTGTCGCAAGATTTTGAAGAATGGGAGTTGGCGCTCTGCCGCTTTGGATAGAAAGCGATTTAAGGCCGCCAAACCGCCCGTGAGGCGCTGAACGTCTCTGAACGTCTTCGGTGGCTGCAGATCCAAAACATCCCGAAGTTTGGCTGGATTAGCCTGAAGACCGTGTTGTGAAACCATATAACCAAGGAACTTGCCGGAGCCAACGCCGAAAGTGCATTTTGCTGGATTAAGGCGCAAATTGTAACGCCGCAGGGTGCGCAACGTTTCGGCAATGTCTTGCACACAGGAAGAATGGGAGGTACTCTTTATAACAAGATCATCAATGTAAACCTCGACGTTGCGGCCAATCTGGTCGTGGAAAACGCGGTCCATGAGACGTTGGTATGTGGCTCCAGCGTTCTTGAGCCCGAAGGGCATTTTCTTAAAAGCAAAACACCCGAAAGCAGTGATGAATGCTGTCTTGAGGGCATCCTGCGGATCCATAAAGATCTGGTGGTATCCCTTATACAGATCTAAGAAACAAAGCGCCACGTAACCAGTAATGGCTTCGGCCTTCTGGTCGATGGAAGGTAGAGGATAACAATCCTTCGGGCAATGTTTATTGAGGTCGGAGAAGTCGACACACATTCGCCATGCCCCGCTGGACTTTATCACCATCACTGGATTGGATAGCCAAGAGGGGTAATACACTTCGAACAAGATGTCCGCATCCAAGAGCTGTTGCACCTCGATTCGAATGGCTTCATTTCGCTCCGGAGCGAACTTTCTCTGTTTTTGCTGTACAGGTTTTACACTAGGATCGATGTTCAACTTGTGGGTTATCACTTCGGGAGAGACCCCGGGCATATCCAAAGGCGACCATGCAAAGACATCGGAATACTCCCGCAAGGTCTGAATGATGGCTGACACGTCGGTTTCTAACCTAGTGTTCCGCAAGTGTACGGATGTAGGTGTAGTACTATTGTCAAGGTCGATCCCACAAGGAATAGTTTTAGGTAGTTTGATACCCTAATACTCTAGGAATGTCCTAACTAGATACTAAGTTTTAAAGGTTGATTTTACTAATTAAACTACTCAATTAAATATAACTTCAAACTTAGGAAACACGAAAACTAACAATCAAAGAGAAAAGGTATCCTAGGGCTTCGGTTTCAGGATATTATTTCAATGTAGAATATGATTAACCTATTAATTTACCAATTCTAGTGTTTATTAGGCGGCACGACAATAATCTAATCCTTCTCTCGAAGCGATTAAACCGTTGATTAATTAAGCTAATTACCCTCTCGAGTCAATTAAACCTAATAACTCCCAAACGATCCTAAGCCACGGCCTACACAGTCATAGACAACTGCGCTCTATGTTCTAAGTCTGATAACAATTCCCTCCTCTCGAAGCGGAATTGTTAAACTAAATTACTAAATCTAGGTGATCAAGCTAAATTCAGTTTAAGCATAAACATAGAGATAAAACACATAAAGAATGGAATTAATAGATTAAATCATAAATCAAAACATTGTTATAAAAATCCCTACTTTCTAACCCTAGGACACGAATAGCTTAGCTACTCATGCCTAGTAATAATCCAATGCAAAATTCTATGAAAAACATTGTAAGAATTAAAACTAAGAAAGAACAATTAAACCCGGATGACTCCGTCTCGATGATCTTCGTCTTCCTTGTCTTCCAAGGTGATGTAATTTATGTTCTTGATGATTGATTCTTTTTCCTAGAGCTTGGGGTCCTTTTTATAGAGTTGGGGATGAATCTTGGAGAAGATAGGCTTAAAATCCTATTAAAACACGATTTCTCTTATCGGTGGACTTTTTGACACGGTCGTGTTGCTTAAATGACACGGCCGTGTTGCTTTGCAATTCTTCAATTTCTGCGCAACTTTTGACACGGCCGTGTTGCTTGAGTGACACGGCCGTGTTCTATTCCAGAATCAACAGCACATTGTGGACCACTTTTGACACGGCCGTGTTACAAGTCTGACGCGGCCGTGTCGGTTCTTGCCCGGTTTTGCTCCTGGACCGGTTCAGGCCGGTTCGGACCGGTTTGGACCGATTCTTGGACGGTTTTCACTCCTTTGGGCCGGTTTTCACTCTATTCCAACTTGTTTCCTCGTCCGGTAGCCTGAAAATGCTCAAAATACCTTAAAACAAGTCGAAACACGTCAAATGACCCAAATATTATTAATATAAATAAATGCCGGTCAAATATGCACGTAAATGATATAAAATATGATCCTAAATCGACCTAAATACATGCATAAATAACGTGTTATCAAACTCCCCCAAACTTAAACTGTTGTTCGTCCCGAACATCATAAAAAAAAAACACAAAGAAGACAAGTGATTATGCATTTTGTTTAGGGCGATTAGATGATGAATTCAGTTTCAGTTTGATTTTCCTTAAAACAACTAGGCACACAATTCACTTGAGCATATGCGATAACGCGTAAATCAACTAATCTCGAGACTTTGAACTTTCGAATTATTCAACCCTCACCGGGTAAGTGTTTCACTCATCTCTCAAGTGTTTAGGCTAAAATAATTTTCACTCATATTGAATTACATGCAAAGCCTACCATATGCTTGCCAATCGTCTACACTAGACCTCGTACTTGATATGTGTGACAAAGGATCAAAAATGTCTTTATTTTGGTTGTAATGTGGGCTTAAGGTAAGGTGGGATACATTTGGATATAAGTGACTATTCATTGGACTAATCAAGTTACGTCTAACCCGACTACCCCTCAATACAATCACTCAATCTCACTCTTCAAATTTCAGCAAATCACCCCGCAAAGTGACTTCTTCACCTTCAAAAGTCCGTACAACTTAAGTGCTTTTCATTTCTGTGGGTACCACATTTTTGGGACTACCCGAATGTTCTAAGCAAATTCACAATTTAAACACTTTATTTTCTAGCCTCTCCTCTATAATACAACTTTTCTTTTTCTTTTTTTTTTCAATCTTTTTTTTTTTTTTTTTTTTTTTTTTTTTTTTTCTTGGAGAGGCCATTCATTGTTTTTCACCTATCACTTTTCTCTTATTTCCTTCATCTTTTGAAAATATCCCTACTTCCCATTCCTTCCCACAAGTTGTTCACCCAAAATTTCCTTCCAATTCTCCTCCCTCTAACTTGATTAATCCAATTAGGGCCAAAAGAGATAAATCAAAAGGATTTCGGCTGACATTGTTAGGGTATGAATAAATAAGGCTCT
Organism: Ajuga chamaepitys; assembly: GCA_958295605.1. NCBI lineage: Eukaryota > Viridiplantae > Streptophyta > Magnoliopsida > Lamiales > Lamiaceae > Ajuga > Ajuga chamaepitys. Next base: position 49,404,207 of record OY282508.1, on the reverse strand, counting down.
AAGGCTCAAGTGGGCTAACTAGGGACAATTTTTTTCATTATGGGTCAAAGGCAATTTTCATGGTTCGAATAAATAGGCTTAAACAAAAAGTTGCCTAAGATCATTTCCTAAATCACAACATATACTTGACACATTCTTAGTAAAGACTCAAGGCAAGTTCTAGAGATTAGTACACATATTCAATCAAATTCACACCGAAAGAAAGTATATGACTCCAAAAATTGGAGTATAATTAGGCTCAAATTCTCACAAGGTAAATTTTGATTGAATATTCTCAGTTCAAGCTCAATTTCGTCTCAAAACACCTCTCATGCTCTATCATGTGCCATTTTTTGTTCATCTAAATCATCTCATCATTAACTATTCATCATCCATCTTTCCCTAATTTTCTCTTTTTATTTTTCTCACTTGTTACCTATTTCCGGGTTTTATTATTCTTATTGACTCTAAAAACTGCACTACTAAGACTCTAAACTCTAACTCCTAAGACTCAACATAAAAACGATATGCAATCAACTTGGGCTCACAGACCCGATAACACCGATAAATCAGATAACTGGGCTCACAGACCCGATAACATCAATCAAAACAATAACAATCAGCACAATGGGCACACGGACCCACAATTAACAGCAAGAATCTCGAACGAAAAAATAAATCAAAACTAGAAATCTAGCTGCCAAGACGTTCCACGGTCTACCCCCTCCCCCAAACTTGGCTGAAAGCCAATGTTTGGAGGAAAAACGTGGTACGCCTTGGTGCTAACTTACAAATCGTTCGACGATGGCGTTTTGAAACCCCTACGAGCTCCGAAATCGTGCCATTTCGCTCCTACTGAATCTGGGCTCGATCGTCTCCGCATCGCGCTCTGAAATTTTTGCATCTTTTCCGCTGAAGTACTGACACGGCCGTGTTGAATGTAGTGACACGGCCGTGTTACTTTTGAACCAAAATTGATGTTTTTGGGCCGATTTTGACACGGCCGTGTTAAGTAATGTGACACGGCCGTGTTGCATTCCAGTGCATTTTACCTTTTGGAGCGATCTTTTGACACGGCCGTGTCATGTGTGAGACGCGGCCGTGTTACTTTGAGCTGACGTTGACGCGGCCGTGTCATTTTGTGACGCGGCCGTGTTGCATTCCAGAAGATTTCTCCCTTCGACGTTAATTTTGACACGGCCGTGTTGAAAAGTGACACGGCCGTGTTACTCTGATTTCCATCTTCATGCGATTTTTCGTCTTTTCGACCCCCGTTTCTTGCAACACTCGTCCATGTTGATTCCTAAAAACATAAGACACTAAAATACAAGTAAAAACATAAAATTAACAAAAAAAACAAAAAAAAAAAAAACAAAAAAAAAATAAACCAATAAACATCGGGTTGCCTCCCGACAAGCGCTTTGTTTTACGTCATGAGCCGGACGTCCTTTTCCTATCAACCTTCTTCTAGCCACCCCGAGTCGGATGTTTTCTGACCAATTAAAGAGCTATTTGGGCCATGAGGATTTTCTACATCAGCTAGGGTAGTGTAAATAATGCTACAATTGTGCCTACCCCTTAGACCCGATTTATGTATGTTGAGTGTGATTATTTCGTTTTGAACCCGAAAAACCAACTCCCCTTTAGGTACATCTATTAGTGCTTGGCTAGTCGCCAAGAAGGGTCTTCCTAAGATAAAAGGGAATTCATCACTCCCTTTCATGTCAACAACTAAGAAATCACTAGGGAATTCAAAATTTAGCACTTTTACCACTACATCCTTTGCTACTCCCAACGGCGTTAATGAAGATCCATCAGCCAATTTGATAGTAGTAAAGGACCGTTTAATTTCCCTTAATCCTAATTGTCTATACTGCTTAAGAGACATCAAATTTATGCTAGACCCTAAGTCACACATGACATTATGAAATTCATGACTACCAATTGAGCAAGAAATAGTAAAACTCCCTGGATCTTTTGCTTTTGTTGCTCTTCTTGGTTTCATGCTTGTGTTTGCGTTTTTCTTGGGCCAGCTCGGTCTCTTCTTTGTCGCCTCTTTTTCATCCTCCCACTCCTTTGTTTTCTCTTTAACTTGGATTCTCTCCTTTAGTGGTTCCTGTTTCACAACAACAACTCTAGATTGCTCTAAAGGATCAAGGTTAGCAAAGAACGAATTTTTAAAACAAAAGTCAAAAGACTCATCAAGAATAGGAGATGAAGTTTTCTTATCTATGATTGTATTGACCTCCTCCTTCTCAATGATTTTGACTTCCTCGCTTGATTCCTTTGCTTCTTGGTCCTTCAAGCTCTCTTCATGCTCATCTAGCTCCACAATATTGCAGTGCTCCTTCGGGTTAACCACTGTATCACTCGGGTATTGGCCTTGCTTGTGTTGAGCTCCTACTATCTTTATCAGCTGACTCATGTGTGATGTCAATTCTCCAATGCTAGCTTGAGTCTGCACCAACGTGTTCTCGAGCCTCTTGATGTCTGCCCCTTGCCCAGTGATATGCTTGTTTAGCTCCATGAATTTTCCATCCACTTTCTTCTCCAACTGAGCTAACTTTTCATCATACTTTTCAAATTGTGACATCGCGATCTCTTCTTGTGATGGCTTCTTACCGTCATGGATCATGCCATTTGTAACAGCAAATCCGGGTGGCGGATTAAGTGTATTTTGCGCGTTCCCATATGAAAAGTTCTGATGATTCTGAGGGTACTGATTGTACCGAGGCTGATTGTTCTGGAAGTTGTTGAAGTTTCGTTGATTCACAAATTTTACTTCTTCAACTTCTTCAGGACCCCCTGGCTGTTGCGCTAACGTTAGATTAGTTAGCAAATTCACCTGGCTCGTCAATGCTGTTACTTGTGCTGTGAGCTTTTCAATTGGCTCATTATTGACGGGCTCGACTTTTTGGACACTTGCTACCCTCCTTGGCATGTTTCTCTCGTTCGACCATTGGTAGCTTGTTCTGGCCATCGCGTCCAGGATTGAGAATGCCATCCTCACTGACTTCTCCATCAAACTTCCACCCGCAGCTGCATCCACTTGGTTTCTAGTCGGAGCAAGTAGACCATTGTAGAACTTGCATACTTGCTGCTTCTTGGTGAACCCATGTTGAGGGCAACTCCGGATAAGATCCCGGAATCGCTCCCAAGCCTCTCCGAATGGCTCTTGGTCCAGCTGTTTGAACTGATTAATTTGATTCTGCAAGTCGAGCATCTTGCTCGGTGGAAAGTACTTCAACATGAAAGAAGTACTCAAGTCTTCCCAATCTCTGATGTCTTCTAGTGAATTGAACCACTGTAATGCTCTGTCCTTCAGTGAGAAAGGGAACAATCTCATCTTGACTTGCTCGTGCGGCACATGATTGATCTTGATTGTGTCGGCCAGTCTGCGAAACTTGATAAGATGCGCATTCGGATCCTCCAAAGCACTTCCCCCATACTGATTTTGCTGCACTATGTTGATTAGTGCAGGCTTCAGCTCGAAATTGTTGGCATTGAGTGGTGGAGGTTGTACTCCTCCTGCCTGCTGATTTGGACTGGGCTTCAAGCAGTCGCTAATAGGCGTGTCATCTTCATCGCCTGCAGCTGGGTCTATCTGAATTGGGCCGTACTGTTGTTGTAGCTGTGGCCCTTGTGGAGGTAGCTGCTGCTGTATGTTCGTGACTCGATCATCCAACCGTGCCAGAGCTGTCAGTACTCTGTTAAGTGCGTCATCTTGATTTGGATGCTGTGGTGGATTTTCCATCTCAGATGCGGCGTTTCTTCTAGTTCGGTGTCTGCGAGCTGTCGCTTCAATTTCCGGATCGAAAGGAAGAAGGGTTTCTTTCCCTTTTGATCTGGTGTGCATACGAAGCCTGAAAACACCAAAAACAAGAACTACCGCGTAACACTAAAATTAACCCAAAAAATAAAAACGAAAATTAAAATTAAAAATTACGAAAAACAAATAAAATCTAGTCTAGGTTCCTCCTATTTTTCAAGGTAAAAACTAAGCGCTAAATCCTATTCCCCGGCAACGGCGCCAAAAACTTGACACGTCGGTTTCTAACCTAGTGTTCCGCAAGTGTACGGATGTAGGTGTAGTACTATTGTCAAGGTCGATCCCACAAGGAATAGTTTTAGGTAGTTTGATACCCTAATACTCTAGGAATGTCCTAACTAGATACTAAATTTTAAAGGTTGATTTTACTAATTAAACTACTCAATTAAATATAACTTCAAACTTAGGAAACACGAAAACTAACAATCAAAGAGAAAAGGTATCCTAGGGCTTCGGTTTCAGGATATTATTTCAATGTAGAATATGATTAACCTATTAATTTACCAATTCTAGTGTTTATTAGGCGGCACGACAATAATCTAATCCTTCTCTCGAAGCGATTAAACCGTTGATTAATTAAGCTAATTACCCTCTCGAGTCAATTAAACCTAATAACTCCCAAACGATCCTAAGCCACGGCCTACACAGTCATAGACAACTGCGCTCTATGTTCTAAGTCTGATAACAATTCCCTCCTCTCGAAGCGGAATTGTTAAACTAAATTACTAAATCTAGGTGATCAAGCTAAATTCAGTTTAAGCATAAACATAGAGATAAAACACATAAAGAATGGAATTAATAGATTAAATCATAAATCAAAACATTGTTATAAAAATCCCTACTTTCTAACCCTAGGACACGAATAGCTTAGCTACTCATGCCTAGTAATAATCCAATACAAAATTCTATGAAAAACATTGTAAGAATTAAAACTAAGAAAGAACAATTAAACCCGGATGACTCCGTCTCGATGATCTTCGTCTTCCTTGTCTTCCAAGGTGATGTAATTTATGTTCTTGATGATTGATTCTTTTTCCTAGAGCTTGGGGTCCTTTTTATAGAGTTGGGGACGAATCTTGGAGAAGATAGGCTTAAAATCCTATTAAAACACGATTTCTCTTATCGGTGGACTTTTTGACACGGCCGTGTTGCTTAAATGACACGGCCGTGTTGCTTTGCAATTCTTCAATTTCTGCGCAACTTTTGACACGGCCGTGTTGCTTGAGTGACGCGGCCGTGTTCTATTCCAGAATCAACAGCACATTGTGGACCACTTTTGACACGGCCGTGTTACAAGTCTGACGCGGCCGTGTCGGTTCTTGCCCGGTTTTGCTCCTGGACCGGTTCAGGCCGGTTCGGACCGGTTTGGACCGATTCTTGGACGGTTTTCACTCCTTTGGGCCGGTTTTCACTCTATTCCAACTTGTTTCCTCGTCCGGTAGCCTGAAAATGCTCAAAATACCTTAAAACAAGTCGAAACACGTCAAATGACCCAAATATTATTAATTTAAATAAATGCCGGTCAAATATGCACGTAAATGATATAAAATATGATCCTAAATCGACCTAAATCGACCTAAATACATGCATAAATAACGTGTTATCAATGGCCTGGTGTAACCATGGCACATCCACGGCACCGACAGCTACAGTCTGTTCTGGCTTGGACGGATCAAGCGGTACCTGGGCGGTGGTATCCCCCAAGGAGGTACAAACCCGAGGCTCAAGAGCCGATGATGCCACCTGAAGCTGTTGTTTAGGAGGACATTTAGCAGTCTTTTTGAGTGCCACGTACATACACTCCTTTGAAACCCGCTGACTACCGCGGATAGCCACTTCGCCATGCGAAGTGGGGAATTTTAGAGCGAGGTGGTATGTGGAGCATATGGCTTTGGCGGGAGTAAGCCAGTCCCGACCCAAGATCATGTTGTACGGTGACGGGGAGTTCACCACATAGAAATCCACGAAAATGGTTTTTATTGTCGGATAGGTCCCCAGAGACGCCGGGAGAGTGATGACACCTTCTGGTTGGACTTCACCCTGAGTGAAAGTCTGCAATGGCCCGGGGGCCGGCCGAAGTTGTTCCCGAGGGATTCCCATCTTTTGGAAACAGTCGGCGAATATAACACTCACTACGGCTCCATTGTCCACAAAGACCCGCTTTATTGTAATATTGGCCACAGTCATGTCGATGACAATGGCATCAGTATGAGGTGTTATCTCTGGAACAGGGTCCCTATCTGTGAAACTAACAGTTTCGGATTGATGGAGGCGCTTATGACGTGGCTCCTCGGGAGGAGGACGGCGAGCCTCTGCCTTCAAGGCATTTCGTGAAGCCCCGGTGGGAAGGGCCCCATATATCACGTTTATTACGTGAGTGGGTGCATTGTCTCCGGGTCCTCCCGGAGGAGGAGGTGGTGGCAGAAAACGAGGCTGTTGGCGATTGCTAGAGTCTTGCCGTGCATTATTGCTAGGTCCCGGCCGATTATTCTGCCACGGCGGCCGATTCTGTTGTGTGCCCCGGTCATGATAACCTCCGCGGTTATGAGACGAACCCCCATTCTGGCTTGTCCGGGGTCTGTCATCGGTCCGTGCAATGTATTGTCGCAAGAGCCCTTTCCTTAGACACTCCTCAATTTCCTTGCTAAGCTCTCGGCACTCCTCTGTCTCGTGCCCATGATCTCGGTGATACGCACACCACTTTCCACGGTTCCTCTTTTCAGGCGGAGCAGTCATCCGCGGACAAGGCCGTAGATCGTTCTTGTGAACGGAAAGGATTTCGGCTCGTGACTTTGTCAACGGAGTAAATTGTGGAATATCGCCTCGGGATTCTGAACGCCCCGGGTTCAGGCGGGAAAAGGCACTCGGTCGCGTGCTAGGCCCAGCTTGTGCCCTGTCGGACTGCCGCTTGCTAGCATGTTTCTCACGTTTCCGGCGAGTCTGCTCCTCGGCCTTAGCATATCTGCACACCGTTTTGAACAGTGCTCGGGTTGTGACCGGTGGGTTTCGAACTAACTCGGTGTAAAGTGGTCCGGGACGGAGTCCATTCATGAATGCGTTGATGACTACGTCATCTGAGCAATTTCCCACCTTGAGGCTCTCCGCTGTAAAGCGGTCAAGAAATTGGGTAACGGTTTCACCGTCCCGCTGTTCCATATTCATGAGGTCGACCAGGGTGGCCATGGGCTTCGCACGTGCTTCGAAACGCGCCCAAAAGTGTTCGGCGAGTTCTCTAAAAGAGGATACGCTGTTGCGTGGGAGAGAATCAAACCAAACCCGAGCTTCATCCTGAAGGTACTCAGGGAAAATCTTACAGTAATGGAGGGATGTAGTGTGATCGCGGCTAAGCATGTTGTGCCTGAAAGCTCCAAGAAAATTGGCTGGATCCCCGGTGCCGTCGTAAGGTGGTATGGCCGGCCGTTTGAACCCTTCGAGAAGGGAGGTGGCCATGATTTCTTGGGAGAACGGTGTGATGATATCTCCATTGGCATCAAGGCCCAGGATTCTGTCCAGTTCGACATTGCGTTGAACTCGCTCATACTCTTGAAGATCTAGAGTATGAGGATTGGCATAACGAACTCTCTTAGCCGCGTTGAGTGGACGGCGGCGATCGACATCGGTAGGTTCATCGTTGCGCTGTCGTGATTCGTTAGAACTCCCATGGTCCTCGGAAGAACCAGGTCGTTCCCGTCGCCGATCCTGACGCCCGCGATGCCCCGGGTCTTGTTGATCACGCGAGTGCTGACGATGTGGAGGCACCGCGGGATTGGCATCATGTCCGGCAGGCCCCGCGGGGTGTAGGCGATTAGCCGCCAAGTCTTGAAGAACATGGGCATGCTCTTGTAGGAAAGCCTGGAGCAATTCTGGAGTGATTTGAATGTTAACCGGTGGCTGGGCAGCAACGGGATTAGAGTTTTGCATGTCTTGTGGGGGTGGAGGCAAGAACTGGTTGTCTGGATTCACAACCGGGCCTTGGTTGCCCTGATGATGAGACGCACCTCTTGTCGGCGACTGCCTCGGCGGCAAAACTTGATCCACGGGTGGATCTTGATTGGATTGATCACCGTGGCGAGATTGATTCAGTCGAGTCATCACCATGATATTTGAATGCGCTGCTAATGTCAAAAATTGCTTTACGCTTCCCACAGACGGCGCCAATTTGATAATGCGCAATCTGATACCCAGGAAACTTAACGAAAATCTACGCAAGCAATATGAAAAAACACAAGATTTACGTGGTTCGATCCGGAGATCTACGTCCACGGGCACAGAATAGCACCTGCCGAGGTGTTTCTTTCACTCGAACTTTGAGTTTACACGTAATAATTCAGAATACAGAATGCGAACCCTAATTCAGAGCTCTTTTCTTCAATTTATACTAAACCCTCGTGAACCCTAACTGAATCATAACTAATTCCCTATTATTACGCCTGTTTTCCGTTGCGTGATAGTTGGGAACGAATCGTGGGCCTTGAATTGCGGAGCAAACCACAAGTTGGGCCGACGCATGCTTCTGGGCCGACACGTACTCCTGGACTGGTCGATGGGCCAATGTATGAACCCGACCCGAAGTGACCGAGCCATCCCTATCACCATTAGTCATATGTACTTTGATGGGGTACATCATTTGCTTGTAACTCCTCATTTGCTGGGATTTATGCTTGCTTCAAGGATGCCCAATTTATAAATGTCAATGATTTGAAATATATATATGCTAAAGTTCTTGCTCTGGCGGTTCGACTTACCACTGGTACTGGGGTTCCCAAGTTTTGTATTCTTGGGAATTCTAACACTACTATATTTGCGTCGATAGGTGATGCAGTCTGTGTCTATACATGTATATCTTTGTTATCTAATATTAGACATCTACTCTCTTCCTTCCATGAACAATTTGTATTGGATATGACGTAAAATAAAATTTATATCACCAAAAAAATTGTTTATCTCATGCACCACCCTTTTTATAACAATCAGTGTTGACCGATTCAAGCAATCATTAATGAAATTACTTTATTTCTAAAAGAACTACAATGACTTGATATTTACAAATTATAGTGAAATAGCACGAGTATTCAGATATAGATTTTTTAATTATATATATTTAATTTTTATGCATGATAAGATTTATCACAACAAATTTGCTCAGTATTTCCCTTTTTTGTTCAAATATTTTAGACTTTACATTTTTGTAATATGACCTTATTACTTAAATTAATAGTGTTAAGAAAAGACAATATTTTTATTTGTCTATCTACATAACTTTTTCCTCTTCTTATCTATAAAAATAATTTTAATATGTAATCACATTATATGTAAGTATAAGAACTTAAAATTAAAAGTATGTATTATAAAAGTTTTAAGATTTTATTCCATAAAATTTATTATTTTAAAAAAAATTGACAGTATGAATAGTAAAAATGGTCCCATAACTTTTTACTTTTTCGGATTTAGTCTCATAAGTTATTGCTTTTTCGATTTAGTCCCACAACTCTAGTAATTGCTCAATTTTAGTCCAATTTTGACCCAATATTGATCAACTGACCGGAAAAGGTCACGTGACTTTCACGTGCCGGCGCGGTTTTGGAAATTCCGGCTAAAATGGTCCCATAACTTTTTACTTTTTCGAATTTAGTCCCATAAGTTATTGCTTTTTCAATTTAGTCCCACATCTCTACTAATTGCTCAAATTTTGTCCAATTTTGACCTAATGTTGACCAGCTAACCGGAAAAGGTCACGTGATCTTCACGTGCCGGCGCGATTTTGGGAATTCTGACGACTTATGACACGTGTCGCCGGACTTCCGAGGTGGAATTTTAATTTTTTTTATTAGGAGACCACATCAGCAAATTATTTACCTTGTCAGCTTATATTTTTCTTTTGCCTGAATTGAATTAAACTCCAAAAAATACAAATGCAAAATAAGGAAATGTAATATTTTATCGATCTAACCCTTAAATCAGAATTAGCATCCCTTCTTCTTCTTCTTCTTCTTCAGTTCGCGTCCTTCTACAAGAAAAAGCTCTAACTTTTCTCTTCCAATCTTTTCTATTAGAAAGTCGCGGCTTCAACTCCCCCAAAATTGGAGAACACACGAAGACAAAGAACCATGTCCCAATCTAGGAATAGCTTGCGAAATAGTATTGTGTGTGCGAATTCGTAGCCCTAGCTCTCTTAGCTCAACACAATTGATTACATCAACAATCAAACAATCAAAACAAGCAATCAACTTGTTTCAAAAACACACTCGTATGCAAGAAAGTTTAACAAAGAAGAAAATATAAAATCAACAAAGAGAGTTACGTGGTTCTCCCTTCAATACACTTGTTGCCTCCTCTATATGGAATGACAACAAATATATATGTATCAGAGATGGGAAAAAAAACCGCCTTAGAGAACAACAGATGAGATTAAATCAAGAAACCGAATCACAACTCCTCAAGTAACAAACTAACTGCTAACAACAGCAGTTGAAAGACCACGGTTTGAATAAAAACAGTTGTAGAAGCTGAATAACAGAAATAACAGAATTAGTTTCCTGAAACAGAATTTAGTTGTTATGAAATCCTCTTCAATCAATTTACACTTAATCCTGAGTTGATAAGCCATATCTTTAACAGTGTGCGACTAAGGTTTGAATTCCCCCATTAAAATCTCTTGGAAAGAAGAAAATGTTGGGCGTAGGTTCTACGGCTGCTCTCACGATACCCGATATGGTTTTTAGTTCTTGCTTCAATTTTATTAGTTTATTCAAGGTTGAATTGAATTAATTGAAACCTACTGGATATAATTTTGGCAGAATGAAGGTCATTGTACGAGTTTTAGGTGGATAGATGCACTTCTATGTGATAGAAGCAAACACATAATGAGAGGGGTCTTGTGAAGGCTTAACGAGAAGAACGCTGAAAATGAGGTCCTGCATAACGCCCGCATGAATCTCGAAGAAATTGTTTCCGTAACCGAGATAAATAATGAGAGAATGAGCTACTCGTTAAAGAAAAAAAAAACAGGTGGAGTTAAAGAACAATGAGTTGGAGTCCATCAACAATGAGTTGATAAAACATAAAAGTCGGCGGAATTTTCAAAATCGCGTCGGCACGTGAAGGTCATATGACCTTTTCGGTCAACTGGTCAACATTAGGTCAAAATTGGACCAAAATTGAGCAATTACTAGAGATATGAGACTAAATCGAAAAAATAATAACTTATGGGACTAAATTCGAAAAGGTAAAAAGTTATGGGACCATTTTAGCCGAAATTTTCAAAACCGCGCCGGCACTTGAAGGTCACGTGACCTTTTCCGGTCAGTTGGTCAACATTTGGTCAAAATTGGACCAAAATTGAGCAATTACCAGAGATGTGGGACTAAATCGAAAAAGTAATAACTTATGGGACTAAATCCGAAAAAGTAAAAAGTTATGGGATTATTTTGGTTTTTTTCCAATATTCATTACATATTTAGTTTAAATGTAGTTTTGACTCATTGTTTTTTTCTAGAAAAAGTAAACAAAAATTCGATTTTTTGAATGAATAATTACTACTGAGATGTGTCTTTTTATAAATTTATGTGCAATTAATCACATATATGTTTTGTTAATTTATTTGCTAAATTAGTTTATTTGATGTGATACCATGAGGAAACATATAAAACTGATTTGCATGTTCTTTATATATTTTTTAATATATGTAATCATCTTGATAATTATATTTGTTCTATTCTCAATAATTATTGATTTATTGTAGATTTGTTTTTATGCATCAGTGTGTCCTCATACCTCTGCTGTATATTTTAGGCAATTTTTTTTTTTAAACCACGCTGATGATGATTTTCTCTATTTTCTTTGTATCTGCAGCAAACAACTTCAGAAATTCTGTTTCGATGATGATATACCCGACAAAACCAATGGTTTAAAGCAAAATGATGATAATATTAGTTTTTTTTTTTTTTTTGTTGTTGATTTTGCTACATACAGCTGAGATTGGAGCAATTTCTTCAAGAAAGAATGTGGTACCACAGTTGTACACAACATGATTGAAGATAAAAATACTACAATGGAACTGAACAAAACAACTTCAACTGTACAAAATAACATATAAAAGACGCGATCAATCAATTTCAGCTGGAAAATATATATATATATATATATATATATATATATATATATATATATATATATATATATATATGCCAAAAACATGATAGTCAAAATGTATGAAATAGAAGATTACTCACAGTATTAGAAGACCTGTCGATTTTCTCATGTTTGAATGTTGAATGAGTGATTGAGTGTTCTGCTTATTCCGGTATTTAAATAGAGGGGTTCAACTCTGAAATCAAAATCTCAATTTTTGTGGAAATCACAACCGAAAAATTATTAAAAATACTTATGATTTGATTTTAGCTAATCTTGTTGTAGAGAAAATATCTCAACAATTGTATCTGGTATAACTGAAATGAGATTATATTCAACAGATTGGCTAAAAACTCTCCAACAGAATGATTTTTCAACACGTTAACATATCTGATAGTTTTCGCCAATTTTTCTTTCTTAAATTGGCATGTGCAAATGGGCGGGAAAATACATTATTTTCCAATTGTGGTAACAATACATTTTGTTTTTATATATATATAGATATAGATATTTTCCCAACATTTGTTATATTTTTTTATTGGTAGTATATCTTAGTTTATGTAAAATAAGCTTTTACATTAATTACTCTCCTTTGGCACAATAAAAAATATTTCAAATAATAATATTTTGCATAAATTTATTAGTAGAGACATGTCGTTACTAACTAGTCGTCTACTTATTGCAACAATTAGTTCTTTTTAAAAGTAGACGGAAATGATCTTAAATAATTTGTAAAGAGTTTTAAGTGATCCTAATATAACTTATTATTAGTGATCACAATTATGGTCTTAAAAGATGAGTTACAAAAGACTTATTTTCAGTTGTAGTGATGCCCTCTAAAAAACAATTGATTGATAAGGGTACAACTTCAACTACATTAAATTATTCATAGAATTAAAATTTTGATTTTTTACTCTAATTAATAAAATGATAAATGAGTTTTGAAACAAAAGATTTTTTACAATATAAAATGTTTATTAAACACGATTCTTTTTAACAAGATGGAAGATAACATATTTACTAGTTTATGTTTTTATTATATTGTTAACTGAAATAACATAACTTTAGATATTAATATACAATTTTGTTAAATCGGGGTACTCCTGCATATGTCTCAGAAGTTTCACGTTTTTGGTGTAACATTAACATGAATGTCAATTATTTTTGCTTAAATATTAAAGGTAAAGATGTGACAAAAAACATGTCATGAATTGCCCAATCAGCTCATATTTCTTATAAGAAAAACAGAATAGCTTTTAGCAAATGACATGAAAAAATTCTCTGTGAAATTGAATCTATATATGTATACGTGCAGTTATTTTCAAGGTAGACGGTCTGCAGTTGTACAAAGATCTGAAAATCTCCGGAGTTAAAATCGATATCTAGAAATGTGCAAATAGAATCATACAAAACTGAGCTTAACAAGGAAATCAAAATTCGCGACGGTTCATTACAAAGTTTCATAGTCTAATGGGGTGGATTTGTTTAATTCTATAAATATTGTTGGACAAAGACTTATGTATACCAAGTGCACGGTCTAATCTGGATTGGGATTCACGATTTATCTTTAAAGGCATTGATTTTTAATATTTATTTCGGAACTTTTAAAATAAATTTTAGAATTTTTTATTAATTTCCTGAATTTTAAATTATTCAAAATATTTTTTTAATTTTTTATATAAAATTATTTAGAAATTTATATATTTTATATAGTTTTTAACAATTATTTTTAAAAACAATGAATTCGTACTCTCACATATATATAATACAAATTCATTTTTATTTTTATTATTCATCTTACTCAACCATATTAACTTACCAATGAAATTTTAAATGTTACTCCCTCCGTCTCAATTAACTTGTCTTACTTTCCATTTCGATCCGTCCCACTTAATTTGTCACACCCATAAATGGCAATTAAAGGCAACAATCTCCACCTTCAAAATATCTACATTCAATCTCCACCTTTAAAAAAGTCAAAAATTCCACAAAATCTGTTTTTTCTTAACATCCGTGTCAGGTCAACTGTGACAAGTTAACCGGGACGGAGGGAGTATACTATCTTTTTTTTACTTTACCTAATGAAATAGAGCATTGAGTTTGGAAAAATAATATTTTGAGAATATAATTTTTTCTTTTGTTTTTATGAGACAGAGTGAATATAACAACATTGAGGATAATGCATCATCCTATCCATGCACCTCCTTAATGTTTTCACAATTATACTAATGAAGACAAATTCGCAACTTAATGAAACATTATGACATTCGTCAAATCTATTAGTAAAGTTAATGAAAGGATAAAAATTTCTAAACCCACAATTTATTTTTGAAACACTAAAAGGACACTGAAATATTAGTATTGACAAATTAAATTTGCTATTAGAAACTGGTCTTAAATGAATTCTTGGTCTTTCGGGCCCACGTGTCCCCCACACAGGATCCATTATGAGGTCACATGGTCCCATATGTCACCTATCCTAGGTCACATATATTTCAAATGCTCAAAAACAGCAATGCCCATCCAAAGGCTAGAAGATGAAAAAAGATACTAAGTCCGGCTGCCACGTCATCCCTCCTCTCCTATATAAAACCCTCGCCCTCAACGCTCAGAATTCACATCAATAATATCATGGCTGTCGACTCTTCTCTCTCTTCCCAGCTGAGCCCTCCTTCAAATGAAAAATTCGCGAAAGCTCTTCAATTTATCGAAGAGATGACCAAAAATACTGACAAGGTGCAAGAGAAGGTGTTGGGGGAAATACTTGCCCAAAATGCCGACACTCAGTACCTACAGAGGTTCACTCTCGGCGGTGCTACTGACCGCAACTCCTTCAAGTCTAGGGTTCCGGTCGTCACCTACGAGGATCTTCAACCGGAGATTCAACGTATTGCAAAAGGCGATCGCTCCCCTATTCTTTCTTCTCACCCCATTTCTGAATTTCTCACTAGGTAAATCCAAAATCACATCTTCTCTACATCTCATTAATTAACAATTACTCCATAAAACAAGACTGTCGGCTTCATATATTTGGATTGCGACAACAAGATGGAAAGAAAAAGGCGACGTCCAGACTTGGAAAGCTTTTAACTGTCCATTTAATTTGTTAGTGATAAGGACGAAGCCCTCTTCGAGTGAGGGTGAACTCCTAGATGAAGAAGGAAAGGAAGAAGCTCAGAGAAGATAGGGAAAGAAAAGATGAATTTTCATAACTGTTTTCTTGTCTTCTCAATTCATCTACAGTCACTATTTATATTCCTTCCCCTTAGGGTTACAATTACTTAGGAATTCATAACTAATCAAAACAAACAAACAAGTCCTGAAGCTTGTACTGCTGAAGGTACGGGGCTGATTTCTGCATATTGAGCACCTGCAGGTTAGTGCCTCTGCCACACAAAATCAGAAAGGTGCACAGGTGTTCTGCTGACTCTCTTGGGCCGGGTTGATGGGCCTTCGCCATCCTTCAGGGCTGAGTTGATAACGTTATCGTGGGCTTCTTCGCTGGGCTCGCTGGACTCTGATTGGGCGGTCGTAACATTCCCCCCATCTTGAGAAACCACCTTGTCCTCAAGGTGTGAGTTGGAAGGTATGGAGCCTGGAATCTCATCAGCAGCTTCCCAAGTTGATTCTTCTAAGCTTAAACCGTCCCATTGAACCAAGACTTGCGAAACGGGTCGGCCTTGAACCAATATTGTACGTGTACCACAAATAGCGAGGGGCTGAAGCAGGGGATGGTTGTCGACGGCAGTAGGGGGTAGAAGGGATTGTGGTTGTTTGTTATCGCCGACATAAGGTTTGAGGAGTGAGACGTGGAAGACAGGGTGAATCTGGCAATGTTCTGGTAGCTGGAGTTTGTAAGCGACTGGACCAATTCGTTCCAGGATCTTGAAGGGTCCAAAGTAACGGGGAGAGAGTTTATGGCATTTACGGCGGGCTACGGACAGTTGACGATACGGTTGGAGTTTTACCCAAACAAAGTCCCCTGTTGGGAGCTCTAGTTCGCGGCGATGTTGATTTGCATGACGGGTCATACGATCTTGAGCCATTTGCAGGTTGCGTTTGAGAGTTGTTAGCAATTGGTCACGCTCAAGTAACAGCTCCTCTAATGCTTGAATTTTAGTGCCGTGAAGGTGGAAGGCGGGAATGATTGGTGGTGGTCGACCGAAAAGTGTGTGGTAGGGTGTCATCTTGATACTGCTATGGTAACTTGAGTTGTGCGAAAATTCGGCCCAAGGAAGTAAGGCAAGCCATCGGCTGGGCTTCTCCATAGTGAAGGCGCGTAGATAAAGTTCAAGGCCACGATTGACCACTTCAGTTTGGCCGTCGGTTTGCGGATGGTAAGCTGAACTATGGTGTAGAGAAGTTCCACTGAGGTCGAAGAGTCGGGTCCAGAAGTTGCTGAGGAAGATCGGGTCACGGTCCGAAATAATGGTGCTGGGAAAACCATGTATCTTGACGACTAGTTCCACAAAGAGATCGGCGACTTTTGCAGCTGTGAATCCCTGTTGGAGAGGTCCGAAATGAGCAAACTTTGTCAACCTGTCAACCACAACAAAAATAACAGAAAAACCTTTAACATTAGGCAAACCAGTTATGAAATCCATCGAAAGGGAGTCCCAAACAAGGGACGGAATTGGAAGGGGCTGTAGTAGGCCGGGAGGGGGTTGGGTGGAGTATTTGGTTTGTTGGCAGATTGAGCATGAGGCGATGAAGTTAATGACGTCCTTGCGCATGGAAGGCCAGTAAAAAAGGGACGAGAGGCGGACCAGGGTACGCTTGATACCGGTGTGACCGGAGATGGGGGCGGAGTGGAATTCAGTTAATAGTTGTTGGCGGAGGGGAGAGGAAGGACTGATGATATATCGATTGTGATATAGAAGGAGGCCTTGATTGACGGTGTAGTGTGCCGGAAGTTCATTCTTTGCGAACTTTTGGTGGAGCGCAAGGAGGAATGGATCAGTAGAGTTTGCTGTGAGTAGTTGTGAGAGGAGTGGTGAAGTGGGTTGTGTGAGAAGGGAGAATTGGATAGAAGATGGGTCAGTGGAAGATTCATGAATACGAGACAGACTGTCGGCTGCGATGTTGGTGTTGCCCGGTTTGTATTCAACACGAAAGTGATATCCGAGGAGTTTTCGAACGAAGATTTGTTGATCCGGTGTGTGGACAACCTGGTGAAAGAGCTCCTTTATACTACGATGGTCGGTTCGGATTATGAAGAAACGACCAAGGAGGTATTGGCGCCACTTGGCAACAGCGGATACAATCGCATGTAACTCTTTCAAATAAGTGGAGGCAGCTTGTAATCGAGGGCCGATTTTTTTGCTAAAGAATGAGATCGGGTGACCAGCTTGCATTAACACAGCCCCAATGCCCGTTTTACATGCGTCTGCTTCGATGATGAAATCTACGGAAAAGTCAGGTAGGCGAAGGACGGGAGTAGTGGTCATGGCATTTTTGAGATCCTTGAAGGCCTGTTCTGCCTTTTCTGTCCATTGAAATGCATCAGTACAAAGCAAATCAGTAAGAGGCGATGCGATCGAAGCATAGCCACGGACGAAACGTCGATAATATCCCGTAAGGCCGAGAAAACCACGAAGCTGTTTGGTGTTGGCAGGTTTAGGCCATTGGAGCATGGCCTCGATTTTAGTCGGGTCTGCTTGCACCGTGCCCGCTGAAACAATATGCCCCAAATACTCTATTGTAGTTTGGCAGAAGGAACATTTAGAAGGCTTGATGTAGAATGTAGCAGAAGCTAAACACCCCAGGATAAGGTGTAAGTGATCAGCGTGGTCCGCAATTGAGCTGTTGTAAATTAATATATCGTCAAAGAAGACGATTACGAATTTGCGGAGATAAGGGCGGAGGATGTCGTTCATAGCAGATTGGAATGTAGAGGGGGCATTGGATAAGCCGAAGGGCATGACAAGGAACTCATAATGGCCTTCGTGAGTTCGAAAGGCTGTTTTATAAATGTCTCGGCTATACATTCGAATCTGATGATAACCTGCCCGGAGATCCAATTTGGTGAATACCGCCGCAGAACCGAGTTCGTCCAACAATTCATCGACTGTTGGGATGGGAAATTTATCCTTGACGGTTATAGCGTTGAGTGCACGATAGTCAACACAAAATCGATATGAGCCATCTTTCTTTTGAGCAAGGAGAATAGGGGATGAGTACGGGCTGTGGCTTGGCCGAATAAGGCCCTGTTCCAACATTTCGCGAACCAAGGTTTCGATTATAGATTTTTTAGAATGGGGGTAACGGTATGGTCGTACATTTACTGGTTTGGTATTCGGGAGAAGATGGATACGGTGGTCGACGGTGCGGTTAGGGGGAAGGCCTGTCGGTGGAACGAAGAGATGCGTAAATTGGTTAAGAGTGTGGAGTATAGCTGGAGGAAGGTTAGCTGGAAGTAGGGGAGGAGTTGAAGGGGACGATTGCTGTGGATCAGATGTGGGAAGGAAGTGGACTTCATACAGGGCGTTGATACTATTGTTGGCAAGATCAGCTTGGAGTTGGTTGAAGGAGATGAGGGAAGGGGGGTGGTGATATCACCCGTCAAAGTAACGGGCTGTTGATTCCAAGTAAATTCCATGGTCATTCCTTTGTAGTCGTTAGTGACTCTACCGAGGAGTTGTAGCCACTGAACACCAAGGACTATATCCGGGCCCTTTATTGCTAAAACATGAAGGTCGACTGGAAAATCGGTGCCCTGGATGTGTAGGGTGTGTTCGAACAAGTGTACTTACAAACCAGGTGGTCCCCGCTGCCGACGTATACTCTGAACGGGGCGATCGGAGAGAGTGGAAGTTGAAGGCGTTCCGCTACGGCAGCTTGTATAAAGTTATGAGTCGAGCCGCTATCAATTAATATTTGAACACGAGATCCGGCAAGGTTGCCCCATAAGCGTAGTGAACGCGGGTGGAGTTGGCCGGATAGTGTATTAAGACACGAAATATCCGCTTCCACTTGGGCGGCAGTGAGCTCGGTATCCTCAGTGGGATCGTCGATGTCCTCTGGGTTGTCATCTGTACCCAAAAGGAGGAGATATTTGCTCTGGCATTTATGAGCAGGGGTGAATTTTTCATCGCAATTGTAACACAGGCCCCGTTCACGTTTGTCGCGGAGTTCGGCCGGTGAGAGGCGGCGAATGGGTAGAGGGGGATTTGGGAGTAGTGGTTTCGTAGTTGGAGTGGAGGAAGTGTTTAGGGCTTTGGGTTGTGCTTGGGATGGGCGAGGAGATGTGTTCGGGTTATTTAGTGGTGAATGGTTGATGGTGGTTGTGGGCTGGCCCAAGTTAAATCTGAAGCCAGTGCGAGATTGGGCCTTGCTTTCTTCTGCCCGGGCTTCAAAAGCCTTGGCTAGGGCAAATGCCTCCATTAAGTTGGAGGGTTTAGAGAAGAGTAATTCTCGTCGTATGTCGGAACGGAGTCCGGCAATGAAAAAGCTGATGAGGAGAGACTCACTGATTCCGGTGACCCGGTTCATTAGACTTTCGAATTGAGCCTGAAACTCTGATACGGTCGAGGATTGAGTAAGCTTCGATAGCGCCCCCTGAGGATCTTCGTAAAGGGAAGGGCCGAAGCGGAGGCGAACACTAGAGATGAAAGCGGGCCATGTGGTTAAGAGATTGTTGGATTTCATCCATTGGTACCATGCCGACGCCTTGCCCTCCAGGTGAAATGAGACAATTCGGAGGCGGAGATCGGCCGGTGTCGCCTGCAAATCGAAGAATTCCTCGATTTTAAAGAGCCAGTTGTCCGGCTCGGAGCCGTCGAATTTGGGGACATCAAGACGAATGGAGCGGAGATGGTGGAGGGTGTCAGGTGGTGGTGGATTTGTGTCAGGTGGTGGAGGAAGATTAGGAGCAGGAGGTGGTGGAATTGTGGGATGTGGCTGTGTTGGAGCAGAGGAGGCGTTAGGGAGAGAAATGAGTTGAGATCGGAGATCGTCGAAGCGGGTATCCATGGTGGACATGTACTGGTGAAGAAGCTGATTGACAGTGATGGAGTGATTTTCCATTTTTTCCTGAAGCGCTTTAATGGCAGAATGGAAGTCGGATTCAGACATGGTAAGAGAGGGAGGAAGGAAGGAAGAATCAATGAAAGCACAGTGATAAGGACGAAGCCCTCTTCGAGTGAGGGTGAACTCCTAGATGAAGAAGGAAAGGAAGAAGCTTAGAGAAGATAGGGAAAGAAAAGATGAATTTTCATAGCTGTTTTCTTGTCTTCTCAATTCATCTACAGTCACTATTTATATTCCTTCCCCTTAGGGTTACAATTACTTAGGAATTCATAACTAATCAAAACAAACAAACAAGTCCTGAAGCTTGTACTGCTGAAGGTACGGGGCTGATTTCTGCATATTGAGCACCTGCAGGTTAGTGCCTCTGCCACACAAAATCAGAAAGGTGCACAGGTGTTCTGCTGACTCTCTTGGGCCGGGTTGATGGGCCTTCGCCATCCTTCAGGGCTGAGTTGATAACGTTATCGTGGGCTTCTTCGCTGGGCTCGCTGGACTCTGATTGGGCGGTCGTAACAGTTTGGTAATAAGATTCATGCATTTTCTGTTATGCTTTATCTTATCATAAAAGCATCCCTCTAGTTAGATACATCATCGTGATGATGAAATAAAACCCGAACTTCAAGTATGATTTGAAATCACGTAACTGCTTTTACTTTAAAAAAAAGGGTACGTACCTATAATTAGTTATCCCATACCATTTTCTCAGAGAGAACATATAATTAGTTATTCCATGCATGTAATGAATTTACATAATTCAAAGTGATAGAGGTGGTTTGTAATTCACCTCTCAACGGTGTTTGAATGTTTAATGGAGCACCTGTGAATTATCCCAAAAAGAATCCGTGAGCTAGGTGCAAATTCCCTCTCCTCTGCTGCTTCTTCCACGTGCCTACAAAACAGAGCCGGGAGTTGCCTCGGCGAAAACCCTCCGACGATCAAGTCAGTGCTCTGCTTGAAGATTGATATTCAAGCAAGAAGAATAGTGAGTTAAGAGTGTGTAACCTTTTTGAAGATGAATGAACCCCTATTTCTACTTGAGGTTTACTGGGGTAAAGGGGCAAAAATGTCATCTTGGGCGGCCCAATAAAATCGTGCCAACTGTCCCTCTGTACCCGGCGGCGGTGTCAGAGGGTACATTACTTTTTCAGTATGACTCATAGTTGTCTGTACTTGTTGTCGGAGTTAGGGGAGTACATATCTTGGTCCCCAAGTAACCAATGCAGGCCCCTCCATCTACAGAGCTCCGGTCCTGTTTCAGCACTTCTCACTGGTGCACCTTGAGGGTCACATTGAATCTTCCCGTTCAAGGCCAATGACCCAATTAAGGGGTCATCAGAGCTGAATTGCTACCGGGTCGGCCCCGTCAGAGCTGATACCAACAACAGTCACGACACAAAGGTTCAACCCTGCAGGGCCGAACCATACCGGGTCGGCCCCTGAGACTTAGCCCTGCAGGGGTGACACAGCTCTGTTGTTCTCCCGAGGCACCAGAGCTGGCGAGATCTCAAGTCCTCGGGTCAGGAGCACCGTCTTTGACCCATATCCTCAGTGGCCCAACTCCCGTGCAGGGGTAAAGTATATTTCTCCCCTATCAACTCCTCCCCCCTACTCTGGATAGTATGGGAGCAAACTAATTCAGAGTAGGTCTCTCCTCAGCTCTGGAGAAGAGATGCTGGATTGAGGAGATATGGCTCCATTCCTTTACTATTTTTTTCCCGCTCATAATTTTTCAAACTTGTGATGGGGTGATCTCAGCAGTCCACGTGTCCTGCCCTTTGGGCTTCCGCTGATCGTGACCCGTACACGTGTCGAGCTCTGGCATAGTCGGTTATTTTTTAGGGTTTTACCCCTCCTATAAATACCCTCACTTGCCTCACTTTACAAACTTTTACCCTCCTTCACTGTTTACTTCCGGCGATCTTCAGGTGCTTTCAGAGGTTTCCGGCGATCTTCAAGCTACTTCTTCTTTCGATCTTTGTTTTTCTTCCAAACTATCCAGGTATTCTCTCTCTCTTCCTGGATTTCGCGTTTATTCTCCATACCCTAGTCTTTTTCCGGGAATTTTCTTTTTGAAAACTCATGTCTTCATCCAAATCTTCATCCACCTCTGAGGATTCTTCCTCTCGCATTCATTCAGAGCAGGAGTCTGCGGAGCAATCCTCTGCTTCTGCTTCTGGCTCTTCTGGTAGCGAAACAACCCTTTCTGCATCGCTGGGGGGAGCGTTAGGTCAAAGCTCCTCCCCCTTGCACCCTTCCAAAGCTGAAACGAGCTCCCATGCCTTAGTCCCATATACCTCCACAGATACCCCCGTAGATGCCCCGTCCTCCAGCTCTGATACTGATGAGGGGATTCCCCTTCGCCGTAGTAGGCACATACATAATGTTCCTGCTGCGCAGAGACAAGATTGGGACTTAGTAACTAGGGCCTCCACCTTTTCCGAGGAGGATATGACTTTCCTTAGGGACCACCATGCCCTGCACCGCAAATTTCTCTTTGACATCCCCGGCCCTGATGAGCGACAAAACTGGCTTTCTCCTCCCTCCATGGCTCTTTGGAGAGCTCACGTAGATGCAGGGCTGAGATTTCCTGTTCACTCCTTCATTGTCGGGGTGTGTAACCGTCTTAGAATCCCCGTTTGTCAAATCAACCCCTCATCTCTGAGAATTCTAATATCCTTCTTCATTTTGATGAGAGCCAACGGAGGTCAGTGCACCCCTGATTACTTCCTGTCCTGCCATGATTTTAAGAAGGGGGGAAATGGCTTCTTCTACTTCAGCTCTAGGCCTAGTGGCCCTGCACACTTTGTAGGAAAACCCTCCAGCTGTGACGGGAATTGGAAACCCCGTTGGGCTGTAGTTACCCCTCGCCTTGCTGGCTGGCCCTTCCCCTGCGAATGGGTAAACTCTGCACCTCGCTACTCTCGTCCCTCTATCACCTGCATCTCTGAGGAGGACAGAGAAGTCATGAGAAAACTGAACTCCCACGTCAGGAGGAAAGGATCTCACTTCCCCGTAATATCCCTCCTCAGAGACGATGCAGTGCTAGCAAAGTTTGGCCTGCTGGGGAATGAGGATAAACCCGTTACGGCCCCTGGTAAATATCAGCTCTGATAATTCCCAGCTCTGTTCCCGTGTTATCTTCTTAATAATTATTTTCTGTGCGCAGATATGGACTTCAACTTTCTGCTGGCTGAAGACGAGGGGGCTGAGGTTCAGGATCAGCCTTCTGGAGGAGCGGAAGATGATACATCTGACGCTATCCAGATCATCGAGCGGGATCCAACTCTTCCCTCTGCAACTCTGACCTCCACTCCCGCCCGCTCTGGACAGAAGGGCACTGCCAAAGGCAAGAGTGCGGGCTCCTCCACAGCTGCAACCGCTCAGGCACCCTCCAAGGATAAGGGGAAGAGACCAGCCCCTTCCAGCGCTGATCTCCCTCTTTCCAAGAAGTCCAAACAGGGCAAGTCTGGCAGCTCTGATAAGGCCGCGGAAAAGCATCGTGGCAAAGGCAGGGGAGACGTTCGCAGAGCTGCGAACGACTATTACACCCTGAATTTGCCTAAAGGGTTCCTGGCACTCTCCAAGGCTCAGTGCACTACCTTTCTGAAGGAGATCCCGACGGTGGAGGACAACGCGACCATGAGCGCTGACAGCGACGAGCGCAATGACGAGATCATGGATCAGCACCTCGTCCAGGTGCTTTAGACTTCTATTTATTCATCTGTGTCTCATCTTTTATAAAATATTCACCTTCCTCTTGTTAATGCAGTTCTTAGCCCGCTATGGCCGTCACAGAAGCCGCACAAGCTCCTCAGCGTTTAAAGACCTCAGAGCTGACTTTGACAAGTCTCAGGAGCAATTGACCAGGCTCACTGAAGACTACTCAGTGCTGAAGCTTGATCAGGCAGAGCTGCAAAGACACAACACCGTTCTCACTACTGAGAACGAGAAACTGAAAGCCGAGCTCGCCGCTGCAGAGGCCAATCACCGAGAGGCCTTAAGAAGTCTGAGGGGGAGGGAAGCCGAAGCCTTATCTCAAGGCAGATCTGAAGGGATCGAGGAGTGTCGCCGACGCCTACTCTCCAGTGAGTTGGGCCAGTCTTTTTTGAAGGAGCTGCAGCAGAAGCTCGTTGAAGACTATCGGAACAGCTCTGCTTATATCCGAGATATGGCTCCCTTCCTGAGGGGCTTTATCCGTGCTGGTTTCAATGCTGATGCTGCTGACGCCGAAGCCAAGGGCTTTGCAGGGGAGCTACCCTTTGAGCTGTCAAAGATCACCCCAACTCTGCAGCTCCCAGCCAGCTTCAAAGGTGATCCCTCTCAACCGGCTACCGCTCCCTGGTGGGTCCCTGCCATCCGTGCCGCTGCATCCCTTGTGACTGCCGAGGATGTAGGGCCAGCAGCGTTGAGGGAGGCAGAAGAACCTTTCGTTGACCTCTTCAATGCAACGGAAGATGCCTCCGTTCCCCCTGCACCGCCGACAACGGGACCATCTTCTTCGACTGTCCCAGCGCCGGCATCGGGCGCTGATCAGAGCAGAGGTGACCTCGAGGAGGAAGACTTAGAAGCTGAGGATTCGCCCTGAATGCCTTAGTATTTCTTCTCATTTTGTAATAGATCAGGGCTTGTACATCTTGTAAATCTCTTATATCTTAATGAAATCGACTTTCTTGTAATGCCTTAGCATATATATTCTCTCTTTTTTTTTTACTGAACTTCATTCCAGAGCTGCTGAACACCAGAACGCACAGCGTTCCCCCCCCTGAGTTCTCTTCAGGGCATCTGAAGGGAATTCTTGTCAGGGCCAGGGCTGGGGCAACCCCATGCCCTGAGAACTCAGCTCTGAGGCCAAGGGCGAGGTTCTTTCTCGAACCCTTGGCTTGCATCATTTTGAGTCAGGGCTGGGACAACCCCATGCCCTGAGAACTCAGCTCTGGGGCCAAGGGCGAGGTTCTTTCTCGAACCCTTGGCTTGCATCATTTTGAGTCAGGGCTGGGACAACCCCATGCCCTGAGAACTCAGCTCTGGGGCCAAGGGCGAGGTTCTTTCTCGAACCCTTGGCTTGCATCATTTTGAGTCAGGGCTGGGACAACCCCATACCCTGAGAACTCAGCTCTGGGGCCAAGGGCGAGGTTCTTTCTCGAACCCTTGGCTTGCATCATTTTGAGTCAGGGCTGGGACAACCCCATGCCCTGAGAACTCAGCTCTGGGGCCAAGGGCGAGGTTCTTTCTCGAACCCTTGGCTTGCATCATTTTGAGTCAGGGCTGGGACAACCCCATGCCCTGAGAACTCAGCTCTTGTGGAGTGCTCATAAGCCAACGCCCCTCAAGGTTATTCTCCTGTTCAAGTAACACATTCATATCTTTCCTCCAACGGAGAGGCCCTTATAACTTGGACCCCCCTCTTTCATTAAACTAGAAAGATTTTACAACTTTGGTTTCTCACCCTTAATTAAAAACATGAAAACACCCTGTGCTCCATTATACATAGTATTTTTTCAGGTTACTCACGTTCCAGGGCCTCAGCACCGGTCTTCCTTCTTCGTTCTGCAGCTCATAAGCTCCACCTCCTAACACTTTGGCAATGATATATGGACCCTCCCAATTAGGTTCCAACTTCCCTGTTGCTTTGAGAGCATCCGCCCTCCTCAGCACCAGGTCCCCCACTTCGAATCTTCTGGGCCTCACTCTCTTATTGTAAGCGGCACGTATTTGCCCCTTGTATTTATCAGCTCTGACTCTGGCCTTCTCTCTCACCTCCTCCAGCATGTCCAGGTTCTCTCTCATTAGAACCTCATTCTGGACTTCGTCATAATTTGTTATGCGGTGCGTTTCTATCCCCACCTCTGCCGGGATTACCGCTGATGCTCCATAGACCAAGTTGAAGGGAGTTTCTCCTGTAGCGGTTTTAGGGCCTGTTCGATAAGACCATAAGACAGAATCCAGCTCCTCGGCCCACTTTCCGCCGGCCTTCTCCAGTCGAGTCCTTATGCCCTCCAACAGTGTACGGTTTGTGACTTCCACTTGCCCATTTGCTTGAGGATGGGCCACTGACGTGAAGCGCTGTCTGATCTTCATCTCTTTGCACCAACCCTGCACCTTCGATCCGCAGAACTGGGTTCCATTGTCCGATACAAGGATTCTCGGGATGCCATACCTGCAGCATATATTTTTCCACAAGAACCTTAAGATATTATCCTCTTCAATTTTGGCCACTGCCTCAGCCTCCACCCATTTGGTGAAGTAATCCACTGCAACTATCAAAAACATCTTCCTCCCTGGAGCAGCAGTAAATTTTCCAACTATGTCTATCCCCCATTTATCAAAAGGGCACGGAGAATACATAACCCCCATTTCTTCCGCCGGCGTGTGAATCAGTGGTCCATGCCTCTGGCACTTGTCACACCTTCGAATCAACTCCTCTGCGTCGTGGACCATTGTGGGCCAGTAATATCCAGCTCTGGTGACCCTTCTCACAATATCCCGTGGGCCGGTGTGGCTGCCAGCGCAGCCCTCATGGAGCTCACGGAGGACGTAACTCCCCTCTTCTCTGGACAGGCACCTTGCATGCGGCTGAGCAAATAACCTTTTGTATAATTGATCACCTATGATACAGTACCTAGCATACACCGAGCTTCGTGGTCATCCCGTCTCACTTCTCCCAGTCCTGAGGTATCGCACGATAGGTGTTCTCCAATCATCCTGCTCCTCTACGGCAGCTACGTTCATCTCTAATGTCCCTTTCTCCAATGTGACAAGGGTGATCTTGCTCTTTGCCCCCTCACTCATCGCTCCCGCCATCTTGGCCAGCGCATCCGCTTTGCCGTTCTCCTCCCTTGGGATTTGCACAATGTTCAGCTCTGTGAACTTGTCCTTCAATTTCTCCACCAGCTCTGCGTACTGAATCATTTTCACGCCTCGCCTCTCGTACGTCCCCAGGACCTGCTGGGCTACCAATTGTGAGTCCGAATGGACAACCACCCTTTGCGCTCCCAACTCTGAAGCTATGGTGGGCCCCTGGATTAAAGCCTCGTATTCTGCCTCGTTGTTAGAGGTTCGAAACTCAAATCTCACGGCAAATTGGAGCTCCTCTCCTGCTGGGCAAATCACCAGTACCCCTGCACCGCATCCTGCTTGGGAAACCGATCCGTCCACAAATACCTTCCATAATTCCAACTCTGGACCCCGAGTTGTTTCTTGTATGAAGTCGGCCAGAGCTTGAGCTTTGATGGCCACCCTAGGCTCAAATTCCACATCATATTCCCCCAGCTCCACTGCCCACTTCACCATCCTCCCTGACAGATCTGGACGACTGAGTGTTTGTCGGAGTTGAGTGTTTGTCCTCACAATCACTCTGTGGGACAAAAAGTAGGGCCTCAACCTCCTAGCAGCGATCATAACAGCCAGAGCTGACTTTTCTATCTCGGAATACCTCACCTCCGGTCCTTGTATCATTTTGCTAACATAATAGATAGGATGCTGCACCCCCGCATCCTCCCTGAGAAGCACCGAACTCAGTGCTGTATCTCCGACAGAGAAATACAGATATAACACTTCTCCCTGCACCGGCTTAGTAAGCAGGGGCAACGCGGCGAGATGATCCTTCAGCTCCTGAAATGCCTTCTCACACTCCTCCGTCCATTCAAATTTCGACCCCTTTCTCAATATTTTGAAGAAAAGGAGACCCCGTTCTGCTAACTTTGAGATGAATCGGCTCAGAGCTGCAATACGTCCATTCAACCTTTGGATTTCCTTTATGTTCCTTGGGGACTGCATTTCCCGAACAGCCCTGACCTTGGAGGGGTTTACCTCGATCCCTTGCCTAGTAACCATATACCCTAGGAATTTTCCGGTTTGTACTCCAAAGTAGCATTTTGCGGGATTCAGCCTCATTCCACATCGCCGGATCACTCCAAAGACCTCCTCCAGGTCTGCAGGGTGGTCCATTGCTGCAACGCTCTTGACCAGCATATCATCCACATAAGCCTCCATGTTACGACCCAACTGTGCTTGGAACACTGTATCCACCATCCTCTGGTAGGTAGCTCCGGCGTTCTTCAGTCCGAAAGGCATCTTCACGTACCCATATGTTCCACATGATACGACGAAGCAGGCTCTAGGGATATCCTCCGTGGAGAGCTGAATCTGGTGGTAGCCCTGATAAGCATCCATCATGGACAACAATTCACATCCAGAGGTGGAGTCGACCAACTGGTCGATCCTAGGTAGCGGATAATGGTCCTTAGGGCACGCCTTATTGAGGTCCCTAAAATCTATACACATCCTCCACGAACCTGATTCCTTGGCTACCATGACAGCGTTGGAAAGCCATTCCGGGAACTGCACCTCCACTATGTGCCCTGCTTCCGACAGCTTTACCACCTCCTCCTTTATAGCCCTGTCCTTCTCCGGACCAAATTGCCGCATCTTTTGTTTGACTGGCCTGGCCAGTAGGTCCACGTTCAGCCTGTGGAGCGCTACTTTTGGGTCGATTCCAATCATGTCTCTTGGTTCAAAGGCAAACAAATCCGCATTTCTCCTGAGGCTCTGCACCACTGCCTCGGCCACTTCGTGACTCATTTGAGTCCCAATCCAGGTGGTGAAACCCACCTTGTTAGGATACAGCTCCACCTGCATTAACTCCTCCTCGGGTCTAACCCTCATCTCTGGGTCGAGCTCCTCCTTCTCCGTCATTCTCATCCTCTTCTCTCGGCCTCTGCCCTGCTGATCCGGCACTCCCTGCACCATATGAGTGGATTTCTTGACAATGTCAGCGTAGCACCTCCTTGCGGTAAGTTGGTCACCACTGACCTCCCCCACTCTCGTTCCTACCGGGAACTTCAACTTCATGTGTGTTAGAGAGATGATAGCCGCGAAGCAGTTTAACATAGGTCTTCCAAAGATAACATTGTAAGAACTGGGGGCTTCCACTACCAGGAAGTTCAACATCTGCACCCGCCGCAGCGGCTCCTTGCCCAGCTCCACTTGCAGAGTCACCTGCCCCAATGGCTGCACCGATCCTCCAGCGAACCCATACAGGGCCGTGTTCACAGGGGTCAGTTTCACATTCAGCCCCATCTTCAAAAAACAATCTTGGAAAAGGATATTGGCAGAGCTCCCCGTGTCTACAAAGATTCGGGCTACTGTGGCCCCTCCTATATCAGCGGTGATTACTAGCGCATCATTGTGAGGATTCTTTGTTAACCCCGCGTCGCCAGGGCCAAACTCGATACGGGGGAACTCTCTTCCCCCAGTGGCCACCTCCGAGACCTCACCTCTGGGAAACCAGGCCATCTCTCGTGCAGAGGCTTTCCTGGCCCGATGGGTGTCACCATCCTCCGGTCCCCCGACAATCATTTGGATATATGCCTTCTTTTGGCCAGAATCCTCCCTAGCCCTGGGCTCCTCTGCCGGCTCTTTGCCCTTCTCCTCACGGTCCCTGCGCTTATAGTTTCTCCCCCTGTCTCTTTCCTTCTTAACATACTCCACCAGATGCCCCTCTTTTATTAGTTTTTCTATCATATCTTTTAAGTGACGACACTTGTCCGTCTCATGGCCGTAGTCGTTATGGTATCGACAATACATCTCCGATCTCGGGTGCTTGGGGCCCGTATATGCAGTGGCAGGGTACTTGAACTCTGGGATCTCCGTTGCTATCTCCAACAGTTCCGAAGGTCTCAGAGTTAATGGGGTGTAATTCTCGAAGCGGGGCCCCCCTGCGGACCTGCTCTTCTCTCCTGGCTTACGCTCCTTCTCTATCGTCTCCCTTTTCCTTTCCACTGCCTTTTCTTCCCTCTTTCGACCACTGCAGGCCTCCTCCAAATTGATGTACTTGTCCGCTCTCTCCAGGAGCTCGTCAAAGGTTCGTGGCGTGCGCTTTGCCAAAGATCGGAAAAAGTCTCCATCCACCAGGCCTTGCGCCAATGCATTAATTTTAACCTCTGAGGTGGCGGATGGCACCTCCAGAGCTGCAGCATTAAACCTTCCCACATATCTCCTGAGGCTCTCTGATTGACCCTGTTTCAGACTCATCAATGTCAGGGCCGACTTTTGTTGCCTCCTTGCACTAGCGAATTGATGTACAAACAAGGAACTCAACTCTCCAAAAGAAGTCACCGATCCCGCTGGTAACTGGCTGAACCACTGTTGAGCAGACTTGGTCAGCGTTGTCAGAAAAACCCTGCACTTCACCCCCTCAGTATATTGGTGCAGCAGAGCCCCATTCTCAAACCTCAGCAGGTGGTCGTGTGGGTCTGCAGTTCCATCATTTCATATGACAGCGTTTTAAAGTTTGAGGGGAGTGGGTCTGCCAAAATTTCCTCGGTGAACGGAGAGCCCACAGCTCTGAATGGCCTGCGAGTACCCCCATCTCTACTCCTTCGCAACTCCTCCATTTCCTTGCGCAGGTCCTGCAGCTGCTGATTCACTGTATTCACAGTATCTGCATAACTTGCGTCATCATCATTCGTCTCCTCCACCTCCTTTGGATGTGCCACCCTTCCCCCTGGCGGTGCTCGCTGCAGCCTCGGGGCTCTACGCTCCTCCAGGGCTGGTCGCCAGCCCGTCTGAGGGGAGGATGCCCTCCTAATCGAATTTACTTCCGTTTGCGCCACGTCCTCCACAGGGATAGGCCTTCTGGCCAGGCCCTGAACCTGATCCCTGTTCTCCACGGGAGCGAAGCCAGGAGGTGGCCCTGAGAGCCCCCCCCTATTGGCCAGTGCACTGTCAATGGCCATTTTTATTAGGTAGTTGAGATGCTCCGTCGTCATTGTCACGGTTGTGCCCCCCGATGGAGGGGGCAAGGTGACTCCACTTCGGCCCTCCGTAGCCGGGGTGGAGCCCAAAGTTGCCTGAGTGTTCCCTGGAGGGATAAGCCCAATCCCCTCCGTAGTCGCTCCTTCGAATGCAGCTGTCAAATCCCGTGCAGTACTGTCTCCAGCCATGCTCTCACGTCTTGAACCTAAATTTCCCACAGACGGCGCCACTTGATAGAGGTGGTTTGTAATTCACCTCTCAACGGTGTTTGAATGTTCAATGGAGCACCTGTGAATTATCCCAAAAAGAATCCGTGAGCTAGGTGCAAATTCCCTCTCCTCTGCTGCTTCTTCCACGTGCCTACAAAACAGAGCCGGGAGTTGCCCCGGCGAAAACCCTCCGACGATCAAGTCAGTGCTCTGCTTGAAGATTGATATTCAAGTAAGAAGAATAGTGAGTTAAGAGTGTGTAACCTTTTTGAAGATGAATGAACCCCTATTTATACTTGAGGTTTACTGGGGTAAAGGGGCAAAAATGTCATCTTGGGCGGCCCAATAAAATCGTGCCAACTGTCCCTCTGTACCCGGCGGCGGTGTCAGAGGGTACAGTACTTTTTCAGTATGACTCATAGTTGTCTGTACTTGTTGTCGGAGTTAGGGGAGTGCATATCTTGGTCCCCAAGTAACCAATGCAGGCCCCTCCATCTACAGAGCTCCGGTCCTGTCTCAGCACTTCTCACTGGTGCACCTTGAGGGTCACATTGAATCTTCCCGTTCAAGGCCAATGACCCAATTAAGGGGTCATCAGAGCTGAATCGCTACCGGGTCGGCCCCGTCAGAGCTGATACCAACAACAGTCACGACACAAAGGTTCAACCCTGCAGGGCCGAACCATACCGGGTCGGCCCCTGAGACTTAGCCCTGCAGGGGTGACACAGCTCTGTTGTTCTCCCGAGGCACCAGAGCTGGCGAGATCTCAAGTCCTCGGGTCAGGAGCACCGTCTTTGACCCATATCCTTAGTGGCCCAACTCCCGTGCAGGGGTAAAGTATATTTCTCCCCTATAACAAAGACTGCTTAACATAATCTTTTTATTTTGAAAACCTAACATGCAAACCTGATGTGCAGTTCCGGGACATCGGCTGGTGAAAGGAA
Organism: Ajuga chamaepitys; assembly: GCA_958295605.1. Taxonomy (NCBI): domain Eukaryota; kingdom Viridiplantae; phylum Streptophyta; class Magnoliopsida; order Lamiales; family Lamiaceae; genus Ajuga; species Ajuga chamaepitys. Next base: position 49,372,333 of record OY282508.1, on the reverse strand, counting down.
GCTGATGCCGACAATTCGGGCAGAGATGGACCGCCGGCAGCTCTTGTACAGCCTTCTCATGCCCGTCATGGATCTGTAAGAACCCCTCGTTTTCTCTATGGAGAATTAATTTTCTTATTCAATTCTGTAAATGCATTTTCTTGGTGTTGAAACAGATATGTGCCGGGGTTGGACAAGGGGAAGGGCCTATACTTTCTATTCATTAAAGCTGAATCCAAGACTCCAGGCGGGCTCGTTGCAAGGCCCGTCCTCACCAGCTACTACAAAAGCGATCACTTCAAGACCCGACCCTACGACCCGTACAACGTCTACACCAGCCCGGATGAAGCCATTCTCTGCCCAGATGCTTTCCAAAGCTTTTACACACAGATGCTCTGTGGCATCCTCATGCGAGAGGAGGTTCTTCGAGTGGGGGCGGTGTTCGCCTCGGGCTTACTCCGGGCCATCCGGTTCCTTCAGCTCAACTGGCGTCAGTTGGCCCATGACATATCCACTGGCACATTAAACCCTAGAATTAATGATCCACCTATACAAGAGCGCATGGCTAAGATTCTTAAACCAAATCCTGATCTTGCTGATTTTGTTAGCGGAGAATGTGAGGGCGAGAATTGGGAGAGGATAATCCCAAGGATTTGGCCCAACACCAAGTACCTTGACGTCATTGTCACCGGCGCCATGGCCCAATACATACCTCTTCTTGATTTCTACAGTGGAGGCCTGCCTCAAGCTTGCACCATGTACGCTTCTTCGGAGTGTTATTTCGGGCTCAATCTCAAACCCATGGCCAAGCCCTCAGATGTCTCGTACACTATCATGCCCAACATGGGCTACTTCGAGTTCATCCCCCACGACCCGGATAACCCGGTCAAGTTTTCCCAGGACTCGCCGCCGCGACTGGTAGAGCTGGCTGACGTGGAGGTCGGAAAAGAGTATGAACTGGTGGTGAGCACATACTCCGGGTTGTGCCGCTACAGAGTCGGTGACATCCTCCGAGTCACCGGGTTCCACAACTCCGCACCAGAGTTCAAGTTCGTGAGGCGAAAGAACGTACTACTCAGCATTGACGCGGAAAAGACCGACGAGTCCGAGTTGCAGAAGGCAGTGGAGAGCGCCTCCGTGTTGCTGCGAGAATTTAACACCACCGTAGTCGAGTACACTAGCTTTGCTGAAACGAGTTCGGTTCCAGGGCATTATGTTATCTACTGGGAATTGCTTGTAAAAGATCCATCAAACGTGCCGAGCGACGAAGTTTTGGGAAAATGCTGCCTGGTGATGGAAGAGTCAATGAACACGGTTTATAGACAGTGCCGAGTCGTGGATAACTCGGTGGGGCCGCTGGAGATTAGGGTTGTTAGGGGCGGAACGTTTGAGGAGCTGATGGATTATGCAATCTCAAGAGGTGCGTCAATTAACCAGTATAAAGCTCCAAGGTGCGTGAATTACACGCCCATAGTGGAGCTGCTAAACGCTAGGGTGTTGTCAGCGCATTTTAGCCCAGCTGCGCCACAGTGGACGCCGGGCCGCCGAATTTGAGTATGTGTTGGGAATAAAAGTTTGAGGTAATTAAGGTACCAACAAACAGACATGCCCGACCAAAATAATATCTACCTCATTCTTCAATGTGGATTGTGGTCTAAACTTTAGAATGTAAGATCTATAGCTTTTTGTCTGTAGATTCCAGTAATCTGTTAGGGTTAACTTAAGTTGCTGGAGACTTTGTTAAAGTTTGGGAAAAGCTGTTCGAGCCGCGATTCTCTCTTTTATAGGACGTATCTCGTGGATTGTGTGTACTAATATTGTAAATTTATAATTTATCATGTTGCATTCATATGGTATCATCTTCATTTAAGATTTCGATTCATAGGAAATAGTTGATTATAAGACTAAGGGTGATTCCATCGAATTATAAAGTTCCCGACATCATTAAGCAAATTCACTAACTTGACACGAATTTCGGATGCTTTGATTTTAGAATTAATCAACCATGAAAAGAAAAAGGAATAAAAAAGTACACCTTGTGGTGTCACTACAAGAAAATGCGTAAATAGCGCCGAATTTTTAGCTGCAAAATTCATATTCGCCGTTAAAATTATAAATAGCGGAAAAATTTATCCATACGCCGCTAATTTTAGCGACGTTTAGAAATATTTTGTCGCTATTTTCATTTCGCGATGAAAACCTACATTTCGTCGCTAATTTAGCGATGACAGTAATCTATTTGCAGCAAACATAGCGGCAAATATATTATACTTTGTCGCAAAACATGTGTTTTTAAAAAATATATAGTTAAATCTAGTTTTCTATTTATTATATATCAAATAACATTTAGCAACATATCACTTGAAAGTCGTCGCAAATCACTAAAACATCGAAATTAATAATAAAATTAGCGAAATTAGTTAAATCTAATTTTTTATTTATTATATATCAAATAGCGGCAAAATATATATTTTTGCCGCTAACATTTAGCGACATATCACTTGAAAGTCGTCGCAAATCACTAAAATATCGAAATTAATAATAAAATTATTTTCTTAGTAATTTAAATTGTAATAATTTTAGTGTGAAGCCAACAAAAGAAAAAATATTTGCGGCGAAATTTATCCATAAGCCGCTATTTATCCATACGAAATTAATAAGAAAAAATATTTGCGGCGAAAAGACATGTATTGTCGCTATTTATCCATACGAGAATTTATAAGTTCAGCGACGTTTGGAAATATTTTGTTGCTATTTTTACTTCGCGACGAAAACTTACATTTCGCTAATTTAGCGATGACAATAATATATTTGCAGCAAACTTTGCGGCAAATATATTATACTTTGTCGCAAAACATGTGTTTTTAAAAAATATATAGTTAAATCTAGTTTTCTATTTATTATATATCAAATAGCGGCAAAATATGTATTTTTTGCCGCTAGCAATTAGCGACATATCACTTGAAAGTCGTCGCAAATCACTAAAATATCGAAATTAATAATAAAATTATTTTCTTAGTAATTTAAATTATAATAATTTTAGTGTGAAGCCGACAAAAGAAAAAATATTTGCGGCGAAATTTATCCATACGCTGCTATTTATCCATACGAAATTAATAAGAAAAAATATTAGCAACAAAAGAACATGTGCTGTCGCTATTTATCCATACGAGAATTTATAGGTTTAGCGATGTTTGGAATTGTTTTGTCGCTATTTTTATAAAAGTTACGGGACGGTTTATAGGTTTCGTTTTACTTTCACAGGGCAAGTTACATGCCCGTCTAATTAGAGGTGGCAATTTTGGAGGCCCGATTCCGTCGGGCCAATGCCATATTTCGGTCCTGGTCGGGTCAAAATTTGGTCAGACCTAAAATTAGTCGGTCCAGTCCGGGGTCTTCCATTAAAATATACTAAGATTATCGGGCCGGCCCGGGTCCCGTCGAACTTTTATTCCATCAGACCGGTCTGTTCGGGTTAAATAACTTTTAACTTAAAATCACTTTTATTAAAGTTAAAGTTGTTTTTTCAAACACTCCAAAACAACTTATATCAAACTATAAGGTGAAAAGCACTTCAGAAAATCAATTGCAAACACCCCAAATCCTAGTCCTATAAAACAATATATCATCTTTAATATTGACCTCCTTTAAAGATCTTTTATTTATTTTTAATCTATATTATAATTATCTTTTTTAGATCAATAATATAAGATCGTGAAAAAAATCATGAATTAGAAACTTGAGATTTGGATGACTATGCCTACCTTCTTTTGATCTGTTCATGACTATATAGTAGCAAAAGATTTTCTTTGTTTGGCGAATACAATATCTGATATATACTACTATTCAAATACAGTATCTAGCAAAATTATCTTTGTTTGGCGAAATTAGCGGCATATTCGAAAAGATTCATCACAAACTTTTCCTTAAATATTAGGTTTTGATTTGAGCACGATACTTGTGCGGAAAACTTGATCATAATCACATCGCAAACTTTTCTCCCTCCCAAAACCCTATATGTTTCACGATTCTACAACAGCGAAGAACATTGGCAGGTGAATCGAAAAATAGCGAAAGGAGAAGACAGAAAAACAGTGCAAGAGGTTCAATCTTCCCATTTTTTTTGGAAAACTAAGGTACGTATTTATACCATTATTAAAAGAGATATTTGTTGTGAGTGTGTGCTTATGTTTTTTCTGGTTTTTTGCTCTGAAGATGTTTGATGAATTACTTGACTGGTGTTGATTTGTTGAGAGGATGAATATTGTTATTTAATAAGATTTTGGATTATAAGGTGAGGCGTCGAAAAGGAGACAACTAAAAGGTAATCTAGTTAAAACTGAAAGTAATCAATAAATTAATTCAAGCCTTTACCTCATAGATTATGTTAGCAGTTCATGACCCATTTCGAAAACTGAAAGTAATCAATTAATTAATTCAAGCATTTACCTCATAGATTATGTTAGCAAAATCATGACCCATTTGAAAAACACAGCGCTCAAATTTTGATCATCATCTTCAGCCCATTACAATCATCGTCTTCATCTAATGTAATCCCCAAACAGGAACTGACCCGAAACACTGAAAATCGAAACGTAGTTTTAGGTAATCATCAAGAACTACATCAAATTCCTTGTTGAACCCTAAAGCCTCAATCCAAGAACCCCTCTTCTTGGTCTTATGCAGCCTCTCAAACTCCTCCATCATGGTCTTATGCAGCCTCTCAAACTCCTCCATCAGACTGCCAATTCTTGTTAGAACCGGGCTTCATCCGAACCTTGATCTAGTGGGCTCTGTTATATCTTCGCTCTTGTGTTTGGCCCATGGGCTGACATGGCCGCCTCTATAGCTGAATTTCCTCACCGAGCTGCGGTGGTGGCGAGTCGAGGATTCGGACCGGGACAAGCTTCAGGTGGATTATGGTGCCATTAGAAATAAGTGGGATCTTGTAGGGAGAATATAGAATTGATGGTGCCATTAAAAATCATGCATGGATGTCGCAATAATTAAGTTGCATGTAGATAGTAAGGGTGACATTAAAGATCATGCAGGTGGATCATTAAAATTTTACGGGGATTATGGTGCCATTAAAAATCATGCAGATGGATTATGGAATTGGTGCCATTAAAGATCATGCATGGGTGTCGCAAATAAGAATTAAGTTGCATGCATGCAGATAGTAAGGGTAGACTATAGAATTGATACTAAAAAGAATTAGATCACTTATGGAATTAGATTTTGGTAATTATCAATATTATGTTCCAGATATATTTCTGTAAAATTTGCAGGTTTTGTTTTGTTGTTTTTCTTGACTTTGGGAGTGTTTGCATTTGCCATTTTTAAGTAAATATTAGATTTTAACTAGAATTTGTTGAAGGAAAAACACAATTAGTGTGCCTTCGTCAAAAGTAATTGATGAAGGACAATTTAGGTATTCACTAAATAATATGTAACTGTGAACCCTTGTATTTGACACCCTATATAAAGGGGATCTGATGAATAAGAGAACCCTAATTATTCCGTGTCCATATTTCTTCTTTACTTTTCTGCTTCTTCTAAAACACGTTATCAGCACGAATGCTTTACCAATTTTGCTGATAGATCAAATCATTTTATCAAGATTGAATTCCTGGCGAACACATAATTAAAAAGAATTATTCGTACCAAAAAGGAAAAGGGCGCAGGAGATCAAATAAAGGCAGAAGCGTAAACCAATTCATAACTCCGCCGAGCAACTAAAGACGGCACACCAAATTCGACGAAATCATGACAATTGGCATTCGAAAAAGGTACTATTACATTGATTTTGAAATTATCATCGATTTATTTATACGATGCATACTCGGTAACTATTGACATATATATAACTTGTTTTAGTTTATTGACATCAATGAAATTATACAAGTATATATATATGAAACAAATTATGATGTTGGTTGATTTAGTGGTGGACATAATTAATTAAGTAATTTGTTTCTCTCACTTGAACATGAAAGATAGCATATTTATGTGAAACAACAGTTTTCAATTATTATCAATATTATGGTTGCATGCACTGATTTCGAATTCGCGAGTAAATTCAATAGTATAGTGAGAGACTTTTAATTTAAACTGAAATATACCAGTGTGCATATTTTTGCAAATTATTATACCCTGAGATTCTATAACTAGAAATTGTGATACGTTCAAAGTAGTCTATTTGCTCGATAAATTGAGTACTTAATCATACTTGCGTATGAAATTTAATTAAGTACTGTTGTATAATTTCATGATAAAGGAAAATTCATGGAAGTTACATAATCAGTACAAATCAACTACATGATAAAGTAATTTCACAAAGTATCCAAAAAACTTGTGATATATGGTCCCGAAATTTAATTCATAAGAAAATGACTAAACCAACTCATACTCAATTTGAATTATTGGACTCACAATAAATTGAGTACCACACTTGAAAAAAAAAATACCACAAATCATGTCATTCACCGACCCTAAGGATAAAGAATCGTCCAACAATAAGGATAAAGAATCGTCCAACAAACTCAAAGTCTATCCTCTAATGAAACTGAGGCGACACGGTAATCCTAACTCATTTTGAAAGGATTCTTTAGTTAGAGGACCTTGATGAACTGTGGGTTGCCATAAAAGAAATTTTGGAATAATAGATAATTCTCTACTTTCAAAATTAATCATATTGTGGAAAGAAATCCACTTACTATACTTCAAAAGGGTCAATAACTTCAATAAGGACATTTTTGTGTCTAAAAACACGTCTTATTTTCTGTAAGAAGAAAATCACAGAAGATATGATATATAAAATTGTTTGCATACTCTGATACTTATACTAGAGAGTCAGTATAGGTAACACTCAATATGACAATATGTTGGGTTGGGAAAAAGAAAATTCTCTAACCTAATTATGACAAACTAAATAGTGGAAAGAGCCTCAAAGCAAAGGGGACGAGATGTGTCAATCCCACCGATATAGCGATAATACATCACGGGGTAAGAATCATTGGGTCCATAGAGGCTCTCCTAATACCCACCCACCATATGGACATGGTGGTACTGGACTTGCTTGTTGTGACATCAAGGTGCAAAAGACACCTCAACCCCCAAACGAAAGGGAAAGAGTTGGAAATGAACATCAATAAATACTATACTTTTGTATAAAAACTGCTAAAGCAGTTAACTATAAGAGATACAGGAAGTCCAAAGAATAGAGATTCACTGCATCACTACATAATGACCATCATTGAATCACAAGTACTAAAACGGCGAAGAATCGTCAAATTCTCTAGATGTCTAATGACATAACAATTATAGTCACAAAACGCTCTATATGCACCAAGAGCTACTAAAACATTGCTAAGTAAAGATACTCGTGTCAAAGATTATGATTTAGAAACTACCTGTGAGAATGGAATTGAATATATTATAATACTTCTAATGAATGTGAAGGAAAACACATCTTAGAAAAATTAATGAGTCAATCTAGAGGTATGTACTCCACTACTATGATGATCGTTGGATCAAATATTGTACCAACAATGAACTTTGGGACATATACTTATAGGTTATTGCCCAAAATGGACTTTGGGACACAAACTAATATGTTGTATTCCACAATGAACTTTGGGATGCGAACTCATATGTTGCTACCAATAATGGACTTTGTAATGCTGACTCATGTAGGCTTTGGTACAAGAGCTTTAGATATTCAAGTCATGATATGATGATCCATATTCAAGAAATTATATGAACATCTTTTCTTTCGAGTGAAATACAAAAGGGATGAAAATCTAATATGATGTACAGTGTCAGTGCTAATTTTATTATAGCACAGTCAATGCTTTCTAAAGTACTAAAAGCACGACCAACATCCACTCTGCCTTGTTAATTGTTTTAGGGCATATCACTCATTCTACCAAGCCTACTATTTGGTAATAAGAAGGATAGAGACCTTCCTATGCCTGATATATAAGTAAGACAATCCATTCTTACAAAAGAACATAATATAATATATGTGGACCTATCGAACCAGAAAAGCGGGCCATCTAAGTATCCATGGTTCTGGTAAATGCTTTGGCACACTAACTGATCATCACATTATTGTCCACAAGAGATGTTGCATTTGAAAAACTCCTAGAAAATATTATATAAGGGTTCACCACCCTCACTTCATAATGTCTATCAGACTTATTAACTCTAGAGAGTTCTCATCATAAGGATTTGATGATTATTGCATATCTTTCAGGATCAATGTATAGCATCCTTTAACCCATGTGCATACACAAAAATGTTCTTACATAAGCCACCATCACAAGGATATAGATGGAGGATTAGGCATTGAAAAATGCGCACTAAAATGTCTATCAGACATGGGACTATGTAATATCACTGCAACTTTACTTTATTTGTCTCAGACCCACTGCTAACCAATAATTTATGCGTACCAGTTGGTAACTGGATTTAGCCTGATGTTTTTACATTTACGCATACTTGGTTACGTAGTATATGTGCCTATTGCGCCCCCACAGCGTACCAAAATGGGTCTTTAAAGACGACTAAGTATTTATGTTGGATATGGATTCCCAACTATTACCCGCTATTTGGAACCTTTAACAGGCAAGATCTATTTACCGTAAGATTGACGGATTGTCATTTTAATGAGACAGTCTTCGGGGAGATAAGAAAAATAATTTTCTAAGGGAACGACAGGAAGTGTTTCCTAGTATGTCTCATTAGGATCCCCACACTTCATAATGTGTCACACCCACCCTTGTAAAAATTTATTTTATACTAATTTTAGCCTTACAAAACCTGTGTATTTTTATTTTTTTTTAAATTAATAATCTAAAACACTTTCCCGATGTTAAAATCTCATCAACATGTGTTCACATAGATCCAAGTCAAGCACAGTAGCATCACTCCGATTTCAACACCATATTTACAGCAATATACATATTAAAGTTCCCTAATTTGAACATGTCCAAAAAGGTTATTAGAACGCTAGCAAAAACCTAGTGAGTCCAAGGTTTAGCCCCACAGATCGTCATTCATATACACGAGGCTTCAAAACTTGCATCAGCTCCAACAGCATGCCAGATCAGTCCACGAGCTCATGCATAGTCAAACTCACCTACAATGCCAGAACTACGTGAGCTAAAACTCAGTAAGCAGAAATCATGCATGACCAATGCGTGAATGATGAGATGCATTTCACAAAACCATTTCTTTCAACTCTTTCTAAAAAAAAATCATATTTGGTGGGATTCGGCTCTCGTCACTGTCACAAACCTCCCAAAAATAACACTCATTGGCCACACTCGTGACTACCAAGGGTCCCTCCTCCCCCCTTATAGTCCACCCGAGATACTAGTGATGGTTGGTACGACCAAGTGGCTATCCTTCCGAGACTACCAGGGGTTCGCCTCCTGCCTGCCCCTGCAGTCCACCGGAAAATCTACCTCTTCCCGTACCCCTCATCATAAAGGTGCTGAAGTGGGAACCTCTTCCGCGAGCACGTCTGTCACCAGAAGCATCCCGAGAGACACCATATATAATATATAACTCTCAATGTGCCAGTGGTGACCAATCCCAAAACATTATCAATTTATGCAATTACGTTACTTTGACTTCTTATATGTACACATGTAATCCTTGTAGATGCTAATGCTCATGATTGATGCACATCAATTTGTTTCTAGCAACGGAATAAAACACTTTATACAAAGGTATGCAACAACACATATAACAATCAATTATCACAAATAACAAACAAAATACTATGTTCAAGCATTGTAGTTGGAGATGGATTTCTACTTACCTCTCCTCCGGAGTAGCTTTTGAAATTTCCTATTCCACAATGGTAATCAATCTACGACAATTTTAAATCGAATTAATACACAATTTATCAAATTCCAGGTTATTAAGTACTTTTAATTCGAAATTTCCAGTTTCGTCGCATTTTAGTAATAAGGCTCTAACTATTTCTACAAAATTGATATTTATATGATTCAAGTTGGGTTATAAAGCTAACATATAAGGCTACAACTTTCATGTTTTACACTTTTCCTAATTCAGCTCATAAATTGGTCAAAATCGGCTAACTATTGAACATTAAAAATCTGGGCAGATTTAACAAAAATTAAATCTAGGCTATTTTGATTACCAAATAACATATGAACATTATCATATATATAAAAATATACTCAAATTTATTTAGTAAAACTAATATGATACTCTAACCTATTCTATTTCTAAATGATTGAGATTGATTTAGATGAATTTACCTGTTCTTCAATCTTTTCTTTTAACCTTCATTTCGTTGCCCCTCCCTTTTATTTCTAATGATTGTAGTCTTTCTTCATTTCTCTTCTTTTCTTTTGATGAAGCATTTGGAGGAAGTATTTATCCTCAATTTCCACTGACCGACGTAATAAGGCGGTGATGATAATGTATTCACATAATATTTGTTTTGTCATTGTTATCTTCACTTATTTACATTAATAATATTACTATATTATTATTATTGTTGTTGTTGTTGTCGTTGTTGTTGTTATTCTTATTCCGATAATAAAATTCTTTATACATCTAACATTTCCACGTACTACCTAATGTTCTATTTTTCAAACTTGTCACGCGTAGTCTTAAATTTTGTAGCATGACCCAATATTTTAGACTAGGGGGTTCTCGACTAACAAAATAAACATCTCCAAAGTAGTCGCAAAATATAAAATAACGCAATAAATATAACAAATTAATTACTTTAAAACTATCACGCAAATAGCACATAAAAATATGGAATGCATGAAATGCAAAAAAAATTATATTGGCCAGTGAGTTGTGAGAGGCACGGGTATTACATCCTCCCCCCCTTAAAAAAATTTCGTCCCCGAAATTTACTTACTTGAAGAGTTCAGGATATTTGGCTCTCATTTCATCCTCTCTTTCCCAGGTGGCTTCTTCGACTGATTGATTTCTCCATAGGACTTTGACTAAGGGGATTTCTTTGTTTCTGAGTCGTTTTACCTCTCTTAATAAAATCTGTACTGGTACTTCCTTATACCCTAAGTCTGCTTGTAGTTCTACGGGTTCACTGTTCAGAACATGAGACGGATTTGGAATATATTTCCTCAATACTGACACATGGAACACATTGTGTATTTGAGACATTGATGCTGGCAAATCGAGTCTGTAGGCAACATCACCAACTCTCTCAATAATAGGAAATGGACCAATGTATCTTGGACTAAGTTTTCTTTTCTTACCAAACCGCATTATTCCCTTCATTGGTGCAACTTTCAAGAACACTAGATCTCCTACTGCAAACTCAAGTGCTCTCCTTCTTTTATCTGCATAGCTTTTCTGGCGACTCTGAGCCGTTTTCATCCTTTCCCGAATCTGTGACACAGCTTCTGACATTTCCTGTATTACACTTGGACCTAGAAGTTTTCTTTCACCAACCTCATCCCAATGTATCGGTGATCGACACTTCCTACCATATAGTGCTTCATAAGGAGCCATTCCTATAGTAGATTGATAACTGTTGTTGTAGGAAAATTCTATCAAAGGTAGAAATTTACTCCATTGGCCCTGGAAATCTAATGCGCAAGCTCTGAGCATATCCTCTAAAGTCTGCATCGTCCTTTCCGATTGTCCGTCAGTTTGTGGATGATATGCAGTACTGAAAGATAACTGTGTTCCCAGTGCCTTGTGTAAACTCTTCCAGAAGGTAGACAGGAATCTTGAGTCTCTCTCTGAAACAATGGATAATGGTACTCCGTGAAGTCTAACTATTTCCTGTATATATATTTGAGCATAACGATCCATGGAGTAAGTAGTACAGACTGGGAGAAAATGAGCAGATTTTGTGAGTCTATCCACAATCACCCAGATAGCATCGTGACCCTTTACAGTTTTCGGCAATCCCACCACAAAATCCATTGTAATGTTCTCCCATTTCCATTCCGGAATCAGTAAGGGTTGTAAGGTTCCTGCCGGTCTTTGATGTTCTGCTTTTACCTGCTGACAAGTCAAACACTGTTCTACACACTGAGCAATATCTTTCTTCATACCTGGCCACCAATACTGCACCTTTAAATCTCGATACATTTTAGTAGTTCCTGGATGAACCGAATATGGTGTCGAATGCGCCTCAACCATAATATCTCTACGAATGCTATCAACACTTGGCACACATAAACGATTTTTGAATCTTAAGACATCATTCTCTGACAAGTGAAAGTCTGATGGCATCCCTGATGCGACATCTTTCTTTACTTTAGCTAAATATTCATCTTCATTTTGTCCCTGCTTAATTCTATCAAGTAGGGTGGATTGAAGGGTTAGAGCTGCTAGTCTTGCCTCCACTATCCCTAGTTGAACAATCTCAACATTCATTCTTTGCAAGTCTAGTAACTCTGGTTTCTGAATCAAAGCCATCAATGTAGTACCTTGGGACGATTTTCTGCTTAAGGCATCAGCAACGACATTTGCTTTACCAGGATGATAGTTGATAACACAGTCATAATCTTTCACGAGTTCTAACCATCTTCTCTGTCTCATATTCAGCTCTTTCTGTGTGAAAAAGTACTTCAGACTTTTATGATCTGTGTAGATCTCACATCGTTCTCCATATAGATAGTGTCTCCAAATTTTTAGCGCAAATACTACTGCTGCAAGCTCCAAGTCATGAGTAGGGTAGTTCTTCTCATATTCCTTCAATTGTCTAGATGCATATGCTATTGCTTTGCCGTTCTGCATCAACACACACCCTAAACCGTTCTTCGAAGCATCACTGTATACCACGAAGCCTCCAGTCCCCGTTGGTATTGAAAGGATCGGCGCTGAGGTTAACCTCTTCTTTAGCTCCTGAAAACTCTGCTCACAAGCCTCTGTCCACTTGAATGTTACACTCTTTCTAGTCAACTGTGTTAAGGGAGATGCAATTTTCGAGAATCCTTCTACAAATCTCCGATAGTACCCAGCTAACCCGAGAAAACTACGTACCTCTGAAGGGTTTGTAGGTTGTGGCCAATTGTTAATTGCTTCAACTTTACTTGGATCAACTGAAATTCCTTCTCCTGACACAACATGCCCTAGAAATATTACTCGATCCAACCAAAACTCACATTTCTTGAACTTAGCGTACAACTGTTTCTCCTTTAGAACGTCTAAAACCTTTCTCAAATGCACAGCATGCTCTGCTTCATTCTTGGAGTAGATTAGGATGTCATCAATAAACACGATAACGAACTTATCCAAGAAGTCCTTGAATACCCGATTCATCATATCCATGAAAGCTGCTGGGGCATTTGTCAAACCGAATGGCATTACCAAAAACTCATAGTGCCCGTATCTTGTACTGAACGCCGTTTTCGAGATATCTTCCTCTTTAATTTTCAGTTGATGATATCCTGAACGCAAGTCAATCTTGGAGAATATGGAAGCTCCCTGGAGTTGATCAAACAAGTCATCAATCCTGGGTAAGGGGTATTTGTTCTTGATCGTAACCTTGTTCAGTTCTCTATAATCTATACACATCCGCATAGTACCATCTTTCTTCTTGACAAACAAAACTGGTGCACCCCATGGCGAAAAGCTAGGTCTAATGAAGCCTTTGTCCAGCAAATCTTGTAATTGAATCTTCAACTCTTTCAACTCTGTTGGCGCCATTCTGTATGGTGACTTCGATATAGGAGCAGTCCCTGGATATATGTCAATTACAAACTCTATTTCTCTGTCTGGGGGTAATCCTGGGAGTTCGTCTGGAAATACTTCAGGGTACTCTTGCACCACTGCTACCTCCTCAATAGTTGGACAGTGTTTCTCTTCCATACTCATAACACTTACTAGGTAACCTTCACAACCGCTTTCCAATAACCGTTGCGCTTTTACCGCTGATATCGTGTGATATTTGAACCTTTTTCGTACTCCAATAAAGACGAAAGATGTGTCACTAGGCGGCTGAAATGTGACTATCTTGTTCTGACAATCTATTGTAGCACCATATTTCGATAGCCAGTCCATTCCCAAAATCACATCATAATCATTCATATCTAATATGATTAGATCGGCATAAAGTTCTCTTCCTTCAATAGAGATAACACATGCTCGCAGAATTTGGTTAGTTTGTTTTGACTCTCCGGAGGGGATCACTACATTGTAACTAACGTCTGCTATATCAGGTTTCCTACCCAGCCTCTTCACATACTCAGTGGATGCAAATGAATGTGTAGCTCCAGAATCAAATAATGCAAATGCAATCGTATCACAAATGGGAACTTTACCTGTTACTACAGATGTATTTGCTTCCGCTTCCTCCGTGGTCATGGTAAAGACTCTAGCTGGCGTCTTCTTTTGTGTAGCAGGGTTTGACTTCTCTGGACAAACCGTGGAAATGTGTCCTGCTTTTCCACATTTAAAACAAGTCCGATACTCTGCAAAGCACTTTCCACTATGCAAACCTCCACATGTGGGACATGTAGGTTGTGTAACTGGTGGTTTTCCCTGTTCACCCTTTTGGCGCTTGTTCTGATCCCATGATTGTTGTCCTGGTTTTGGTTGAGAACCCGGCCTTGGACCTTGCACTTGTAGCGGCCTTTTCTTTCCATCTCCTACAAAATGAGGTCCTTATCTTTGTATAAACTGGCGCCTAACCTCCTGAGCACGCTTGATTTTCATTTCTGCCTGTTCGGCAATCAATGCTCGTTCAGCGACTTGTGAATAGGTTACCCCATGTATACCAGCCATACACACATCCCTATATAGCTCTAGCCTCAGACCCTCTAGGAACCTTTCTACTTTCAGCGCATCCGTACTGACCATGTGCTCCGCAAACCTAGAGAGTTGCTCGAACTTAGCGATGTAGTCTGTGACATCCATCGCCCCTTGCCTTAACTGTATGAACTCGTTCATTTTCATTACTCGAACTGGGGCAGTGAAATACTTGCTTCTAAAAAGTTCTTTGAACCTATTCCACGTCATTATCGCCACATCCTCTATAGTTTTCATTGTGTCCCACCAGTGTCCCGCACTTCCACGTAACATGAACGATGCGCACAATACCTTTTCCCCCTCAGGAACTTTACTATACAAAAACATGTTCTCTATAGTTCTAAGCCAATCCTCTGCATCAGTGGGATCCGTTGCACTCTCAAATGTTGGCGGATTAAGCTTTCTAAACCTCTCTCCGATGACCTCTAAGTATTTAGCTCGAGGTTGTTGTTGATTTACACCATTTCCTGGTTGTTCACCCACACCCCTTTGTTGGATAAGTTGTTGAATCTGTTGCGACTGTTGTTCGACTAATCCTGTCAACCGAGCCACAATCGCTTCCAGGCCAACACCTACTGCTGGTGCATTTTGTTCTTGTTCGTTATCTCCTTCAACACCTTCTCCTCTAACGACCTCCATGATTTCTTTCTAGTTTTATTGTCCCTCTGTCACAGGCCAATATAATTCATGAAATAATGAGTGCAAATTACAAATAAGTAAAACTTACTGGCATGTCTGCGCTTCAGAAGTTCTGAGCTCATGTGTATGAACAGTCTACAGGGCACAAACCGGGCTCTGATACCACTCTGTCACACCCACCCTTGAAAAAATTTATTTTATACTAATTTTAGCCTTACAAAACCTGTGTATTTTTATTTTTTTTTTAAATTAATAATCTAAAACACTTTCCCGATGTTAAAATCTCATCAACATGTGTTCACATAGATCCAAGTCAAGCACAGTAGCATCACTCCGATTTCAACACCATATTTACAGCAATATACATATTAAAGTTCCCTAATTTGAACATGTCCAAAAAGGTTATTAGAACGCTAGCAAAAACCTAGTGAGTCCAAGGTTTAGCCCCACAGATCGTCATTCATATACACGAGGCTTCAAAACTTGCATCAGCTCCAACAGCATGCCAGATCAGTCCACGAGCTCATGCATAGTCAAACTCACCTACAATGCAAGAACTACGTGAGCTAAAACTCAGTAAGCAGAAATCATGCATGACCAATGCGTGAATGATGAGATGCATTTCACAAAACCATTTCTTTCAACTCTTTCTCAAAAAAAAATCATATTTGGTGGGATTCGGCTCTCGTCACTGTCACAAACCTCCCAAAAATAACACTCATTGGCCACACTCGTGACTACCAAGGGTCCCTCCTCCCCCCTTATAGTCCACCCGAGATACTAGTGATGGTTGGTACGACCAAGTGGCTATCCTTCCGAGACTACCAGGGGTTCGCCTCCTGCCTGCCCCTGCAGTCCACCGGAAAGTCTACCACTTCCCGTACCCCTCATCATAAAGGTGCTGAAGTGAGAACCTCTTCCGCGAGCACGTCTGTCACCAGAAGCATCCCGAGAGACACCATATATAATATATAACTCTCAATGTGCCAGTGGTGACCAATCCCAAAACATTATCAATTTATGCAATTACGTTACTTTGACTTCTTATATGTACACATGTAATCCTTGTAGATGCTAATGCTCATGATTGATGCACATCAATTTGTTTCTAGCAACGGAATAAAACACTTTATACAAAGGTATGCAACAACACATATAACAATCAATTATCACAAATAACAAACAAAATACTATGTTCAAGCATTGTAGTTGGAGATGGATTTCTACTTACCTCTCCTCCGGAGTAGCTTTTGAAATTTCCTATTCCACAATGGTAATCAATCTACGACAATTTTAAATCGAATTAATACACAATTTATCAAATTCCAGGTTATTAAGTACTTTTAATTCGAAATTTCCAGTTTCGTCGCATTTTAGTAATAAGGCTCTAACTATTTCTACAAAATTGATATTTATATGATTCAAGTTGGGTTATAAAGCTAACATATAAGGCTACAACTTTCATGTTTTACACTTTTCCTAATTCAGCTCATAAATTGGTCAAAATCGGCTAACTATTGAACATTAAAAATCTGGGCAGATTTAACAAAAATTAAATCTAGGCTATTTTGATTACCAAATAACACATGAACATTATCATATATATAAAAATATACTCAAATTTATTTAGTAAAACTAATATGATACTCTAACCTATTCTATTTCTAAATGATTGAGATTGATTTAGATGAATTTACCTGTTCTTCAATCTTTTCTTTTAACCTTCATTTCGTTGCCCCTCCCTTTTATTTCTAATGATTGTTGTCTTTCTTCATTTCTCTTCTTTTCTTTTGATGAAGCATTTGGAGGAAGTATTTATCCTCAATTTCCACTGACCGACGTAATAAGGCGGTGATGATAATGTATTCACATAATATTTGTTTTGTCATTGTTATCTTCACTTATTTACATTAATAATATTACTATATTATTATTATTGTTGTTGTTGTTGTCGTTGTTGTTGTTATTCTTATTCCGATAATAAAATCCTTTATACATCTAACATTTCCACGTACTACCTAATGTTCTATTTTTCAAACTTGTCACGCGTAGTCTTAAATTTTGTAGCATGACCCAATATTTTAGACTAGGGGGTTCTCGACTAACAAAATAAACATCTCCAAAGTAGTCGCAAAATATAAAATAACGCAATAAATATAACAAATTAATTACTTTAAAACTATCACGCAAATAGCACATAAAAATATGGAATGCATGAAATGCAAAAAAAATTATATTGGCCAGTGAGTTGTGAGAGGCACGGGTATTACATAATGTAAAGTGAAGTAAAATGAATTATCGATCTTCAAAGTATGGAAGATTTGATTGTTGATGCATTTGCTAAAATTGCTAAAGTGACAAGATCATATATACTAGTTGCAAATGTGCCTGTAAGGTTAAAAGTCCCCAGTAAGGAGCACAACACCGCAGATAAAGGTGTTGCAACCACACTTAGTGGAGGTGTGGTTGAGGCCGTGGCTCCCAAAAGGAAATAGGGGATGTCACGTGGTTCGATGAACACCTGCTCAAGGAAGGAGGCAGATGTGGCACACTTCTAATCATCAATAAAAAGAATTACTCTCAAATTATCTCTAATTAATTATGTCCATGAATCATCACTGGAGGACGCTCCGAAGTTTAATATGATTCTAGAGATAATGAGAGTGCATGTGAGTTAATGGAAAAATGTTTCACGTGCATTGATGATGTATACATTGTTGTTCAATGAATTATAGAACTCAATAATATCGAACCACGCTCTATTGTAAAATATCAACAAAGAGCATATTGGCCTATATGGAATCAATCCAGGTAGAACTCGATTCTATGACAGAACAACAGGTATTTGGTTTGGTAGTGCTAGCCTTACCAAGTGTAAAGCCTGTAGGACATAAAATATGTTTTGTCAGTAAGCGTAGTGAGAAGAATAAGTCCTGAGATGCAAAACTTACCTAAAGCACAAGGTTTTCTCACAAAGCCCTGGAATTGACTACGAGGAGATAGGTCTCCCACAACGGACATCATAACGTCTTATTGGTAAGTTTTCGAAGGATTGGAAATGCAGCATACTAATGTGGTTACTACATATCTCTTTGGGGATCTTGTTATTGAGATATGTGTCAGTGTCAAATGGACTTGCATTGCCCAACTGAAGTAACTCTATACCACAGAGTGCATTTACAATATTAGATTGAAATGCTCACTTTGATTGAAATAAATTTTGATGGAAGTGGTATACCCGTCTAAGTGACTACTTGATTGGGAAGGGAAAGAACAAAGTAGTATTACTCCTATGTATTTATAAAGAAACACAAGTTCTATATTTGCAACTGTAGCAATTTATGTCGATGTTAAGGACATAATAGGTACTCTTACAGAAATAAGAGATACTGTGATGTATTTGAAATCTAAATTGAGATAAAGGATCATGGGAAAACTCACCGAGTTTGTGGAATATTGATTCCTCAGTTTGCATATATCCAAAAGATTATCAGGCGATTTCACATGGATAAAGTGCAATCTGTTAGCACTCCTATGATTGGTTGAAGTGTGGACATAAGGAAAGATCCATTTGAGTCAAAAGGAAATGACGAAAGAGCTATTGGGAGATGAAATTTCCTACTTAATTGAAATGTGCGCATTATTATACAAAAAGCTCAACACACTCAACCATGTATTACTTTCTCAAAGAACATGTTAATTATATTTTACTCAGGACAACGCAATATCAATTGAATGATATCAAATAGTATTTTGACATATGAAAGAAACCATTAACTCATATTTGTTCTTCCCATATTAGAGACAAGAGAGATTACAAATGAAATTGTAAAACTCTAAAGAAAATGTCAAATGCTCTCATACAGAGAGATAAAAGGATTACAAAAGAATATGTACCTCCTAAATAAATGTTGAAGCTACCCTTTACTACGAAATACTAAGTACTACTTTGGTTGGTTCATATGTTGGTTATCTTATTGGCCAATGTAAAGGTCATTACTGAATTGGTTATGTATTACCATGAGGAACACGACGAAAACTTGAAGATCAACCTATCACAACTATTCAAGCAACCTCATCACATCACTCATGGATGATATCTCAAGAAGTTTATTTACCTATTTGGTCAAAGTATTGGTGACTTGAGCTATACCATTGAAGAGCCTACCCGAAGTCATGAAGATGAAGTTATTTGCAACAAACAGATGGATTATGCTACATATCAAATGTGACGAGACCAAGCATGCAAAACCAACTCTTTTCTATAACCAGCAACCACATAATATCCTCATGATTTATGTAAAATTGAGGATGAAGAGATTTTCGAAACTCTCTTGATAGATGTACGTATCAAGGGAGAGACGTAGACTTCAGGGGGAGTCTCAACAAAGGTGCGTTGCACTCTTTTTCCCTTCGACCAAGGTTTATTTTATCCCACTGAGTTTTGTTACTTGGCAAGGTTTTTAACGAGGCAACAAGTTATGCACCAATTCCCCTTTGACTTGGCACAAGGGGGAGTGTTGAAGGAAAAACACAATTAGTGTGCCTTCGTCAAAAGTAATTGATGAAGGGCAATTTAGGTATTCACTAAATAATATGTAACTGTGAACCCTTGTATTTGACACCCTATATAAAGGGGATCTGATGAATAAGAGAACCCTAATTATTCCTTGTCCATATTTCTTCTTTACTTTTCTGCTTCTTCTAAAACAGAATTTAAATTAATATAGAGTTTTTTGAGAGTCTAGCTTCTGCTTAATTAATTTTTTAGGTTGATGTTTTTTTTAATTGGATTATGTTGGACTCTGAAAAAGTTTTAGTTAATCCAATTCTTAGGTTGATGTTTGTTAATTGAATTATATTAGAAGCTTTAGCTATTTTGGAGTGTCTGGAAAAATTGCTTAAAAATCAAAAGTTGGTAGTGTTTGAGAATAAAAATGATTTTGGATAAAAGTAATGGGGTGGTTGCAAACAATATTGATTTTAAAGATGTGATTTAAATTAATTTTATGATAATTAAACAATGGTTAATAATGGTAATTAAGTAGCAAGTGTACCAAAATAGTAGTTATTATTTAATTAAACAAGATTAACTTTTCTTTGGTACATATATCGTAGGTTTTGATCTATAAATGAATATTTAATAATTGATGGTATGTGAAAATGGGTTATTCTGGTTGTCCCTACATGGCTGCGCATAACAACCTTCCCAAATATTTTTACTTAATACGATGACGGAAATTACGAGATTTAGCTATTTAATTTATATAGTAGGAGTATTACATAACAGTAAATTAGATGAATCATTCACTACTAGAATAATGGCCTATTACTACATTAATTTAGTGACACTTCAAAGTAAATGCCTTTATAAAAACACTAATGATACATTAAATTATTAAATGGTTATTGCTACATTTGTTTGAATATTGTTGGGACACGAGTATATATGTGCCCTAATAGAATTCAATCAAGGCACCAACTAAGTGCCTTAATAATTGATACATTAGAGTACGTACTGTATGTACTAAATTTAATTTTCTTTTTCGTTTTTTTTCTGAAATTTAAGATGTGGCTGCCTCATATATAGTACTCCCTCTGTCCCGCTCAAATTTGCACACTTTTTTTTTTCGGTCCGTCCCACTCAGATTTGTACACTCTTAAAAATGAAATTTCTCAAATAATCTCCATCCTCGAAATCTCCATCTTCAATCTCCACCTTTGAAAAAGTCAACCAAAAAGCAAAAAATAGTTTTTTCTTAATCTCCGTGTCCATTCCTACGTGCAAATCTGAGCGGGACGGAGGTAGTAATTAATTTTGTTTTGCAGTTTCGCTTATGAAAGAAAAAATTATTATTATTATTATTATTATTATTATTATTATTATTATTATTATTATTATTATTATTATTATTATTATTATTTAAAAATTCGGGCGGTCTGACTTGGCCGACCTAACCCGTTGAGCCAATACCATATGTCAAGTCGGACCTGCACAAATTTCCATCAATCCAAAAATTAGTGTGCCTCTAAAATATTCGGGCCGACACGCGATTCGTTTTGCTTTTAGCTCATCGAATTTGGTCTATTAGGTCCGATGATACTTTTAGCTAAAATTTATATGATCCAATCTGTCTAAAATGTTGATCACATTGGGATAGCCCGCTTAACTGATTTGTTTTGTCAAATAATTTAATTTTTAAAAAATATTTATTATTAATGTTGAAAAAAGAAAGAAAGGGTCTGTTTGTTTGTGGTTGGGCTCAGCCGTTCAGGATTGAGCCCAACCAATGGTGTGTTTGGCAAGTGGTTGTGCCCAATATATTGTGGACAGCAAAATATCAATCATCAATCCACTAACTAACTCTTACACACATCATCAATCAAACATCATTTCTAATACACACTTTAACCAATAATCAATCATTCACTAACTAACTCTTACATACATCAAATCAACTTTAACACATTTTATATTATAATTACCCCACAATCAATCTCCAACCAATCTAAACAAACACTTACTTATTTACCACAGCCTTCATATTCCACTTTATTCCCCACAGCCTACAGTACTCCAGCCACCCACAGCCATAAACAAACAAAGCCAAAGAAAGCTTTTCTTTTGCTTTTCAGGAAAAGTAAATAAATGTCAGAAAGGACACCACTCCCACCCCAATTATCCAGCGAGTTCCAACATATTCATTTTTCTATATTTATCAATTTATTCATTTTTCTAATTCATTTTCACAACAGAATAGTACCAAATGATGGATATACAGCGGGAAACGAAATCCCTAGCTGCAAACCTCAAGAGAAATAGCGCTCGTCCACGCCATGTTTCTGGCTCCTAGCAGTTTCTCCGATTCCTTTCTATACACGGAGCAGATTATTTTTGTACCCACATTGGTGAGTGAGGAAAAAACCCTAGAAGTACTATTCTGGCTCTCGATTTTATATCTCATATGTTGATTGATACTCCTATTAGTATATTGATATTGATTCAGATTCCTTGTGTTTAGAACTCAATTGAAGGTAAAATACTTATTTTGGTTCTCCCTTTCTCTAATTAGTCTCTTTATTCAGTTGTTTAGCGCTAGTTGTGGATAGCGGAGTATTAGATTATGTAATTTTTATGTCTTTTTAATCGTAGCAATTCTTATTAATAATATCAATTTATCCATTTTTCTACTTCTAAATTGACCTTTTGTCTTCAGATTGCTTGGAGGGGAGTTTCCTGCTAGGATGTTGTATCATTGGACAAAGGATTCAGGACGGGAGCACGCAACTGGCCTTTGCAATTTGAGGTACAAAATTTCGCCTAATGAAAAGTAGGTTTGTTAGCATCAGTGATGTTATATTGGATTCTCACACGAGATTTATATTTGTTTGTATATCAATTAATAACGAGTTACTAATTTTGGTTCTCCCCTTCTCTAATTCGTGTCTTTATTTGATTGATTAGCTACTTTGTGGATAACAGAGCATCAGATTATGTAAATTTGTGTCCGTTCTCCCTTTCTTTGATTCATGTATTTTATTTGGTTGGTTAATACTTGCATCTGATATAGCAAAGCCCTATAGGTACTTTACCCCGTTCATTTGCAAATGTTTTTGTCGATAGGTTATATTAAGGTTATATTGTTATTGTGGATGGGTGTCCGAAAGCAATCTTCTCTTTCTAGCTTGTGTTCATAGTTCCTCTGGATCTTAATTGGGTTTTTCTTTTGTTCCTGATCTTCTGCTATAGTTAGGATTTCATTTTCTTTTATTTGTCCTAATAATATTGTTATTCTTCACTTTGCAGACATGTCTAACAAAAATCTAAAGTGAATGCAAAGAACCTTTAATCTTCTGGACAAACCAATTATACAGTGACAACTGAAGAGCATCCTCATAGTGCTCATGGCCAATTTGACCAGCTAAATAATGGGGACATAGGTATGAATAATTTCCTTTAGATCACAATTAGATAGTATCATATATTTATAACCTTCAAAGCTCATTTTCTTGTACTGCTTATTGAGTTCCTTGTTATTTTTGCTTGCTTTCACTTACATGCATTCTATAAAACTATACCTGGTACACTTCATGGGTATAATAATAACCACATTTACACGCAAACGATACATAATTTCACAAGCACATGATGTGTGTGTTTGTGTTGATCTTCTGGTTATTGATACACTGAGTGTAGCATGTAAATCTATAAGTATGTTGATGAAATTATGGAGAATCACATTCCTATCGCTGATTAAAAGCAAAGTGTGTTATTTCCCAAGTAAATAGCTAACGCTCTCCACACCATAACCAAGTGAATTAGCAAATACTGTTAAAAAAAAAAAAAGAAATAAAAATTGGTAAATATCAAATGTTGCTGTAGTTACAGATGCCCTCATTTGCAAAGTATCCTGAAGGGAATCATACGAATCAAC